>CM053581.1:560885100-560932298 GCA_028627135.1 Pseudochirops cupreus | reverse complement strand
CTGTCTATTTCTTCTTAATTTATGATTTGTCATTTTTCATTTAATTTTTTTAATACTAGCAATTTAATTTTCTTGTCTTTTAAAAATTAGATCAACAAATGATTTATCTATTTTATTAAAAAAAACACCATCTCATTTTATTTATCAATCCAATGGTTTTTTTTAAAATTTCAATTTTGTTAAATCTCTTCTTTGATTTTCAAAATGTCTGTTCTGGTATTTTGTTGTGGTTTTACATTTTTTTAATTTTCCAGTTTAAAAAAAATGTACACCCTGTTCAACGATCTGTTTATTCTCTCTCCACCCTCTCTTTCTCTCTGTCTCTTTTGTTGTTATTGATACAAGTGTTTAGAGATATTTGTTTTTTCCTATAGGATTACTTTGGCTGCAGTCTAGGAATTTTAGTATATTGGCCTCGTGTTTCTGAGGTCCTGTCTCCTGCCCTCTGTGGAGATTTGCTATGTACAAAGGGCTGAGTCCTGGGTCCTCTGCATCTTCCCGTGGCAGAATGATGAGTTCTTCAAAGCTGTCAGAACACACTCAATGCCGAAGCTACAGAAGCTGTGTGAGCTGATCTCTGCCTCCCCCATGGGAACTTTGCACTCTGCCTCCTCCCCATCCACATCTGCTTGATCATCCTGGAGGTACTCTGGTCTTTCAGTCTCTTGGGCATCTGCTCGGGTGCTCCCTGGCAGGAGTGTGAGTCCTCTCTGGTGCCTACCTCAATGACTTGACTACCCTGGGTCTGCCTGGTGGCAGCTCTCCTCAGTTCCTGCAGCTGGGGCTTGCTTTCTGGCTGGGTGAGCTAGACAGCCTCCTGGCCTTGGCCTTGCAATGTCTTGCCTGAACTACTCCCTTTCTCCCCTTAGTGCCTCTAGATCTCTGGGTGTTCTGTTAAGGCAGTTGAAGATGCTTATGGTCGTTCCTCTTTAGTTTCTAATTCTTATTTAATTTGATACTCCTTTTGTTTGTCTTTTCTGGAGTTTCCATGTGCCATAGTTGGGCTACTGTGTCCGTTTTTCTTCCCTATCTTCCCCAGAAGTCGTAACTTCAGCTTGATCTTCCCATGAGCTCCTGTCGGGGAACGTGTCTGCTTGTCTGTCCAGTTACCTGAAGAGAGAACAGCATCTGGAGCCATTGATGGAGTTTTCTAGTTGTTGCTCAGTGGTGGCATTGCTTCTTCTTAGTTAAAATCAGCCTTGTAATGTCATTTTTGTTGCCCTCCCTTTCCTGGTTTTCTCCAACCATTGATATTTTAGGGCTTGACATTTTTCATGGAAGGAAACTGGAAATAATGGGAATGCCCATTGATTGGGACAGTGACAAAACAAATTATGGCATATGAAATAATACAAAATCATTGTGCCTTAAGAAACAACAAAACCGAAGAATCTTTGGGAACATAATAATCAGAAGGGGAAAAGCAGACCCAGGAGAACAACACACAAACCAGCCAGAAAAACATAAAGGAAAAGGAAGGTCAAGACAGCAAACAATTATTAAGCATTTATCATGTACCCAGCACTGCTAAGCACCAGGGATTCTAGGAAAGGCAAAAACGGTTCCTGGCCTCAGGGAGTTCACATTCTAGGGAAAATCTCAGCAAAAGGCAGCTGAATTCAAGTGAATTTCAAGTCTCAGAGAATCTCAGGTTCATAAATTTAGAGTTGGAAGAGATATTAGAAGCTATTGAGGTCAATTACTTCACCTTATAGATGAAGAAAGCAAGGCTGAAATGATTTTTCCAGAGTCACACAGCTAGTAAGTATTTGAGGCAGAGCTAGAACTCAGATCAGTATAGATGAAAAGAGGCAGGAGTCTATGGGGCAGGGATGGCACATATACCATTATATAAGGTGGCTTTTTTCAGTTTGTTTCACAATCGTGTCTCTTTGTTTTAAGGGAGAGACTCAAGGGTGAAAGTATACCAGAGAATAACTGTGATGCAAGAAGAAAGCATCAGAATATTGAAGACCACATGTGTGGTGTTTTGGACCATATTGTGGACATTTTGAGCATTTGTGGGGTGGCGGGATCAGCTCTTAGATTTTCCCCACTGTATTTCACCATGGATGTCTTTCATTGTGTAACTTGGCATGTGGGTAATGTTTATGTCTGGGATTCTTATATTGTTGCAATCTCCAATGAAAAAGAAACAGAAGTTTGTCTTTCTCTTCAGCTCATTTAAAGACACTCTATCCAACTTGTCTTCCTCTTAAGTTACACTTATGATGTTTCCCAGTACTTCTCTGTATTTGTGTCCTGTTCTACCACACAAGTTTCAAATTCCTCATTTGAAAAGACAGGGGCTTAATTCCCACCTACACCCCTACCTACTTTAACCGGGACTTTCCCAGTGTTCCTTTCCTTGATCCATTTCAGTCTTTCTATGGAGGCTGGCTCAGTCACCCACTTCGATGCCTGCTGCATAAAGTGTTGGAGTTCTCTTTTTGCTTGCTGGGCAGATTTTCTCTTTGAACCATTTTAGGGCCCTTTAGAGACTTCCCGTAAATTGTAATATACTGTTTAATAGGGAGAGAACTTGAGTGTACCACACATAAAGGGTAAAGTGTTCACTTGACCCCTTCCAAGGAGAGGTATCATATCCCTCCTCTGTTCAAAACTTTCAGTGTGGTCTGCCAAATAAAGAATACACTACTGACCTTGACATTCAAGGCTATTCATGGTTGAGTATCAACCTACAACCTTACTTTCTTCTGTTACTTTTCAAGAGCTTTATATTCCAGTAAAACTATACCACCTGGAGAAGTGGATAGAATGCCAGGCCTTAAGTCAGGAAGACCTGAGTTCAAATTTGACCTTTACTACCTGGTGACCTTGGGCAAGTCACTTCATCCTGTCTGCCTCAGTTTCCTCATCTGTCAAACGAGCTGGTGAGGAAATGGCAAACCATTCCTGTATCTCTGTCAAGAAAGCCCCAAATGGGGTCATAGAGAGTCAGACACAATTGGAACAATTGAACAGCAGCAACAATCTCAACTTATGGATGGTTTAAGTGACTTGTAGGATGATCATACAATGTGTGTATGTGCATGCTTGCGTGCGTGCGTGCCTGTGTGAGTGTGTGTGTGTGTATGTGCATGTGTGTGTGTGTGTGTGTGTGTGTGTGTGTGTGTGTGTGTGTAGAGCACCAGGTCTGGAGTCAAGGAGACCTGACTTCAAATCAGATCTCATACTTATTGCCAGTGTGATCTTGGGCAAGTCACTTGCTTTCTCTTTATCTCAGCTTCCTCATCTTTAAATAGCAATCACCTTGCAGGGCTGCTATGAAGATCAAATTAAGATCACATTTATAAGGCAGGTAGCGCAGCATCTTAGCAAACAGCAAGCACAGTATACGTGTCAGCTGTTATTATAGAGTAAAAGTCAGAGACAGGATTTGAACTCGGTTCTCTTGATTCCAAAGTGAATACTTTCCCCCACTCCACTATGAGGAAAGTGCTTTGTTAATGGCAAAGTGCTATAGAGAGATGACATTTTATTGTTGGGGAGTAAACTAAATGCAGTTGTCAATTCCCGGCATAATTAATGATAACATGGTGGCTCTGGGAAGGGGATGGGTCATAGAAAATCCAAGGGCTGAGCTTCGGCTTGTGGGAGCTTTCCAATAAGCAGCCCTCACCGTCTTGTCTCAAAGATCTCACTCATTCATTGTTGCTTACTTTTGGTACCTATCATTCTGAACCTAGAAGATAAAGCAGCACTTTACTAATGACAGGAAAAATATGGAGGCAACACCTTCAGTTACCTTTGGTTTGTGTCTGTGTTTATATGTGCCGGATCTATCCAATTATCATATGCTGGATTATTGAGCTCAAATGGTTTTTTTTTTCATTCAGGTTACTTGATTATGTAGTTTAAAACAATTGAGAATGAGCTAAGGTATGAAAGATGAGGCAGGACTATTTGTAGATTGTTAATTCTGTGCATTACAAGGCCACATTTACCATTTAACACCAGGACCTTTAGTCATAATTGAGCCTGGGGCAAATTCATTTGGGGGTGGGGTGGGAAGGATTAGTAGTCATAAAGAGAAAATTCTGAACATGCATGCATTTGTATCAGAAGAGAGGGAAGGGGCAGCTTAGGTGAATAGAGCACTGGCCCTGGAGTCAGGAGGACCTGAGTTCAAATCTGACCTCAGACACTTAACACTTGATAGCCATGTGACCTTGGGCAAGTCACTTAACCCCAATTGCCCTGCATCCCCCCTCCAAAAAACCAAAAAACCAAAAAAAAAAAAAAAGAAGAGAGGGAAACCCATTCTCCAGAGAGCCTCAGTCCTCATGCCTTCAGGGGTAGAAGGGGAAATCAGACCCTGAGAAAGGGTACCAGGGTGTCAGTCTTGGGAGTGGTGGTCTGGAGTGAGTCATACTACACAGTGCCAGGGGATCTTTGGGGGAGGTGAAGGGATGGATGGTGGGCAACATAGGGAGGAAGGGTGCTCATTGGATGTTGGCACCCTGAAGCAAAGCCCCTTTCATCCCACTTTAGTTTCTGTTCAATTTACAGCCTATCTTCCTGTTTGAAAACTTAGATGTGGATGTGGGCCTATGGTTTTGTTTCAAATCTGTCAACTTATTCATCAACAACGAGGCGATAATAATGACTGCCTTATGGGCCGCATCCATTCGTTGCAAATGATGTGTTTTGGCCTGAAACTCCTTCTCATTATGAGCTAAAACAAATCTTTTGATGTCTCATTGCATTGACCAGATATGATTCTATGGTTAATAATCTACCAGCCTTCTTGGAAGGTTGATTTGCTGTTGACTAGGCATGGCCTTGAATTACCCAGAGATAAGGGTTTTTGTTCTCTAACTACAATACACCTTCATGTCTCTGCTACCTGTTCTAACTTGATGTCATAGAAAACCCAGGGTAAGGTCACTGTTTGTTTTTTCATAAGGAAAGACCCACTCAAACTTTTCAAATAAACTCTTTCTGACTAAGCAGAAACCTCTGCCAAGTGAAAATGTCTTTTTTCCCCCCTCTTTACTTTGGATGTATCTTTGGAAACAGGGCAAGAAGAAAATGAGACTTTCTTAAGTAACGGTGACCCAGCTGTTATCTGGAATATAGCCATTGACCCACTACATAACAACGAAGAGCTTACAGTCCTAGTGGCTGTGAAACCCAATAAAACCAGAAGATATCCCGTCATTAATCATGTGTCCCTTGGATTCCAGTAGGGCTGCTTGGTGACTACACAAACAATGTTTGCCTGAAACATCTGAAATGGATTTGATTAATGGATCAAGAGAATGTGGTGGTAACCACGGACATTCAAGTATAAAATGTATTTGTAATAATATAAACAGAACAGAGTATTTCAAGCCAGGCCTCACAGGGTGCTGACACCCTCCTGGAATCACTGCAGGCCCTGGTCTGATTTCTCATTTCCTATTCTGACTGAAGAGGGGGCCATAATGTGCTAGTGGTTAGAATAGTCAATTAGAAACTTTTTTTCTTTTGCCCAAGAGGAATAGAGTCCACCTCAGACTGCAAATGAGCACAGGTCAGAAGGCCAGCCTGAGATGGGAACTGACTTTCTTCAGAGCAACCAAGTCCTAAGTGGTTGAGACAGAAACAGAGAATTAGTTATAAGGTCAGAGAATCAGGCTGTGGGCAGCTAGGAGGCACTGGGCACAGATGGCTAGACGTGGAGGCAGGAAGTCCTGTCTCAGACACTCGCTAACTGGAAAGTCACTTAATCTCGCTCAGCCTCCATGTCTTCATTTATGTAATAGGAATAATACTAGCAGCTTTCTCCTGGGAGTTTGGAAGGATAAAATGAGATAATATATGTGAAGTGCTTTGTCAATTTTAAAGTGATATGTAAATATTAGTTATTACCTTTATTACGACTGGATCAGAAAGGAAGATACAGGATCCTTGGGGAGCTCACTATCTGATAATATTTCCCTAAGAGTTTTTGCCCTTTTTCGGCACTATGTGCATTCCTGCCCCATCCCATCATACCACGCCAGTCTTTGATTGATGTGTTTATGTGGTAGTCAATCAGTTCTAATGCCCCTGTCCTCAACTCACCCATGTGTATACATACACACACATACATACCTATGAATGTGTGTGTATATACATGTATAAACACACACATAAATCAGAGAGAGACAGAGACAGAGAGAGAGACACAGAGACAGACAGACAGACAGAAGACAGAGAGAGAGAGAAAGAGAGAGAGAGAGAGAGAGAGAGAGAGAGAGAGAGAGAGAGAGAGAGAGAATTTAATGTTTTAACTCCATGAGTCTGGATTTTTGTTGGGAGATGGTGAAATAAGGCTTAATATATCTACATGAAGATCCCAGATAAGATAATCAATCAGAATGCTAAATATAATTTTGATATACCCAACCAAGAGCCAATCTGATGTAATGGATGGAGAGCCAGCCTCCAGGAAAGGAAGATCTAGGTCCTTGAGTCCTGCCTTGGAGACCTTGGCTCTGTGACCTGGGCCAAATCACTTAACCTCTTCATTCTCTAGGCAGCTATCTGAGTTTACAGCTGCTGGGAAGGTGCTGACCTGCATTACTAGAAGTCATCATTACCCTAGATCAATGAAATCACAGGCCCATTCCTCAATCCCCAATGATACAGCTCATTCTAAAACTATACCACTCTTGATCATCTGTAATGGCATTTCTTAGACCCCAAGAAACTGAATTAGTAAGCATGACAATGTGGAATGAATCAAGGCAAAGGGAATTAAATGCCCTTCAGGGATAATTTTATCTGATTGTGAATTGGATCACCATGTAGACTTGGCCATTCTTTCCTTCACGTTTGCCTTCCTATATCTTTCTCTACTGCTTGACTACTCAGAGATCATGAATGACCTCCTTAAAGCCCATCCAATGGCCATTTTTCAGCCTTGTGCCTGCTTGATTTCCCTGCATGTGCCACTGTTGACCAGCCTCTCACTTCCTACTCTCTTATCTCTGGACTCCTGGGGCATTGTGCTTTCATGTTTCTCCTATTTCTCTAAATGACCCTTCTCTGTAGCCTTGGCTGGCTTTCCCCTGCTGCTCCTCACCCCCTACCAGATAAAGCACCCCATTATACTCTGTCTTTGGATCTTTTCTCTTATCTCTGCACTGTCTTTCTCTTGGTAACCTCATCTACTGCTATGGTTTCAATGATTGCCTCTACTCTTAAATTTTTTCTTGTTCCTTTGTTTGTAATGGGCTTGTGATCTTCCTAGGGTAGGGAACTCAAGTATTGAAGTTCCTCTCTCCACCAATGCAGATCAGAATACCATTTGCAATTTATAGTCTCAGGGAGTGTCCTGGGGGCACTGAGAGGTTAGATGATTTATCCAGGGTCACATTGTTTGTACCGGTTAGCATAGCACTTCCAGTTATATGATTTTCAATTTATATCTGTGGCTCCAACAGTCTTCCAACCTTGTATTTCTGGACATTTCCACCTGAATGTCCCATAGACACCTTGATTCCAACTTGACCAAAAGTGAACTCATTTCCCCCCACCAATTCATCATTCACAGAGATGTCAAAATAATCTCCCTAAGGCACAGGTACTCCCTATTAAAAGATTGTCAGTGTTCCCATGTTGCTTCTAATATAAAATGTAAGCCCCTCAACCTGACATTTGAAGCCCTCCAGAATCTGACTCCATAGTCTACCTTTCCAGAATTATTTCCTATGACCCCCTTTCACATCTTCTATGTTCCAGCCATACTGGCTGCTGCCTATTCCCCAAATCTCCCCTTCCCAAATTCTTCCTATTGTTAGGCGTACCCTTTTCCTAATTACCAAGTCATGAATCCTTGGAATCCTCTTTGACTTTTTCCACTCTTTTATTTTGCATTTTCAATTCTTTACCACCACAAAAGAACTGCTGTAAATATTTTTGTACAAATAGGTAATTTTCTCTTTTAAAAAAAATCTCTTTGAGATACAAAGCTAGTAGTGGTATTGCTCGATTAGGGGGTATCCACAGCTTTATCACCTTTTGGATTTAAATCCCAATTATTCTCCAGAATGGTTGGACTAGTGTATGGTTCTGCCTGTGCATTAATGTACCTACTTTTCCACGTTCCCTCCAGCATCTGTCATTCTCCTTTTCTGTCATTTTAGCCAAACTGATAAGTATGAGGTGGTACTTCAGAATTCTCTTAATTCACTTTTCTCTAATTAGTGATTTAGAGAATTTTTATATGACTATTGATCGCTTTGATTTCTTCCCCTGGAAACTATCTGTTTGTATCATTTGACTGTTTCCCAGTTGGGGAATGGTTCCTATTTTTTTATTTTATAAATTTGGCTCAGTTCTCTATATACTTGAGAGATGAGACTTTTATCAGAGAAACTTGCTGCAATCCCCCCACTCCGCAGTTTCCCACTTTTCTTCTAATTTTGGCTGCATTGGTTTTATTTATATAAAAACTTTTAAATTTTATGTAATCAAACATCCATTTTTTTTACTTGTTTGGTCTTAAACATTTCCTCTTTTCATAGATTTGACAAATAATTTCTTATATGTTCCCTCAATTTGTTTATAATATTACCCTTCATGTCTAAATCTTGTCCCCATCTTAAAGTTATTGTGTTTTATGGTATGAGATGTCAATCTCTACTTAGTTTCTGCCAGACTGCTTTCCAGTTTTCCCAGAAGTTTTTGTCAAATAGTGAATTTTTACACAATGTACCTTGACCCTGATAGAGTGATGTCATTTTGGTCCTCTTTGAGCACAAAGGAGAACAGCCAACCAACCAATCTTACCCCCTTAGCTGGGATTTTGGGGTTTTTCAAACACTAGGCCACTTTGTTCTTTTGCTTCTATATATTGTGTACTTAATCCAGCCCCATGATTAACCAGTCTACTTCTTGTCCAGTACTAGATTTTTTAAAAAAATGATTACTGAGATCTGAGATCTGTTATTACTAAGCCCTGTTCCTTTACATTTTTCTTCATTGATTCCCATGATAGTCTTGACCTTTCATTCCTCCAGATGAATTTGGTTATGATTTTTTTCTAGCTCTATAAAGTAATTCTTTGGTAGTTTGACTGATGTGACACTGAATAAGTAAATTAATTTAGCTAGTATTTCTGTTTTTATTACAGTGGCTCAACCTACCCATGAGCAATGAATATTTCTCCAATTGTTTACATCTGTATTTGTATGAAGAGTTTTATATAATTGTGTTCATACAATAATACATTTTCTTAAACACGAAAGTTTTTGCAGTGGTGCTACATATCTGGAAGACCATGATTGTGGAAAAGTCAAAGTTTCAGGAGATACAAAGGCTACAAAAGATACAAAAAAAAATTGCATTCCCATAGGGCAATGAAGGGATGCATGGTGGCAATAGAGGGACTGTAGCATGCAATGACCTACAGAGAACAAGGGGTATAAAGGATATCACAGAGGAAATGTAGGATTCGAAAAAAAGATCATGTAGAGACCAGAGAATAACAGATGGACAGCTTGAGTACTGCATTGATACTCAGGGAATACAATAGAAGAAGGCCACTGTGATTTTGAGTCTATAGTAGGCCTCTGATATGATACGTATGATCATCAATCACACAGAATGAGGAGGTGTGGTTGAGTTGCAAACTGCACTAGCAGAGGGAATGCCTATACTGAGGAGATTGTAGATCTATTTAAATATTGAAGAAAGAATGATAATACTTAAGATATAGTGGAGATAAATATAATCTCCAAAGATACATTTATGCCTTCTAGATAGAGGTGATGGGCCAGAACTGTTGCATATGTTATTAGACATTGTTATCCTGTCAATTAATTTTTTTTTTGCTTTTCTTTTTTTGGAGGGGGGAAGGTAGGGTAATTGGGGTTAAGTGACTTGCCCAAGGTCACATGGCTAGTTTTTTGTGTTAAGTCTCTGAGGCTGGATTTGAACTCAGGTCCTCCTGACTCCAGGGCCAGTGCTCTATTCCCTCTGCCACCTAGCCACTCCATGTCAATTAATTTTGCTTAACTTTATTTTGTTATTGTCTTTTTTTTTTTTGGTTAAGGGAGGGGTACTTTGGGAGAGGGCAGAGCTGTGCCAGAAGAAACTGATTGTTAAAGAGTCTTGGAAATCATCAGATTAGGGAATCTGTGTTTGATTTATCATTTTGTTTACTGTTTAAGAACGTATTAATAACAGATTGTACTCCAAAGTATATCGTGGGTAAATTTTATTTTATTTTTCTGCAAAGTCAGTTGTTCTTTTGAGAGAGGAGGTTATTTATAACTGATTGTTGTGTAAAAATCATCAATGGAACATTTAAAAATGAAAAAAATTATGATCTTTATTAATCCATTATTTTAAACCGGAGTCAGCAAAACACTACCCAAGGTTCAAATCCAGAACACTGCCTATTTTTGTGTGACCCTTGGGGAAAAGATTTATTTTTTCATTTTAGTCTAAACTTTTAGTGTATTTAAAAATATAAAACATCCTTAGTTTGAGAGCCACAGAAAGAGACAGCAAGTGGAACATGACCCATAGGCAGTAGGGTGTCAACCTCTGTTACAGATTGTAAAAGTCCTGATTCTGTCATCTACCAGGATGTATCTCTGCTAGCTTTATGTGATTTACAGATCTGATAAACACACTATCTGTTCTTGTCAGGCACTGATGAAAATATTGAAGAGAACAGAGCCCTGTGGCATGTTACTAGAGATTGCTCTCCAAGGTTCAATTTTCAATCCAAATTTAATAAGGTTTTATTAGGTGTTTGCTGTGAATCACGTAGGGCAGCTACATGAGTGGAGAGAACACTGGGCGTGGAATCAGGAAGACTCCTCTTCCTAAGTTCAAATGCAGCCTTAGATATTTACTAACTGAGTGACCCTGGGCAAGTCACTTTACCCTGTTTGCCTCAGTTTCCTCATCTGTAAAATGAACTGGAGAAGGAAACGACAAACCACTGCAGTATCTTTGCCAAGAAAACCCCAAATGGGGCCACAGAGAGTTGGATTCATCTGAAATGAATCAACAACAACATGTATCATGTGCTATATGGGGAAGAAAGACAAAAGTGAAATAACTCATGCCTTCAAGGACCTTATATTGTGGGATGGGAAGGGCGTTGAGAATGACATGTATGTGGATATAAAAAGATATAAAAATATACAGATAAAAGTATATTAATAAATAAATACAAAGTTGCTTTTGAGGGGACCATTCACAGTTGAGGAAATAAGGGAAAGCCCCCTGTAGGAGGAGATATTGAGTCAAGTAGGAAGTGGGGTGGGGGAAGAACTTTCCAAGCCAAAAGGAAGGAGGGGGTGCAAAGTGAATGGGAAACAGTGGGTGAGTTTTGCTCGAACAGGAAATGTGTAAGGGGAGTGACGTGTTATCAGTGCCTGGCACAAAGTCAATGCTTAATTAATGCCTTTTTTTTCATTTATCATGCTGGAAAAAATAGTCTGGAGTCTTATTGTGAAGGGCTTTAAATGCCAGAGGAATCTGCACTTAATCCTAGGCACTGAGGAGCTAACCAACCTTCTTGAAAAAGGGAGAGACATGGTCAGGTCTGATTTGGGAATATCAGATTGTTGTCTGGGTGGAGAATGGTTTGTTGAAGGCAGAGGCTTCTACCTTCTTTGTGTAGTGAAATCAGTTAGGAAGCTATTCTAACCATCCGGGTAATTAAACTAATGCTAGTGCTTAATTTACATAGGGCTTTAAGGTTTTCAAAGCACTTTATAAGTTTCTCCCTTGATCCTCATAACAACCCTCTGAAGTAGGTACTATCATTATCTGATCTCCGGGCTACAGCTTCTTGGAGCCACAAGTGGGAGCTGAGTGACAGTGGGCACCAAAGGTGGATGAGCAACCCTGAAAAGACCTCAGCAAGCCCTCCCTCCTGAGACGCCGGCCTCAGAGTCAGGGCCCTACCTGAACACCCCCTCCTGGTGAAACCATCTCAGCAGATAGACCAAACCAGGTTAAGGGTAATCAACAGCCCTCAAACCTGGCAGTGAGTTAGGAGAATATTTGCCCCAAGCATGTGAGGACTTCCCCCAGTGGAATGGGCATCACCATTCCAACGGTGATGAAAGTGTCTAAAGCAGGCTCTGTGGAATGCTTAGAAGATGCCAAGGTCAATCACTGCATCCCAGGCCATCGCCAGTTTTCTTGACTTTTGCCTTGCCACTGGACTTTGATGACTCTAGAAGAGACTGATGACTGTGCAATTTCACCTCACTTAAATGCAATTCATGGCCAAGTCAAGACGTTACTCCCTGAGGTTATTGGTCCTCTTCATGAATCCCCATTTTATAGATGATGACATTGAATCACAAAGTAGTTAAGTGACTTCCCAAGAGTTATACAGCTAAGTAAGTGCTCGAGGCAGAATCTGTACTCAGGCTTTCCTAACCAGGTCCAGCAGTCCACCTCCTGCACCATCTAGCTATCTAGGCTGATAGTTGTGTGGGTAGAGAAAAGAGTATGGGTATAAGAGACATTGTGCAGTGGCATCAACAGAGCTTGTCAGCTGGCTATGGAGGGGGAGAGAGAGGGTGATTCTGAGGTTAGGAAGCTGGCTGACTAGTTGGATGCCTTTAAAGAAATAGCAAAGTTAGGAGAGAGCACAGTTTATAGGCTGACAGAGCTCCACGAAGCAACACCGTGACTAAGATTAATCAACTGACTATGAATTGACCTAATTATGCTAAGATCCAAACTAGTGTATTGGAGCCAGCTCCAGGGAAGAGCCAACTGTTACATTTTCAATGAGGACGTTTACACCTTGGAAATCAATGAAAGCTACAAATCAGGGCTTGATTTATTGTTTTGTTGGTTGTCTAGACTTGAAAAGGTGAGAAGGAAATAATGATAATGCAGATTAAACTTAAAAGTGTACCTTGGCAACAGTTCTCCTCCCTCCCCCCATGCAAAGGGCCTGTTAAACGTTTACCAACACACCCCTGTTCCAAACTGCAGAACCCATGAGAAACGGTGTCAGAAGACATGCTGAAATGCGCTCTCTCCCTCTCTCTCTTTCTCTCTCTCTCTCTCTCTCTCTCTCTCTCTCTCTCTCTCTCTCTCTCTCTCTCTCTCTCTCTCTCCTTTGTTTTTTGGAGTGGGGAGAGCAGGGCAATTGGGGTTAAGTGACTTAGCCAAGGTCATACGGCTAATAAGTGTTAGTTGTCTGAGGCTGGATTTGAACTTAGGTCCTCCTGACTCCAGGGCTGGTGCTCTATTCATTGCGCTACCTCGCCGCCCCACTAATCTATCTTTTGACTCTTCTCCCATTGTTCCTGCTCTTCATGACTTTTCTAAGATTCTTTTGATGCCCTATGGTGTAAACTGCTATTATAATAATGAAGGCCTCATGCAAGAAAAAGCTGTCACTGCTCAGCTGATATGTCAGTGGCTCCATCTGTCAGGAAGCATTTGTCCATGTTCATCTGCCAATGCTTAGTCACTCTTCATAGCTCTTGGTATGTTATTGAATGGGTTTCCTAGTGATGAGATTTAAATTTGTGCAATGTTCATATTTGACTATGCGGAATGATACATTTTTTCCCATTTATTTTCTTGACTGACTTTTATCATGGTCACAAGAGACTGAGGATTGCCTTTTGTATCTTCATGTACACTGTTATTGAAAGTCACACATGATTCCTCAGGTTGTTAGACTTATTATGTGCTAGTGTTGACCTTTTTTTCTTTTGGAATCTTATGTAATATATTTTTTAAGTATTCCCATATTCATCACTAGCAACTCTACAAAAAGATGTTAAGCAGATATTGCTTCTACTCTGGTCTATAAAAAGGCAAGGTGCTGGCTTAGTATCAAATTCCTTCTCTTGGAATTTTGTTTGAGCTAAATTAGAATAACATTAAAGCACAGTTTTGAGGGGAACGTCGCTTGGGGGCAAGAGTGGGCTGAGTTCATACTCAAAAGGAATGTGAGATGTGGGAGGCAGCCACTGAATGAATTAGGAATCCGACCTCCAGCGCAGAGGTGACTGACTTAGATGATTCAGTGTGACAAAAGGGAATTTCAGTCAACAGATACTACAAAGGGTTGGTGTAGTGCTCTGTGGTTTGAGGGTGGGTGGGGGGCAGAAGCGACACTTTTTTCCTTTACTTGCATGCCAACAGGAAGACATAATGCATTATTTACATTCTTAATAATCAGCCTTTTTGTTTAGGGACCCTGGGATGTCCCAGGCTTTGAAATCCTAAAAATATACCGATTCCCAAGGATGATCCTAAAGGTGACTTGTGATATTTTTCTCAATAGCCAAATGGAGAGGTGAATGCCACATACCAGTGGCTTCAAACTTCCTCTTTCCTCACCTTTAAACTCTTTGAGCCATGATTTAAACTTGGCCTGTGGAGTTCTGTTGTTTTTCATGTCAAATTAGGGAGGAATGATTATGTCAAAGATGGACCTGGATGAGAGAGGAATACGTCATCTGTTCATTAGGGATGCGCTCGTACCTGAACTGCTGCATTCATTGGGGCTGGCTTTCTGCAAACAAACAACAACGGTCAGGTCTACAGGCTGTGATGGCAGGCAGGCTGAGTCTCTAACTAAGCTGAGCTGTTGTTTTTTGGGGGGAGGTCGAATTACAGCCTGCTTGGTGAAAAGCAGAGTGAATGAACTGGGCCCTTTGATGTCCCACACACATATTTACAAATGTAATGGAAGTTCAGTTTCAAAGCGACTTCAGAACACCCCCATCCCACCCTCCCCTCACACTGATTAGGGACAATTGTGACAGCCTTTGCAATGTTGTTGTGTAAATCTCCCAATTGGCCTGAGGCCACTAACACATTTCTTGTCCAATCTGGTCCTTATTATACAGAGTAAACATCTGAAAAGCTGCAATTACTTCCCTTGCTCACTTAAAAAAAAGACAATACTCATTGCTTGGGTATTTTATAACCTGGAGAGTTAGATGATTGTACATTAAAGTTATAAAATAAAAACGACTCTAACTTGGAAATCCCTTTTTCCTTTGTCCAGCCAACAAAAATGTCATGATAAAAACCTTAATTAGTGGCAACAAATCTCAAACATTGGTGGTGACATGCCGTACCAATGGAGTTTGCTCTGGCCCAGCACAAGCCAAAACAAATGCAGAAAGAATAACATCACGATGAATAGACTCACTGTCAGCCCAGAATTTATTTTCTGAAGATTTAAGGAGGAAGCCTACAAAACCCCTCTTAATTCCAGTACCTTCCTTCTTTTAATTATTTCCTATTTATGTTGTCTTTAGCTTGATTTGCATATATTCATTTGCTTGTGGTCTCACAATTAGATGGCAAACTCCTTGAGGGCAGGGACTATCTTGCCTCTTTTTGTATCCCTAGCACTTAACACAGTGCCTGTCTTGTGGTAGGTGCTCAAAAATGCTTGTTGATTGATGCATAAATTTCCAGGACTTCTTGCAGACCCAGGAAGGTAGTAAAAAAACCAAACAAACCAACAACTACCACAAAACACATATGTATGCACGTATATGTACATAATATATGTGTATACACATATATATTCATATATACATGCTGTTATATGTGTATGGATCTCTCCCTCCCTTCTTCCTCCCTTTCTCCCTCTCTCTCTCTCTCCCTCTCCCTCTCTCTCTCTCTTTCTCTCTCTCTCTCTCCCTCTCTCTCCTATCTCTCTCTCTCTCTCTCTCTCTCTCTCTCTCTCTCCCTTTCTCTCCATCTAGCCACAAATTAGAATAACAGTAAAAGGGGCAGCTAGGTAGATAGAGGTCTAGACCTAGAGTCAGGAAAACTCAATTTTGTGAATTCATATCTGGTTTCAAACACATACTGGCTGTGTGACTCTGGGCAAGTCACTTTACCCTGTTTGCCTCAGTTTCCTCATCTGTAAAATGAGCTGGAGAAAGAAATGGCAAACCATTGCCAGTATCTCTGCCAGGAAGACCCTTGGACTATGCTAGACAACAACAACACATGAAAGAAATACTGAATATTTTGTTCATTGATGGAAAAATCTATTGGACATGCAGGTTAGGTGACTTGATTAAGTTAATGAATACATTTATGGTATCAATCCTAATACTATTTTTCCTTCTGATCCTTTACTCTTCCTGGATTTGGATCTTCCGTGCAAGGACACAGATTGTAATCCAGCCACCCCTTTTTTTCCCACGTAACCAATAGTTTCCTTAACTTTTCTTCTGGTATTTCCATAGTTTTTCTGGACTGAGAGTCTTCTTTTGTATGTCTGGATACCACAGGGATGTCAATGCAGCATGTCAACTATTGGTCATCTGTAGCCCTCACTCCAGTACAAGCCTACCCCATTTCTTCTGATATATGTCTCTATGATAATTTTCTATGTGCCACTTTTTTCTGTGCAATTCTTTGTCAGCTGCCATGTTGCCGCGCATGATGTGCCTCTCCTTTCCCCTTTGGACACCCTCATTTTAATTCTTCAGAGACCGTGATGTTTCATGGTTCTTACCCCCGCAACTTCACTGGAAGGATGATAACAAGCTGGGCCTTTGTTTCAGGGAGAATCTGCAGGTTGTGAAAGGCACTGCATAATTTCTCAAAGTCTCTCCAATTTCCTTTCCTCCTATCCTATTTTAGGCCCAGCACATTGCTTGTTCCTAGTTTCTGTCTAAGTTATATGTATGAAGGGACCAAGCTCTACAAATCATCCATCCAGTTTCATATTGTAATCTGAACAAGAGGCATTCTCCATCTACTGGGCTTTTTCCTATGTGGGTAATTAGACTAGATTCTTATGAATGATCCCAGGTTTCATGTAGGAAGCTTGGTGATTTTCTGGGGTTTGGTGCAATCAGTACATTACCATCGAAAAGCAGGAACATCTGTTGGATCTCATCATTGTTTTTAATATCATGAAGCATTTCAAGAGTTGTTCCACTAAACATTATCAGTCAACCAGGAAATAAGCATTTATTAAGCAACTATGGCATGCGAGGTACTTGGCAAGTGACTGGGAAAACGAAGGAAAAAGGAAGGAAGCTATCCTTGGCTTCAAGAAGTTTATAATCTAACGGGTCAATAACCCTGCAGATTCTGTACATGCATCACCTATAAGTGAAATCATTCTAGCCACCTGTAGCAAAGAAAGAAAGAATTATTAACACCCTCCATTTATAATTTATTACATTGCAAAAATTAAGGGGATGACTTTTTACAGCCAATTATGTTGTATTTGATATAAAACAGTTGATTTAATGTCACTGAAATTTACATACACAGTTCTTGGTCATTTGTGTGTGAGGCAGCACGGTTTAGTAGAGAGGGAGCTGGCTTTGGTGTCAGGAAGACCTGGGGACAAGCTCCACCTTTGACACATTGATCTTATTTCCCTTGGCAAATTGTTGTTCCACGCGGTGCCATAGTCAACTCTCAAGACTCAAAATTGCAAACCTGTATTGGTGGAGGTGATTTCCTCATTTGAAACTCCCTAACTTGTGAAAGCCCTGGTCTGCTTTATTTACTTATTTTAAAATTTTATTTTATTTTTAATTTATGGAATAAAATAAACATTTCTATAACATAATATCATTAAAAAGATGATTGCATATGATCCAGGTCTGGTGTGTATAGATGTATATGTGTGTATGTGTGTGCACTTGCACACACACACATATGTGTGCACGTGTGTGCATGTAGTAGACTATTTATGAAAACTTTTTAATTATGGAGAAAACTGATTTTTTTGAACCCAGCTGGTTTTGGTCTTCACTCCCCTGTTACTATTTTATATGTGTTTAGAAGATGCTAATTAATTTTAATTTAGAAAGCAATTAAAAATGACTAAAAAATCTGAACAAAACTTCATCTAATTAATTTCAAAATAAACTATAATTGCCTTTTTGATTATGTGTATCTGTTTCCCCTCTATTAGCATCAAAAACCAAGAAGTGATTATATTTGTGTATATTTACATGATATGTATCATCATATATCAGGAAGTATATAATGTGCCCACACAAAGTGCTTCATCTCACTTTATAGAATACTATGATGTTAGAGCTGAGAGGGCAGCCAGGGTCTTCCATGACAGCTGTCTATAAGAGAAGAAAACCTAGTAGCAAGAGGTTTATTAACTTGCTCAAACTGATCTTGTTACATAGTGGTGGAGCTATAGTTAGACCCAAGTAAGTCTTCTGATTGGCAGTGCAATGTTATTTACTTGCCTGACCTCACAATTCCTTAAGATAGAGGCAACTTCAATTTACGGGTGAAGGAACTGAGACCCAGAAAGATCCAATGATTCATCCACATTTACATGGCCAATAAATTTAGGGTGGGGGCTGGGATTGGCACTCGGATCTTCTGGTTCCTAGTTCCATGCTTATGTATTATTATACCTCCAAGGCAGCGGTTCCCAACCTGTGGGTTATGTTCAATATGTAACAATGAAAATACATCCTGCATATCAGATATTTACATTATGGTTCATAACAGTAGCAAAATTACAGTTATGAAGTAGCAACAAAAATAATTTTATGGTTGGGAGTCACCACAACATGAGGAATGCATTAAAGGTTGCGGCATTAGGAAGGTAGAGAACCAGTGCTCCAAGGACTCTCCTTACCTTCATTGAACTGAATTGAATAGCTAATGCTGCCTAATTTACCACTAAAATAAGATATTTAGTGAAAGTAGAGGGTTTGTAGCAGCAATTAAACACATTATGATTGACGCTAAAAATAAATGTAAGTATATAATGAATGACAGCTTACTTAATAATTGGTATAGATGTATAGGAGCCAAGAAAATAACATAATGGGAATATCATTGTATTATTATCTTGGCTGCTGTGGTTTATATGAAAAGGTAAAATCATATTATAAAGATTGTACAGTAATACTAGCCTTTAAGTGGGTGTCAGGAAATGGATCAACTCCACAAGAACTACCTCTATTACGAGCTTATTGTAGAGAATATGATTTGTAAAGCTTAAAATGCTATGTAAATTAAAGCTATTTTACTATTATCAACACCCAAATGTGGGTGGCTTTTTTTTTTCTTCACAATTACCCACTACTGCCTTGTGTACACATCTAGAGAGATCTGGATAAAGATAAAGCATTTACTAAATGCTTATGTATTATGTGCTCAGCTCATGGAATAGAGATACAAGCAAGAAAGACAGTCTCTGCTCTCAAGGACTTTACATTCTAACAGGGGAAGAGAACTCAGAAGGGGGTATTTGAAAGCGTAGACCAGGGAACATGTTGTAGAGACTTGGATCTGGTCCAGACAAGGCAAAAGATCACCTGTCAGAACTAGAGGGGAGATGAGAATGTAGGCAAACATGATGAGGCCATTTCTGAGAAATAGATATTTGGAAAACAAGAGTCTTGGTCTCTAAACCCTAGAAAACTGACTGTACTATTCCTTTTCCTCCTAATGTTTCAACACAGTGTTGATAGTTTAAGTCTCCCTAATTCAGTTTCACTGGGCAATCTTGTAATAGTCTATCTAAGCAATAGAATTTTTTTTTAAAAGGCATACAATTGAAACATTCTTTTATATTTTGTTCTGGAAAAGTATCTTGGTATTTTTATATCGGTGTTTCTTTTGGTAGGGAAATTCACAAAACTCCCAATCAAATCATAAAAATGTACTGAGGAGACCTGTCTCCTGAAGAGATGGAGTTTCCTATCTTTCTCCCCTGCCCCAATCTCTCCTTTGTTTGCTCCTTCAGTGATGAGTATGCAAAATGGCAGCCTGAAATTGGGGTCTGGCTTATTGCTATACAATTTCTGGTTTGGCAAACCTGCTCTTAGAAATATAATTAATGATAAATTGATAAGTAAGTGTTTTTACTTAAAAATTCTTTTTCTTTTACATTTCAATGGGATTGATTGAACAAACAAAGGCTCCATTTAGGTCAGCAAATTTTTAAGCATCATTAGAAAACTGGCAATGAAGGCTTGAAAGCCAACTTTTCTATAGCTAATCTCTAACTCATATGATCTGCTCAAAGAAAATTGAGAGTTCACTATAGAGAATATCAAGAATTAAAAACAAACAGATAAAACTCACTTTTGAAAAAGAAAATAAAAATGAGTTCTGGAGTAATTATAACTTGTTGACCGGAGAGCTGTTGTTTAGTTTCATGTTATGCCAGCGTGGTTGTGAGTTCTGTAACAGGTGATTGAAAATATCTTCTTCATTACTTCTTATCTGAAGTACTGAGGTTCCATTATTAGAATGTCTTGGCTGATACAACAGAAAACACATGAAATCCTCTGCTATTTTTTTTTCTTGTAGCAGTATAAAGAAAAACATTTCAACAATTGACCAAATTTTTGATTATATATTTTACACATTGTGTTTCAACAAAGTCTATAGCTTGGAGTTTTTTTTTTTTGGCATGTGTAGACACATACATATATAATATGTGTATCTCTGTATCTATCTATAAAGAGAGAAGGACCAAGAGATAAAGACAGAGAGATATTATGTGTCAATATTAAGGGAGGATTAAAGGAGAGAGAAAGTTGAAGACAGGAAACTGGTCAGAACATGAGTTTTCAGGGATCGGGGTCTTGGAAGTAGGGTAGCTTGAAACATGGTGAGACCAAAGTATGAACACTTCATTGGGTTGAAGTCTGCTAAAAGAAGACCTTATTGAGGAGTTCAGGGAACCTAGCGGGCAAGCTGTCAGAAATCTGGGGGGCAAGAGGGATGGTTGGGGGAGAGGTTGATTAAACCAGTTATCTCAGTCATTGAAAAAGGTAAGAAAATGTCTTAGTGGGAATAGGAGACAGAGAGGGAAGAGGATCAGAAGAGGTTGGTATAATCCAAAGACATGAAATTTGAAGATTGAGAAGTTGGTGAATGGAGGAGGCAGAAAGAAATATTGGAAAATAAAGAAAAATGCACACAGAGCATTCTAACTCATCCTCTAGGATCTGAAAGAAAGCATGGGATGGGTGGGTAAGTGCTGGAGAGGGTCACCAGACCTGTGATCCTTAGGGAAAAGCCAGGTTGCACTTAATGCAAAGAAGTTGAAGGAGTTTAAGTGTATAAGAAGAGATATTGAGACAGACAGAGTTGGAAGAGAACCTGGGAGTTCACTCATTTTATTTTAATTTTTTATTGATGCTCTTTCATTTTTTTGTGTCATTATCTAAAGAATCTTCCACCTTTACCCTCTAAAGCTCTCCCTTGTAACAAATTAGTGGAGTCAAGAAAAACAAATGAACACCTTAGCAATAATCTTGGACACTATGCCTTAGATTGAAGATAAACACACTACCCAATTTCTGGCAAAATTTTTGGAAATGACCAATGTAAAAATTTGTCTAGCTAGACTATCCATGTTTGTTATGAGAGTTTTCTTAGTCTTTTTGGGGAGGGTTTTGGAAGGGAAGATATTACCTGCTTATGCAAAGAAAAAAGAGAGAGAAAGAAAGAAAGAAAATATATGATTCACTCCACACTGATCTCTTTCCTAAGAGTCAGGAGGCACACTTAGACAACAATCCTCTGTTTTAGATCGGCTTGCATTGATTAGAATTCTGAAGTCTTTCAGTGTTATTATCCTTTCCATGACTGTGGTCAGCTTGTTCATGTTTCTTTTGGTCCTGTCTGCTGAGTTTCTCTGACCTCTTCATAATCAGCACTTCTGAGTGAGATTGAGTCTTCAGACGACTCGATGGCATTCCATCACAGTTTCCTACGAGCCTTTGCTCAGACATTCTCTTGTTCCTGGACACACACTTCCTTTCCACTGCTTTGCTATCACAAAAAGTAATGCTGTAAACATTTTTTTTTGTATATGTGGGAACTTTCTCTTGATCCTTAACTTTTTCTCTCTCCCTCCCCCATTTTACATGGAGTGGGTATAAGGTAAGGCACAATAATACAATGTAATAACAACATATATCTCCTAATCCTGGGTTTTCTCTAAGAAATAGCTTGTTGAATATTCATTACTACCTTCTGCAGAAGTCAGAAACACAATGCCCTTTAATAATGTAGGACATTTCTTGGTGTACCCTACTGGGGTTTAATCTTTAAGTCTCTGCTCAGGCCCTATTTTGACTCAAAATTCAGAGGGAGACAAAGCCGGCTTCATTTGCTATTTGTTCACCTGGTTCTTCTCTTCCAGATGCTGCACTTCTTTGGTGAATCTGCAGGTGATGTAACTGTCAAATTAGGTGGGCAAACCTCATTAATTCCAGGTTCACTGATTGAGAACCTGTGATGATTTACAGAGGGAATGAACTGATCTTTACCTTTACAGTATCAGTGAAGAGGGGGTCGCACTGAGCAAATGAATAGTGGCAGTAGGATCATGGAGGAGGATGTGTACCTAGGACAGAGCAAATGATTTTTAAGAATTTTAGAAATTCACTTAAACACAACAAGTGAAATGACACAGGGCAGTACTGGCCAGTAATTGCTCTGGCTGATGCTTTGATATGCTGATTACAAATGATTCTTATCTATTCACTAAAGCAGGACCTTGTCTGGGTCTAGTTCCAATTATGGGTAAGCATGAGAAGCGGTGTCCTACGGAATAACATACGAGACTACAAACACTAGGGATACTGATATCATTATCTAAATGTACATAATTTTAATGCTGGAAAAGTCTCCAATCCATGGAACATAAGAATTCATTTTGCGATAACAATTTCCACAAATCATAGTGAAGAGTCATTGACTTGCGTGGATAGAGAGATGTCATTATCCCCATCTTACAGATGAGGAAACTAAGGCAGAGAGAGGTTAAATAAGATCAAAAGAGATCTTACTGTAGGGTCAACTATTTGTGAAGTACTTAGCACAGTACTTGACCTATAAGAGGCACTATATAAATGTTTATTCCCTTCTTTCTTTTAAGTGACTTGTCCAGGGTCACACAGCTAGTAAATGTCTGAGGCTAGATTTGAACTTAGGTCTCTCTTGACTCCAGGTCCAGTGCTAAACCCACCAAGCCACCTCGCTGCCTTAAACAAATCAGTACATTGGCTCTATTTGAAACCATATGCTTCATGGAGCACCTGTGGTCTACCATCTCTCTCTCTTTGTTTTTTAAAAGTAACAAAGTTTTGTTGTTGTTCAGTCATGTCTGACTCTTCATTGACCCCCTTTGGAGTTTTCTTGGCAAAGATACTGGAGTATTTGCCATTTCCTTCTCTAGCTCATTTTACAGACAAGGAAACTGAGGCAAAGAGAGTTAAGGGACTCGCCAGATTTGAGCTCAGGTTCTTCTTGACTCCAGGCCCAGCACTCTATCCAATGTACCCCATAGCTGCCCTTCACCACATAGCTGAGGAAACTGAAGCCCAGAGAGGGCAATTGGTAGAGACCAATTTGAACCCAGGTTTTCTCATTCTAGAAGCAATGCCCTTTTCATGGTCCTGTGCTCCCCCATCTATCCAAACTGGCTTTTCAGTTGTTCAAATGTTTGTGGTTTTACTGTAATTTATTGTGTTCAAAGTTGATAGTGTGATCTTTAGAACACATGACTAGGACAAATTCTCTGAGGAAGGTACTTAGGTTTTAATTTTAAGGGGCCAAAAGAGTGACATTTTTTGTGCCCATCTCTTCTTTCAAAATCTGGCGGAGTCATTTGGAATTTTGGGCGCTGCCCTCATTGTCTAGACCTTTGCCTTAGTTGTTAAGAATATCTACTCTAATTAGGTCAAAGTGTTGAAAAATTGTTATCTCATATGCCCAGGAAGTAAATAACAAGAACTATTTTTCCTGACCCCAATTAAATTTTTATTATAAATACTTGATTTTGCTTGCTATTTTTTGGAAATGACAGAAAAAATAAGGACTATTTAGTAAATGTCACTATGAAGTCAGGGACGGTTTCCTTTTTAATGAAAAAATATATATCCCCCATGCCTGGAACATACTAAGAACTTATTCATTGATAGTTGTTGTTTGTCCTTTGTTCTCAAAAAAAGACGGTGACATCAGGGAGGTGATGCTATGACGCGCAGGTGAATTGGATTCAAGTGAGGCAGGGCTGTGCAAAGTCACCAGCTTCACTCTCTCCTCTCGGGCCAGCTGAGTCCAGTGTCAAAATGTGTATAAGGAGAACTGGAGCTGACCCTGGATGCAAATGGGAGACCTTGGCCTTTTTAAACCAAGGTCTTTAACTGGTCTTAACTTGACTGAGGCAATGCCCATTCAATGATTAAGGCTAGATAAGAAATGAGGCAGAAAATGGCATCTTTTACATAGTCTTTTTTGAGAGAGAGAGAGAGAGAGAAAGAGAAAGAGAGAGAGAGAGACAGACAGACAGAGAGACAGAGAGAGAGAGTGAAAGAAAGAAAGAAAGAAAGAAAGAAAGAAAAGCAAACAAGATAGCCAGGGGGAGCTGGTCAAACCTTGCCTCTGCCACATACCAGTTGTGTGACACCCTAGGTAAGCCACTTAACATTTCTTGCAGCAGTTCACTAAAACTCCAAATTTCAGAGAAGTTGCCGCCCTTCATTGTTAGAGTCCTTGACCCTATGAGCATTCAGACCTTTCCATTTTATAGGCTTTCTGTTAGGGAGGCATTCTTGTTGATGCTGACTTCTAATTATTGGTTTATAAGAGAAACATTTCTTATTTTTCAAGCCCACTTTTGACCAGAATAGCAAACACAGGCTTCAGTAAATGCAAAAGAGGAGATAAGAATGAATTTGTACTCTTGTTGGTGAGAAAGACATGGGAAATGATCATGAAGATAGGAGTTGTAAAAAGAGGAGAAGATAAGGTAGAGTTTAACAAGACTGGAGAGATCATTTATCATACACGAAATGGGTTTGGGATTCTCCACCTTCTCTCTGGAAGCTGGAGACCAGAAATGTCAGATGCAACTGCAGAACCCATAGAACCTCAAAGGGAGACTGAAGACTCAAAGCAAGTCCAAAGAGAGGGAAGCCTCTCATGGAGGTGTGGGCCGTTGATCTCCACCAACGAGGAGAGAGTCCCATATCAATAGGCTTTGGGACTTGGGTTAAATATGCAATTATCTCTCCTCCCTCCCATAATATGAATTTGGGATTCTCCTTTCATGCTTTGATTCCAGCTACTTTTTAAGTCACTCAGTTTCTTCCTAATGTTTGTTCTTGTTAACACCGTAATAGAAGATCTCTTCTAATAATTCAGAGCTCATTATTAATTTTCCAATGTATTTATTAATTCATAGAAATCATTCGTGTTATGCTTCTAAGAGTATAAAGTGATTTAAAATTAGACTTTAGACACATAAATCTAAAACCCACTAAGAGTCCCCCACAAAAACCCTGAGAGGGAAGTAATCCACAGATACATATTAATTAACTGTAAAAAGAAGACAAGCCTCCATGCTGAAACTATTCAACAATAAAAGAAAGTCAACCCAGCGGTGAGACCAGAATCCATGTGTTCGTATTGAACCACATCACAGCTCTCAAGTCCCTTGTCAAATATCAATAAATTTTTGTGATATATTAAAATTAGCAATCCTCAGGCTGAGAAAATTAGAGTGATACAAATACAAAATAAAACGTAAAAACCCCACTTCTGATTCACGTTCACAATAAGCGGCAGCATCAGCGAAAGTCAGGAGTGTCATTTTTCTTCATTTTAATTTTGATGGATAGCTTTTGTTTTTCGATCACTTTCACTTTCGAAGGGATCCCTTCTTGCTCTCCTGCTCAGCCGGATCACCCTTGATTGAATAAATTGAGTAAAAATAATTAGAATAAAAAAAATTTGGAAAAAAAATAAATTGAATAAAAAACACAACCACAACAAAACAAAACAATTCATTAAGTACCTGCCATGGACTCTGTGCTAAGCATTGGGCAGACAAATACAAAACCAGAATTGGCCTGGACCTCTAGAAGCTTATGTTCTAGGCAGGAGAGGTAAGGGAATGATGGCCAACAAGGATGTTTTGGTTTGGGACGTCACAGGGAGAGTGGGTACGTGAATGGTGACATGATTTATTACCGTTTCTGGAGCAAGATGTGGAAAGGGGTAAGGCAATGCTGCTGCTGCTGCTAATGGCAGCAGCACTTTAAGGTCTGCAGAGCCTTTCATATGCATTATCTAATTTGGTCCTAGGGATTATCATAGGAAGAAGGATGAGAATAATAATGAGCTAACACATATATTGTACCTATTATGTGTCTGACAACATGCTAGGTGCTTTTACAATTATTACCCCATTTGATCCTCTCAACAACCCTGGCAGGTAGGTGCTATTATTACCCCCATTTTATAAGATAAGGCAAGCAATGATTTAGTGACTTGCCCAGGGCCACTTAGCTAGTCATTGTGTGAAGCCAGATTTGAACTCATGTGTTACCAATTCCAGGCCCAGTGGTCTATATACTGTACCACCTAGCTGCCCCTCTTAGACTTTGGTGTCCCTTCTATATAGGAATAGAAGCATTATGTAAATTGGGATATGAAAAACTCAATAGGCATGATTAATGAAAAGGCCAATAATGTAAATTCATTGTATTGGCAGGTGTAATTAAGATTAGCTGCCTAATGTTGACTTTAGGCAGAGTTTCTACTTCAGCCAAAACATATGTTTACCCATGGCTAAGAACGCCTTATTAAAAGCAGGCTTGCCTCTTGAAATTGGATATGTCGATTTGTTAAAAATCATACAATGGGGAAAGATTAAAGGTGATTTCATGAATGTTTTCAGCTTCTTCTTCTTCTAGTGTAACGATAATAATAAGGCTGATGTTGGCCACATTGAATATGCTGGCTAACACATCACTGGATAACCCAGCAATCACAGAATGGGGATTTAGAAGACCTCCACTCAAATATAGGCTCCTCTACACACCCCCTGCATGATGTAAGGTCGGTCAGTCACAGGCTCATAGAATTTACAATGAAGGAGTCTCCATTTTACAGATGAGGAAACCAGTTCTCAGAAAAAGAGAAATGATTTTGACAAGGTCACACAACTTGTAAGGTAGATGGGTGGGGAGGGAAGTGGCTTAAAAAACCAGGTCCTATAATTAATACTTGTGGACTCCAATTCTCTGCACTCCAAGTTCCTCCTTTGTAAAATGAGGAAGTTGAGTTGGTTAGATGACCACTGAAGTTCATTCTTATGCTTCAATTCTATTACTCTAAATCAGTGTGATATATGAAAGGAATCATTTTACTATAGTAGAATTAAAAAGTAGCGATCGTTGCATAGATGCTCTTACTTTCCCGTAATTTTCTTGACTGATATTTCTTGATGTTTAGTAGTCTGGGTCAGCTAGGGTAGAATGCTGGTCCTGGAGTCAGGAGGACCTGAGTTCAAATTGAGCCTCAGACACTTACTAGCTGTGTGACCCTGGGCAAGTCACTTAACCCTGTTTGCCTCCGTTTCCTCATTTGTAAAGGGAGCTGGAGAAGGAAATGGCAAACAACTCCAGTGTCTTTGTCAAGAAAATTCCATATGGAGTGATGAGAACTCAGACATGACTAATTGATTAAATAATAACAGTTTGAAAATATTTTATCTGTTATATATGTGGAAAGGAATTTCAAAAGAGGAAGTGTAACTGTATTACTTTGAGTGTTTGGAATGGAAAATTTTCAGTTAGTGCACCTTTAATAGTCTTGATGAAATCAATAATGAGTCCTCTGAAGTCATCCAATGTATTCAAATTTGCACTATTTGAAGCTATAATTATGTAAAATATGGTAATTGTTTCCAGCCCAATGCAAATTTGCAATGAAAATTCAAATAATGCAAGTAGCCATTTCAGGGCATTCATTATTCCCACTAATTGGGAACTAACTGCATTGTTTCACAGAAGTAAATTTTTCACGAATATCCTTGATCTCCAATTATAATGAATATTGTTCTGATGGGGCCTAGATTTATTGTTGTTGAGTCATGTCCAACTTTTCATGACCCCATTTGGGGTTTTCTTAGCAGAGATACTGCAGCGGTTTGCCTTTTCCTTCTCTAGCTCATTTTACAGGAAACTGAGGCAAGCAAGGTAAGGGACTTGCTCAGGGTCACATAGCTAGTAAATATCTGAGGCAGGATTTAAACTCATATTGACACTCCAGACCCAGTACTCTATCCACTGTGTCACCTAGTCACCCCAGTACAACACGAATCAAGTTAATTTGTGGTTTTCCAAGTCACTATTCAGGGAGGGATTCATCTGTTTTTGAGTTTGACACTATTAGTCTAGAGAGTGTAGTGAATAGAAAAAAATGGTTTAAGACAATGTCCTGGGATCCTCCTCTACAAAGGGGTTGAGCATAAGTGATGACTAGGCAAATGAGATTGAGAGGGAATGATTGGAGTGGAAGGAGGAAAAGCAGGGGAGAGTAATGCAAAAAAAAAATCTAAGGAGAATAGAATGTCTAGGTCAATTATGTCAAAAGCTTCTTGGAGGTCCAGAAGGATGGGAACTGAGAAAAGGTAATTAGATTGAAGAGTTAGGAGACCTACTCGAAATCTTGGAAAGAGCTCTTTCAGTTCAGTGGGGAGGTGGAAAGCCACACTGCCAGGGCTTATTCTAGGAAAATGGGAGGTGTGAAAGAAGGGCAATGAGATTATTTGTATAAAGAGATTTGCAAACCTTTAAGCACCATATAATGTCAATGTAAAGATGTACAAGGTATTCCGGGAGGACTGGAACCTCTGGTGTGAGGGCTTGCCACGTCCTTTTCAGGGCTGCTCATCCACCTCTGGTGTCCAACTGTCACTCAGCTCTCACCTGTGGCTCCAAGAAGTGGGAGCATGTGTAGTGGTCACACCTCAATAAAACCACCTTGGTAGATGGGCTCAACAAGGTGGAGGGCAAACACGTGAAGACTTCTCCCAGGGGAATGGGAGGATGAGAACAATTTGTCCTGACAGTCATGAAGGGGGCTTACGAAGGTGTTGTGGAGTGCTTAAAGATCAGTTTGACGTTGAAGATTCCAAGGTCAGCCACTGCATCCTGGGCTGTCATCAGTCATTCTAACTTTTGTCTTGCCATTGGACTCAGATGATCCTGGAAGAGAGAGTGAGGCTGACAACTCTGGGCAACTCTGCCTCACTTAAATCCAAAGCGCATGCAAGTCATCACCCTGGGATGCCATTGGTCCCCTTCTAAAGTGAATGACATCAACATAAATGTCAACCTTCATCATCATTATTAAAATGGGGATAATAACATGTATTATACCTATCTCACAAGGTTTTTTCTGAGGATCAAAGTGCTTATTAAGCCTTAAAGTATTATATAAATATCAGTTATTATTGTTGTTAATAAAAATGCGGATGCTAATAACTACCATATCTTCCTCACAGGATTGTGAGGCTAGGGAATAATGTATATGTATTCTTGCTAGCCCATGGTGGGTGCGGGGGAGTCTAAGGATACCATCTCTAAATAATGGCTCAGTTTTTAGGTTTAAGAAGACTGGGTTCAGATCTGGGGGGACCCTGGCTTCCAAAGGAAAAGATCATGTTATTTTTCATCACATCTGGTTCATTATATCCCTCCTCCAGAATCCTGGAGTCAATGTCTTAAGCAAAGCTTAGGAATTGCTTGTGTCCACATTCTTACCACAAGGGATTAGTAGGCTCTCTTCTTAGACGGGTCACTCAGTCTGCAAAATAGGCCAAGTAGAGTACAACTACCAATTTCCTCCACTACAAAAGACATAGTAAAAACACAAAAACCTCTTAAGAACACATTAACATGAAACATAAGTCCACAGCTATGACGTTCTCCCAGACTCCCAGGAGTCTGATATTCATATCATCACAACATGAAACTTTTTTTTTGTCTTGAGAATGGCTCTCCTTCCTTGCTCAGGCTGGAAGCTGATTTCACTCTTGATTGACAGGGAAACTTTCTGATCTGGACTAGTTTGCCCCTCCTCAGTCAATCTGATTGTCCTCTGCCTGAGGGCTCACCATTTTTCATATTGTTGCTTGACTTAATATGGACACCTGATTGGCATGGGCCTATGCATCTCAGAGATCCCCAACACAAGTGATCCATTGGCCTTAGTCTTTCCAGCAGCAGGTCTGTGCTACCATGAAACATTTTATGGGATTGCTAAATAACCATTCAACCTCTTTCTTTAGCTCTGCACTAACTGAACAGTTCCTTTGAAGTGTGTATCTTCAGGCAAGCCAGGGCCTGACTTGGGTTCATTCTCTTGTCAGTGGTAATCTTTCCATTCCAAGAAATGCTGTAACAACTGTGTAGTATCTTTCCCTGGGCAACCAGAAGCAAGACCCAGGAACACCTGACCTTTCCACTCATGGGGCTGCCACTAAGGCTATGAACATCCATCTCAAAATCACCACTCAGTCTACTGTAGTTAGAGAGACAAACATGAAATAGAAGGGGCAGGTAGGGGTTTGACAGCCAGAATCAGGCTCACCTAGACATAGTCTCATTGCCATTTTTGAACAACCACCACAGCATTCTCTCTCTCTCTCTTTCTCTCTCTGTCTCTGTCTCTCTGTCTCTCTCTCCCCAAAGCCATGTGTTTAAGAGAAAGGAAGAAGACAGTGAGAGTAGATATTGCCTTTGCCTTAAATAAGCCCACTGAATAGGAAGTTCTTACTGTCCTGTGCCTGATCCTCTTTGACATAGCCTCCCTCCATGGGTGAGTAGGGGGTGTCACATGGGAACCAACCAGAAGCCTTTGGTGGAATGAGAGGCTGGAGCACATGCCTCATTGGAAGCTGCCAGGGTTCAGACTCAGTACTGCTCATCCTCCATGGAATGGTCCCCTAGCCCCATCCCCAAGCATGCTTCCTGAGGTGGGCTGCAATCCAACTTCCCCACCTCTCTCCCTTTCCTAGATAAACTACTTTGTAAGCCTTAAAGTGCTATTTAAACACTAGGAATTATTATTATTTGCCTCAGTCTTTTGATTTCTTACTTCTTGTCCTCACTGTGATCCCTTGGTGAGCAGCTTTCTTTTTTTATGTTTATGTGCTGATTTTTCTTCTAGCATATCCCTTTCCAACTGAGCCATATGGAAATGATTACACTATAACTTCCAAAGCACTTTCCATTCAGAAGGTGGCCAGGATCCCAGAAGCCTTTGGGGATGGAGATGACACCTTTGAATACATACCTAATTGGGAGAATGCTGCAAACAAATGTGGGAGATTTTTTTTCCTCTAGTCTACTGGTTCTCTTTCCGCTAGTTATCTATTTCTGTTCCAAGTTTGAATAATTTCCTCAAGGAGGTAGTGAGGATTAAATCATCCATCTTCTTCTCTTATTACTAAAGCTGGAAGTTCTTCTAGAATGTCTATGTTTGCAAAGTGTTCTTAGGATGGAAATTCTGCAATCTTAATATAGTCGATACTCAAAAGAGTAGCAAAATGAGATTTGAAAGGATGGATTAATACTTTCCTTGGAGAAGGGCAATTAAGGGTCAACCAGGAAAGAGGTTTGAGTTAGGATAAAGACATTTCTTTTTATCATTCCATAAAAGATGATAACCTGTCTGGAGAATATCATCAAGAGGGGTGGGTGGGGAAGCTTAGATCTAATGGAGTCAGTAGATCAGTCAACAAGCATTTGTTAGGTGCTCTGTTAAGCACAGAGTTACAAAAACAAGCTAGCAAGAGAATCCTGGACCTCAAAGAACTTATATTCAACTGGAGTAAGACAACATATTAAGAAAAACTGGAAAGACGGTGGGCCCTGCAGAGCAGCATGGTGGGGAACAGGTAGGAAGGGTGACTAGGCTTAGCTCTGGCAAGATAAAGTAACAGCTGATTCATCAGAGCATAGGGACCAAAGGACAGAATGGGGAGGAGGAAGAGGAAGTAGAGGTGATGGTTCAGATGTAGAATAATGAAAAAGCTAGTTTGGCTAGACCATAAAGTAATAGAAAGGGAGTAATTTATAAGGATACTAGAAAGGTACTATGGTATCAGGTTGGTAAAGTCTTTAAAAGACAAAACAGATGAGCTGGCATTTGTTCCTAGTGGTAATAGGGAGCAACTGGAGTTTATTGAGATAGGGAATGGCATGATGAGACCTGTGCTTAAGGAAAATGACTTTGGCAGCTGTGTGGAGGAGAGGCTGGAGAAGGAGAGATTGGAACCCAATTAAGAGGTCATTGCAGTAATGCTAGAGAGTGGTAATGGGGGCTTGAGCTAAGGTGGTGGCTGTGAGCAGTATAGTTATTTCTGTCCATGTTATCTTTCCTCAGAGAAAACAAATCCTGAAAGCAGGGATTGTTTTTCACTTTTATCTTTTTATTCCTCACACCTAGCACAATGCCCAGCAAATAGTTGGCACTTAATAAATGTTTAGTTATCGATTGCCAATCTTTTTTGGGGGTCAAAGTCTTCTTATATCCGAATACTGCAGACCAATAACATACTGCAACCTCGAAAGTAGGGTTACTCTAGTACAGAAAGCACATGTTCTCCACCCACCCCCTTTAATATGTGGTTATATTTTTATAGGGAACAAGAAAGGAATAGCAGTATCCTTGTCACTCCTGGCAATTCTGCCTAGTGACCAAGCATATTAGAATTGGAGTTAGAATTAGAATTAGAGTTTTCCACCTAAAGCACCATTCTGACTCTGCTCGGAAGAATGCTAAAATTGCACCAATGAAGAGTCTTGCTGGGTGCTAAAAAACATTGGCAAACTATTGGGATGACTGTCCCGAGGAAAGATGCCCCCTCAATAATGCAGAGGAGATTCTGAGAAGCCAGCCCTGGTAGGAAGAGAGCTGTGCTGTCAATCAGTCAATCAACAAACATTTATTACTGTCTGACTGCTGATTAGTTGGAGGGGGTGATGGTTAATTAAATTTAATTCAGCAAATATTTATGAAGAGCCTAGTATGGATGACACAGGGGATACAAGAGAAAAAAAAACAACCCAAAGCAGTCAATACCCTTCAGGAGCTTGTCTTCTGCTGGGGGGATAAAACATGTATACAAAGAAACATAAAGAGTCTAATAGCCGATACAAAATAATTTAGAGAATGGTAGTAATAATAATAATTAATAATAATAATAACCTGAGTTCAAATTCAGCCTCACGTACTTACTAGCTGTGTGATCCCAGGCAAGTCACTTAACCGCTGTTTGCCTCAGTTTCCTCATCTGTAAAATTGGGATAATAATAGCATTTACCTTCCAGGATTGTGAGGATCAGATGAAATAGTAATTATAAAGTGTTAGTATATAGTACATGCTACATAAATGTTAGCTCATTGTCACCAAAATAAATTTAATGTAATAGTAAATTAATATACAATAAAACAATTATGATTTTAAATAATTTAAATAATTTAAAATCAATTTAAATAATTAATTTAGAGCATAAAATGGTAAATGTCAAGAGGGCAAGGACATTGACAACTGGGAGTGGTGGTGGGATTAGGAAATGCTTCGTGTGGGAGGTGCCACCTGAACTGTGTTCTTACGGAAGTTCTGTGTAATATGAGGAGGAAATGAGGGGGATATTTACTTCAAATACGGGGGATCCCTTGTACAAAGCTAGGAGGGAAGGAGATGGAATATCCTGTGTGGTAGATTACAGGCAGGCCAGTTTGACTAGAGTGGCAGGTACATGAAGGGAAAGAGTGAGAAATTCGAATGGAAAATTAAGCAGAAGCCAGATTGTGAAGGGCTTTCAAATGGTATAGCATTTTGTTAAGCAGGATTCTTCATCTGACAGTATCTAGTAGCCGTATGTACCCTGGCAGCCTTCCCACTTGCTTAACCGGAAGATTCTATGGTTAATGTATAGAAGCTGGAGATGAAAGCCCGATCTTTGATGTTGTGTCTACAGCTTGGTGGCTCATCAGAACACATTCAACTTTCCAGGAGAAACTTTGAGTTTTCATTCTCCCAGAAAAGGGGGTCCCCAAGTCAGGTTATTTTAATACAGCTGAACTTAAGGGGGAATGGTTGAATTTACAAAATTAAACCCAATTCTAAAACTTTGGTTCTCTTTAATGATTCCTGGTCATAAGATGTCTTTTTAAAAAATCCCTATGATGTTGTAGCATCATGGGAATTATCATGAAGAAATCTTCCTTACTCCCACTCCACCAATCAACCTTAAAAAAAAGGGGGAGTTGAGATATTAAGGAAACTTCCTCTACTTCATGCCCCTTTCTCCTCATCCAAAAAAACTCCCAAGCCATTTCCACACACTTCTATTATGGGCAACAGGGAATGTTTGATTCTGTGAATCTCCCACCTCAGGGGTATTAAGGATTCTTCTCTTCCCAAGAGAATCTTTCTCTCTAGCTCCTCCTGGAATGGAGGATTAAAACGTTGTTGATACTGGCATTGGCCATGTTGTTTTTGTGGATGCAGGGGGATTCTTCATGCATCCCAATGAGGAAACTCGAATTTATCCAGTCCTACAGTCAAAGGGGGTGGAGTGGGAATAGACAGATGAGTACCCCTCTGCTCCAGGGACTCCAATGAATGAATAATGTGCTAAATTTCTTATCTGGTTCCTGTGCCACTGTGGCCCACTGCATTATCAACTCATGCATGTCTCCTTGTGGCTTTTGGGACAGGAAGTAAGGGGCTGGGCTGAGTCTTGAGGAATACAACAACCAAACAATCGAATAGTCAATTAGAGATTGTCAAAAGGTCATATTTAGAGATACATTTTCCAAACACTTTCTAACCAGAATAAACAAATTCAAAGATCACTTAATAGTTCTGCCTCAAACCTTTTAAGAGAAACCAGACATAGTACTGAATAATTAATGCAGAGGAAAGCAGCAGACAAATGTTTCTAAGGAATACTAGCAGGGGAGGAATGGTGAGAGGCAAGGGGGAATAAATTACAGTGTCAGAATAACGTGACAGTCTCTCTGAGTTTTAAAAGGGAAGTTGGGTTTAACTAATGAGCAACAACCCTTCCCAAGGCGTGCCTACCTTATTTTTATTGTTTCATGCATTAGTGCTCTAGACAATTCTTTAAGACTACAAATCGTGGAGAAGGTACTGACCTGCACTGGTAGAGTACTTCCTCACCTACAAGTGCCCTCTGTCTTTGCAATTGTAGGAAAGAACCATCCCCATCCCTGAGCGTTGATAAATCTGAGATTTCCCTGATGATACTGTAACTCTCTCCAATGATGTGTCCACACAACTGGTCCACACATTCTTATCCTTTGTGATTCTTGTTCATGCCTTCCCATAAATCCTTCATTGGGAGGCAAGAAGAGTCCATTAAAAATTTGGGGGCTTTTGGAGGAGGGGAACGAGGCACAGAGTAGAGGAAAATTTCCTTAATAGCTCAACTTTAACATTTATTTATTCATTTCATTTCATTCATTCATTCATTCATTCATTCATTCATTCATTTTTTTGTTATGTTTAGTCAATTCTCAGTAAATAAAGTGATGGCAGCTAGGTGGTGCAATGGATAGAGCACTGGGTCTGGAATCAGGAAAACTCATCTCTCTGAGTTCAAATCTGGTCTCAGACACTTACTAGTTGTGTGACCCTAGGCAAGCTTGCCTCAGTTTCTTCATCTGTAAAGTGAGCTGAAGAAGGAAATGGCTAACCATTCCAGTATTTTTACCAAGAAAACCCCAAATGAGGTCATAAAGAGTTAGACACAATTGAAAAATGAACAACACAAACATAAAGTACCTACTATGTGCCAGGCAGTATACTATATGCTGGGAATGCAAAAAAAGGGCAAAAGACAGTCCCTGTCCTCAAAGAGCTCACAATCTAATGGAAGAGACAACATAGAAAAAGAAAATGAAAAAGAAGGCGCTGCTCATTAACATCTTGGAGGGGTGTAGCATGAGTTGAGTAGAATAAAGTAAATTAAGTCTAAAAAGAAAGAAAAGAAAAAAGAAGGGATTGGCTAGGGAGAGATGGAGGATACCTGGTGTGAAGCCAGATGGTGCCACCAGATGATGCTCAGTCTGCTTTAGGCTCCTTCCTTAAGCAGAGGATGTGGGAGGAGCTCTCTGATGACCACCCCCACCACCTCCAATCAGAGGGGCAGGAATACTGAAGAAAGTGTGCATTTCAGATGATGTCACCTTGCAGGAAGATGGCTTACTGGAGACAAAGATACAATCCAGGTGAGCAGCCAGGTGGGAAATGATTATGTAGGTTCCACTTCACCCTGCAGCTGGTCCATCTGTTACCCCTTTTTCCCCCTGCAAGATAGACATCCCCTTTAACAGCCATATATATCTTTTATGAGATATTTTACATGGTCTTTTGTACACAATTAGTCATTGATAATAAGCTGTAGTCTGTTTGCACCCACCATGCATTCCTCCCTTGCCCTTTGGGCAACCTATAATTTGGGTCCTTTGGAGACTGCAGTATTCCATGATTTGCAGCCATAAAACATATATTTTTCTTCCATAAAAACAAACAAAATAAAAGGGCTGTGAGATTTCCTGAAATTGTAACCTTGTTAAATGAAGTCGACAGCTCTAATTACTGTATTAATATTGTTTTCTCTACAGCCTTTGTCTTTCCCGCTTGGCACATAGAAGACGCTCAATAAATGTTGATGGCATTGAATTGAATCAAACCGAGCTGGTTTGGCAGCCAGATCTGGCCATTTTGGTTTGGGCTGTCATGGGGAAGGGTCTCTATCAGAATGCCCAACTACCTTCCAGCAAGCAACCTTTTCTAGCGCTTGTCTCCTTCCCATAGGTGGGGATGACCTCATGTTTAAGACTGCTAATGTGATTAAGCACAGCCATGCAGGAGCACAGGCAGTTCTAGGGCCATGAATCATCCTTGTGAATCAGGACCAACAACCTAATCTATTTATGAGCATTTCGATTGTGTGTATTGTGTAACGATGGACTGTATTACTCCGGGGGTTATTCTTTAGAATTGAAACCTTATTACTAAAACAAACAAGGTGCTGGACTTCTTTTTTATTTTAAAGAATAGCATTTCCTTAATTAAATTAAATCTCAATCTGCTAACTTCCAATTGATCTGTAACTTCAGCCACAGTCATACATTTTAATCATTCTCAAATTAGTTCGAATTCACTAAGCCCTCTTTTGTTCCTATCATCTTAAGAAAGTATAGAAGCATCTGTTATTATTGGTTTTAAAGTTACCATAGTTGGTCTAGACCTGTGATTTTGTTGACATAGGGCACTCCTGGTGAGGAAAATACATCTACCAATGCAGATCACTGACTGGCCTGAAACTCATGGTTCTGGAGAGTTACCTGGGCATGAATAGCCTTCTTCGCAGGGTTATTGTGAGGGTCAAATGAGACAATAATTGCAAAGTACTCAACACAATGCCTGGTACATGGTAAGCATTATATAAGTGTTAGTTGTTGCTGTTATTATAATTCTTATTAATGATTTCTATAATTATTAATTACAATACTTAATAATCGGTATCATTATGTTATTGTTCTGGCTATTATGGTTATTTATAGCAATGTAGCTCTGGGAAAGATGCCATTTCTTACAAGATGAAACATGGAAATTTTATCCCCTCAGTTCCACCCTCCCTGTCCCTTCACCCCCTCTTTTTTTAGTTTTAATTTCTTAGTTAAATATCTGGTGGTGATTCGTGAGGTGTGTCAGAATATATGTGTGTATATATTGTATGTATGAAAACATGTTAATGAAAAACACATTTTTATAAAGATTTCTGTCATAAAAATAATTAAATTAATCACCAATCAATTCAATAAATTACTTGAATGACTAATTAGTATCTAATTTACCAATAGAGCAATACCCAACAAGATAAATGACTAATTATATAATTACTGATTTTTGTGTTATTAGTTTAATCTATTATTATTTTTGAATAAACAGCTAGTGTAAGGCAGAGACATATTCCCAGTTAACTACCTACTAGGCTACAGTGGCTCAACAGGATCTGTTTTCTCAAAGGCACAGTATAATTTTCTGTGTAGACATTTTTCTATATTTTTAAAAAGTTCATTGGTGGGGTGGGACACTGCAGGGTCCATGTATCTTGGCATAGATCAGAAGTACAACAAACTTGACAGGGGCTAGATGCCCAGCTAGTTAAAGATGGACAACATATGTCTTAATAGAAGCCGAGGAAGTATAGATGTAGAGCTGTATCACAGTAGGCCCTATGCACACTTCAGAGTGTGTAGGATCATAATACAGATTTAGATTTGGAAGGGACCTTGGAAGTCAATTAGATTATTCCTAATTTTACAGAGAAGGAAATTGAAGCCAAGAGAAGAAAGGTATCCCAGGGTCGCATTGCTAGTAAGAATTAGAACTAAGATTTGGCCCCATGTCCCTGCCTCCAAATCTAGCGCTTTTCCCGCTAATTAACATGTGACATTATGAGTCAGGCAAAGCTTCCTAGCTTTTTATCCTTTGTATATTGTTGTATTTTTTTGTACCAACTGTGGACTGTGGATCTAAGAAGGTAGATCTCTCCCTTTGGGTGGAGGGGAGGCTGGATGGGATAATTGATTAATGAAGATGCTGTAAAAAAGTCCATTCTGAGGTGAAATTATAGAATGCAGAACAGAAGGGATTGTGGGAGATCTCATGGCTTCATTTAAGGACAAAGTTCTATAGAGATAAATCATACCATGTACTCTGATTCCTTTATTCACCCTTCATTGTGTCACTGACTCTTGTTGGGTCATTGTCATATTGTTGTATCATTGACCCCATCCCCAACACATAGGCACAAAGACACAGAGACACATACGTGTTGACCTAGATTTGCATATTGATATAACATGAAAAGTTTTAAAAGAGAACATTTGAAATCTTGGAAGAATTCTTGGAGAGAGAGAGAGAGAGAGACAGAGACAAAGACAGAGACAGAGAGAGACAGAAAGACAGAGAGAGACAGAGAGACAGAGTACGTGTGTGTGTGTGTGTGTGTGTGTGTGTTTAAGGATGCTGTTGTAAAAAAATAGCAGAGTGCTAGATTCAAGCTCAGGAAGATTTGTGTTCAAATCTAATCTCAGGCACTGAGTGACCCTGGTCAAATTACTTAAGATCTGTGAACTATTTCCTCCTTTGTGTAATGGGGACGATAATGGCACCTACTTTACAGAGTTGTGAAGATCAAATAAACAAAATGTTAATAAAACACTTTGCTAACCTGAAAATGTTATGTATATGTATATATACGTGAGCTTTTGTTATGAAAATAATTCCACAATTAAGTATTCTGTAATGTTTCAAATGGGGACAATGAAGAGGCGCAGTTGGTAGACTGTCAGGCCTGAAGTCAGAAAGATTCAGCTTCCCTAGTTCAAATCTGGCCTCAGGCACTAACTGTGTGACCCTGGGCAAGTTACTTAACTCTGTTTGCCTCAGTTCCTCAACTAGAAAATGAACTGGAGGAGGAAATGGCAAACCCCTCCAGAATTTTTGTCAAGAAAACTCCAAGTGGGGTCACAGAGAGTTGGACGCAGCTTAAATGCCTGAACAACAACATTTAAAATCAATGCTTACAAGGACGCCCTGATTCTGAAACGGCATTCAGTATTTCATTTAGAAATATCATTAATTTGACATAGAAATATGGCACAAGTAAGTTTGGGGAAGTTAGACCTCCAGTTTGCTGTACTAACTGGGATTATTATTGTTGTTTGTCCTTTCATCTCTAATAGAACCAGTATCATCAGAAAGGTGATGTCTTTACTTGCAAGGAAATTGGATTTAAGTGAGGCAGGGCTGTGCAGAGTCACCAGCCTCACTTTCTCCTCTGGAGCCACCTGGGTTCAATGATAAAATATAGATCAGGATGATTAGAGATGACCCTGGATACAGTGGCAGACACTTAAAAAGTGAAGGTCTTGGGGTGGCTAAGTGGCGCAGTGAATAGAGCACCAGCCCTGGAGTCAGGAGGACATGAGTTCAAATCCAGCCTCAGATGCTTGATACACTTACTAGCTTTGTGACTTTGGGCAAGTCACTTAACCCTTATTGTCCCCCCCCCCAAAAAAAAGTGAAGGTTTTTCTCAGGTCTCAGTTTGTCTGAGGCAATGCCCATTCAGTAGTTAAAGGCTAGGTAAAAACTGAGGCAAAAGTGGCCCCTTTTACATAATTAAAAAAAGTCAATCTTGGAGGGGAACATTCTCAAGGTTTTTGTTCAAAACAGCAGCAATTGCTATTTACCCTCACTCTGAGGATAATTTACCCTCACACTTCCGGACCAAACAGTGACTAAGTGAAGTTTGGGATAATACCTATTGTTGACAGATCAGTGAGAGACAGGGTGATTTGGGTTTAAGGTGTGGTCAAATAGCTTGTGATTTGACTCCCAATGAGTTTTTATCAAAGCATGGTTTTCCAATGCTATAGTTCAAGAAACCGTAAAGGAAAATATGAAACTACATGGCGGCAAAAGAGTTAATTGTCCTAGTTATTTTTTTTTAATGGAATCAATAGTTAGGGAAGAGGAAAAAAAAAACCCTAACAAATTTAGCTCATAAAACCCAAGATAGCTTGTGAGGTTTCAGTGATCAAAATTTATATTTCTCTGGGCAGAACACCCATAGGTAAGAGTATGATTCCCTTATATAGACAGAGGAAGAGGAGGGAGAGGTGGTGAGGAGAGGAAGGAAGGAAGGAAGGAAGGAAGGGACTTACTGGGAAGGGTCATGATGAACAGAGAGGTGAATTAGATTTTTTGGCTAATTTGTGGGGAAAATAAAACTATTACCCCCTCTCCCCCCCCCCCCCCATGTTAAGATCTCATTGATCCTTGACTTCCATGTGGGATGGCTGCAGGAGAGAGTCAGGGGTTGACTTGGGGCTCAACAGCTTCTCTTTAATCCTCCAATGATCTCATGAAGCAGGCGTTCCATGAGGCTTGGGGTCAAGGATCATTGGCATGCCTTTGTGTAGACTGTCTCTTATGCCTGGAATATACTTCTTCCCTATCTCCATTTTTTAGAGGACTCTTCTGTTCTTTCAAGACTCAGCTAAGGTGCCAACTCCTTTGTGAAGTCTTCATTGATGAGTTTCTTCCCTCCCCAAATTTTCCTAGGGCACTTTGCCTTTGTCCTTTGCCCAATACTGTCTTCTTCATACTTATTTGGGCATTGCATTCCTTTCAGTAGAATTTGATGTCCTTGACAGCAGGGATTATATCACTTTTTGCCTTTAGATCCATCAGAGCCTGGCACACTGACTTGGACATTTCCATATTTCTTCAATGGGTCTGTGATCTCATTGCTGTGAGGACTCTTCCCAACAGTTCAGAACATAATCCTTTTGTGCCTTTTGACCAAGATATTGAGGTTCAAAGGGACTTCAAGGTCAGCTTGAGTCAATAGTGGGACATAACAGAAAATAAGCTTAGACTACTTTGCGAGAGACATCTTTAGGACTGACTAGGAAGGCAATGGTCCTGCTGAATTGTTTCCTGGTTGGACCATCTCTAAAATACTACATTCATTTCCAGCCACCACATTTTAACAAGAGTACTGATACATTCAAGAGCATCCAGAAGAGTGTGCTCAAAATGATCTAAAATCCATTTGAAGATTGATTGAAGGAAATAGGAATGCTTAGCCAGGCAAAGAGAAACTTTGGGAAGGGGAATGGGGAGGAAGGGAGACATTTTTATGAATTTGTTAGTGTCATGGGGAAAAGAGCCCTAGAGGGTAAAACTCGGTATAATGGGTAAAAGCTGAAAAGAGGCCAATTTAGGATTGATGTGAGGAAACATTTTTTTCAAACAATTGGAGTCATCCATAAAGTGGAATGAATTATCTTGGGAAGTCATGATCTCCTTATCATTGGAAGCCTTCAAGCTAAGGCTGGGTGACCATTTGTTGGACAGAACAGGTGCTTAATAAATGTTTGTTTGTTGAATTGAATGTTGGACTAAATGATTTCTTTGAACTCTGGGATTCTCATCTTGTGTGGCTTATTTCCATGTCCACTAAAAAATTCCCCATTGTGGAGAGTCTACCCTAGAGAGCTGGTAGCCTTCCTTTAGATGTTTCAAAGCCGCCTGGGTACCAGTGCAGTTTGGGAGCTGTCCATCTGTAATCACTTGCTCCTTCTGTATGACAGAGCCACCTCCTTCTCCAGTCATACATCTCTTTGATGATATCTTTTATGCTTCTTATTGTGTGTAATTCATCATTGGCAATGTGCTACAGCCCATTTGTGCCCACCATTCATCTCTCTATTGCCCTCTGGGTGATTCACAATTTTGATTCTTCAGAGACTGTAACATTCCATGATTTGCAGCCAAATCACATCATAGGAAGACTATTGGTGTTAAAATATTTCTCCTTCCTTCCCATTTCCCCCCACCTCCTAGGTTTAAGAAAAAACTGTTGTATTGAATTGGATTGGAGGAGAAGTCAGGGGATGTAACACCACTGAGGTTAAGCAATTTAAGGTAAGGTTAAGGTAAGGGCTATAACACCACTCAGGCTGGGAGAAGATAAGAAGAGACATGACAGGTTGCTATAATCACTCAATTTCATGTATAGATATATGAATATAAAGAAACAATTACTAATCTAATCTGTTTTAAAAAATAGCTGCTAACCACTAATTGATCTAAAAGCTTTGCCTTATGTTCACATTTCAATGGTCTTTAAATCACATAGAAACATCATTGCAACTACTTGTTTCATTATTACCTGCTAAATTTGCCAAATGGTCATATTCAATACATATAAATTCATGGCACATTATTGGTTCAATAAGTATTGATCTACTTATTAGGCATTCATACGTGTTTTAAATTTTGTATTGGAGTCGGAGGAACTATTGAATACTATAACCTTGAAAGCATGATATCAGTAGCATCATTTAATAACGGATTCTGTTCTCTTGGTGCATCACAGTGGGCTACATCCTGAGCATGGGGGACAATGGGAATGGCCCATCTCCTTTCCGGTTTAATGTCTTCTGCATCTGGCACTAAACCAATTTGAAGTATCCAAGGCAGATAGCAAAAGCCTGCTCTTTCTTAGTGAAGTCTGCTGTGAAAAGAACACCAAAGAATTTCCTTCCTATGTTAGCATAATGTTTCTGTGAAGTTCATCCTCTCTCTTCCCTTTCAATGCCATGTTCCAAGAGGCATCGTTGGTCAACAAAGGTTTGTAAGTGCCTCCTCTGGGTCAGGTGCTTTGCTAGGCACAGGCGTGGTGGGCAGAACAAGGACCAAAATGAAAGAAGACCTCTTCTCAAGAGGCTGACATTTTATTGAGGGCAAATACTATTTCATTTCTGTCGTTTCATTCCTAGTACCTAATTAAATGCTCAGCACTTCAAGACAATGAGAGATGACATGTACATATAGAAATGTGTAGGCAGCTATGTGGTATAATGGGTCCTGCTGGACATGTCCTCTGGAAGAACTGAGTTCAGATCCTACCTCAGATACTTATTAGCTTTGTGGCCCCAAGGAAGTTATTTAACCTCTTGGTCTCAGTTTCTTCATCTGTAAAATGGGCATAGTGATACTATCTCTCTTACAGGAGTGTTGTGAGGATTAAGTGAGATAATGTTTGTAAAGCAGTTTGCTGATTTTTTTTTAATTTTTGCTTTTTGGAGGGCAATTCAGGTTAAGTAACTTGCCCAAGGTCATATGGCTAGTTTTTTTAGTGTTAATCTGAGGCTGGATTTGAACTCAGGTCCTGACTCCAGTGCTGGTACTCTTTTCACTGCGCCACCTAGCTGCCCCATACATATTGCTGCTTTTAAAGCACCATCTAAATGCTAGCTAATGATGATGATGATGATGAAAACTAGCATGTATACAGTGCTTAAAGCTTTCCGAAGTGCTTTGTATATGTTAACTCATTTGAGCTGCCCAACAACCCTGCAAGGTAGATACTTTTGTTTAAAAAAAATCTTTCTTTTCTCCATTTTATTAAAGAAGGAACCAAGACCACTATGGTGTCAAGGATGGGAGTTACATGGCACAAAGGGCTGATGCTTCATACCTAGGAAGTGGACGGAGAGAAGGAAGGAAGGAGGAGGGCAGAAATGATGGCAGCCTGAAGCCAGGGAGGGCAGTCACCCCACTCAAGGTCAACTGTAGAGAGGAGCTGACAGGCTGGTCCTGATTGCTCTTTAACCTACTGATTGCCGGGGTAGGCACTTATCTCCATTTTACAGATAAGGAAACTGAGACAGACAGTAAAGTGACTTGCTCAGGGTCACACCGGAAGAAGACAGCCTAGGTGCTTATATAATTACCAATTATATGAGGTAATACATTCTTTTGTGGGGATGATATGGATAGTTGGCAAAAGGAACTTTGTGTGGAATGTAGTAAATTGAGCTAAATTTGAAAAGAACTGAGGAATCCAAAGAGCCAGAAGTGGGGAGAGGAATTCACTCCAGGAATGGGGACAATAAATCCAAATTTACAGAGTTGGGATGAGGAGCGCCATGTTTGCGGAGCAGCAGCAAGGCCCATTTGACTGCACTAGAGAATGTGGGAAAAAAACTAGAAAAGTAGGTTCAGCCCATATGGTGAAGAGCTTTACTCATCAAATAGAGGGATTTTCATTAGATCCTTGATGGAACAGGAAGCCCCTGAAGCTTGCTGGTGAGAGTGACGTGACTAGAGCTGTTTTAGGACTATTTGGATGTGGAGTCCAATGATACACATTCAAATCCTGGCTTTGTCACTTATTAGAGATTGTTAGGAGTTCATCTGCTCAACCATCCTTGGCAATATGAGACAGTAACTGACAATGAGGTATTTTTTAGCCATATGGATTAGACAAAATAATAATTCTCCGACACTAAACTTGGCTCTGGCCAGAACAATACTGGATCCTGAAAAGTCTTGTTGACAAGATCAAGGAAGTAGCTTCCTACGGTTGATAGAAGCAAAAGCTTCTTGATTCAAAACTTTCATTCCTTGAAAAGAGGGAGACATACATCTACTGTGCCTCAGTACTTGGAAAGCAGAAAGCACAACCAATAATCTCTCTAGCCCTCAGGGGAAAGACTCAGCAAACCTAGAACTCTAGAGTGAGATCTGCCTAGAGGAGATGGAATGATAGCTTGAAGAAAATTTTCTAAGGAGGTTTTTCCATCTTCTTCCTGGTGTGGAGATAAACAGAAGACAGAATACCATTCTCTTCCCCACTATTCTCTTCACTAATGGCCCCACACAAGGTCCTACTGGATCTGGGACAGCTGTGTATTGGTAATCCATTGACACCTTCTTTTGTAGCAAGTTTGTGATCAGAAGTTCACATATTTTGAGCTGAGATGACCTTAGAAGTCATGTTTCAATCCTCTCGGACTACAGATGGGGAAACTAAGGTGAAGTTACTTTTTCTAAGGATTTCCTTAGCAAATCACTTTCATGATCTATAAAATGAAAGGGTTGGGTTAGATCAAGGGTTATTGACTTGGAGTGTATGGGCACCCAAGTGGTCTGTGAATAGGTTTGAAAGGGATGTTGGGAGAATGATATCATATTTTCACCCATCTTTAACTGAAATTTAGCATTTCCTTATATTATTTAAAATTATTATTCTGAGAAGGGGTCCATAGACCTTTCTAGATAACCAAAGGAATCCATGATACACAAAAAGCTTAAGAACTCCCCAATTGTGCCATTTTGATGATCATGAAGCAGAAATTCAGTTACTTTAATGAACATTTCTCCAACTATTAGTTATTTGGAGCATTTAAAAAAATATGGTTATAAAGTGCTTTAGTTCCTTTTCAGACTATCTGTTCATATTTATTTATGACCATTTATCAGTTGGGGGATGGCTCCTCTTCTTATAAATTTTAATCAGTTCCTTACATATCTTGGAAATGAGACTCTTACCAGAAAAAATGTGCTGCAAGCATTTTTTTTTTTGCAATTACTTTCCCTTCTGATCTTAGATTTGTTTGCACAAAATCTTTTTTTTTAAATTTTCATGTAATCAAAGTTGTCCATTTTATCTTTTAGGAGCTTCTCATTTTTTTGGTCGTGAATTCTTCTCCCATCAGTAGATCTGAAAGGTAATTTCTCCCATGTTCTGCTAATTTGTTTATGATGTGACCTTTTATATCTAGGGCACATGTCCATTTGGTTCTTGCTTTAGTATAAGGTGTGAGGTGCAAAATTAGATTAAATCTAATTTCTGCCATACTGCTATCCATTTGCCAAAAAAAGAAGAGGACTAATGTTGGAGGGGCTTTAGAAAGCAGGTTCATTGATATGTTATTGGTAGAGCTAAGAATAGACCTAGTCATTCTGGAAAGCAATTTGAACATCTGCCTGCAAAGTTGTTAAATGTGCAGGGCCTTTGACAAAAGCAATGCCACTACTACTAATCCTGTATCCCAAAGAGATCAAAGACAAAAAAAAAGGTTCCATACGTACAGAAATATTTACTGCAGATCTTTTTGTAGTGGGAAAGACCAGGAAACCAAGGGGATGCGAATCAATTGGAGAATGATTGAACAAATGACTCTATATGGAGGTAATGGAATACTGTTGTGCTTTAAGAAATAAAGAAAGAAACAATTTCCTCCAAACCTAGGAAGTTTTGTATGAACCAATAAAGAGTGAAATGAGCAGAAACAAGAAAACAATTTACATTATGACATCAATATTATAAAAATGAACAAGTCTAAAAGATGAGAACTCTGATCAAGTAAACGGGCAAGCATAATACTAGAGGACTGAAGAATATTTGCCCATCTCAAGAATGTGAAACATGTTTTTGGATGTTGCCAAGGAGGGATTTTATTTTTTTGACAATGATTATATGACACAAAGTTTCTGTGTTTCTTTCTCTTTCTTTTTATTTTTAGTGAATGGGGGTAGGTGAGAAGGGGAAAAAAATAGATGCCTGATAACTAAAAAAAAAATGTATGTAAAAAACCCACTTGGGCAAAATGATTTCGAAGCTTCCTCTCAGCTCTAAGTCCTTTATCCCTAATTTTAAAATTACATTCATATGCGTAATTTTAAACATTTCTATATGACTATAAAATAGCATATGGTTAGATTATTATGAAGGGACAAGTCACTTTAGACTCTTTTAAGGTAGGTCTCCTGACTTGAAGTCTTGTGCTCTTTCTATTATAACATACTTTTGGGTTATCGTCTAATGTTCAAATGGATGTATGGTACCACTGATGTGGATATTCCATCCGGCCAGGTATACATTAACCCAGCCACATCTGCCAACCTCATGTGTCCCTCATTCACATTTTCCCATAAATTTGCTACCAGAGTATCCAACGTGGTGCTGGCCTTCTTTGCGTACTCTTTTTTTTTTTT
>CM053581.1:560811933-560884600 GCA_028627135.1 Pseudochirops cupreus | reverse complement strand
CCAGAAGGGAAAGCTCTGTCCCAAATCGCTGGGATCCTCCTGGCTGCTGTAGCTCTCAGGAATATGCTGGGAGTCTTCCTAAATACTTCTGGCTGACTGGATAATGAGGATTCCAAGATGGAGGCCCAAGATGGCGATCCGGATCCAGGCCGCTCAATGCTAGAGCACTGGCGTGAGAACAATCACTAAGTCCCCCTGCTGTCTGCAGGCCGCGGGCAGGAAGCTACAACGCGGAGGCGGGTGCAAAACCTCTGCCTTTCGCTTTTCTGCTCTGGAGGCCTTGCTCTGGAGGCCTTTCGCTGGACTGCTTATCTCCCCCTTTCACAATCCCTACTCGCAGCTGCTGCTAATTCGCTCACCTGAGAGGCTCCTCCGGTCCAGCTGCCCCCAGGGTACAGCCGCGGCTTCAGGGCAGGCTGGTTTTGGTTCGCAGTGCTGATATGGTTCCTCGTAGCCGAGCTGACTTTAGTGGGAAGTATCTTTGTGTGCGTTTTGGAGTTCTAGTATTTGTTTAGAGCCCTGTTTTATGGGTATTTTGGGGTGGCTATGTGAGAGCTGCGATATGTTGCTGCTGCTACGCCGCCATCTTGGCTCCGCCCCCCCTTTGCGTACTCTTGACATGACTTGATGTTGCTAGGATACCAGGGGAGCACATGGGCTCTTTATTGATTATCCCTTTGTCTCATTCTGGGTCTGCCTCATCTTATTTTTGGTTATACATGTGCTTTGTTATCATCCACTTAACTGCTTCTTAGTCACAATTCTTTGTACTCTAGTTGGAGGCAGCTAAGTGGCACAGTGGCCAGTGCCCTGGAGGTGAAGTGAGGAAGTCCTGAATTCAAATCCAGTCTCAGACACTTAATAGCTCTATGAACCTGGGCAACTTAACCTCTGGCTTCCTCAGTTCCTTTAACCATAAAATGAGAACAACAATAATAATAAAAATAACTTCCAGAATTGTAAAGAACAAAGGAGGTATTATTTTTTTTTAAATTATATTTTAAAATTTTTTTGGAGGGGGGAAGCAGGGAAATTGGGGTTAAGTGACTTCCCCGAGGTCACACAGCTATTAAGTATTAAGTGTCTGAGGGTAGATTTGAACTCAGGTCCTCACTACTCCAGGGCCGGTGCTCTATTCACTGTGCCACCTAGCTGCCTCCAGAGATTCTGTTTGTAAAGAGCTTATCACAGTGTCTGGCCCATAATAGGTACTTCATAAATGCTTGTTCACTTCTCTTGTCCTGCTGGTTGCCTGTCCTTGCCCATCATAAACGACTCAGTTGCCCTTGGATGGTGATTCTCGACTTCGCTTGTCATAGATCGCAATTCTAGTGCCTTTCCTTTGTCTTGTATCTCTGGCTCGTTTGTACATAGTTGTTTGTGTGTTGTCTCCAGTGTTAGATTGTGAGCTCTGTGAGAGCAGGGATTGCCATTTATCTTTCATCCCATCCCCAACGTTTAGCACCGTACTCAGCACACAGTAGGCTCTTAATGAATGCATGTTGATGGACTGAAAGGATAATAGTGTTCCAAGACTCATATCACTGGAAGAATGTTGCTAAAAAGTTTACTGTGGATAGTTAAATTCATGATTTGTGGAAGATATGTTAATGGATCTGTTTATCCTGAGTTAGAGTTCCCTGAGAATCCATATGCTAGTTGGTTCTTATTAATATCTTTACCCCCACCCCAATTCTCCCACCACTAAAATTGTTTTTTTTTTGCAAGGGGGAAGGCATGGCAATTGGGGTTAAGTGACTTGCCCAAGGTCAAACAGCTAGTAGGTGTTAAGTGTCTGAGGCTAGATTTGAACTCATGTTAGTGCTCTATTCACTTTGCCACCCACCCACCCCTAATTCTTCCACCATTTTGAGCAAAATTGTCTGCTCATTTAGGGAGATTCAACCTATTTTACATCTGGTTCACCACTGTTGAAAAAATTCAGGGATGAAGAATGCACAGATTTTTAAAAGATTTGGAGGGTTTGAAGCTTCTAGTGGTGAAAATGGGCAGTTTTTTTTTCAACAAAGAAAGGACAGGCTTCATCATATCCCTAAGGTTCAATTTCCTAAGCTTGATGATCTCTAAGGTTCCTTCCATCTTTATAATCTCTAATCTAGGGGTCTATAACAGGAAGCAACATAGCATACCCAGGAAGGCTGCTAGCACAGGTTCTTTGATCTGCTTTACTAAAGGAAAGCAACTGTAAAGGGGTCAACAATCTTTAATTAAACATATGTATATATATTCACTTAGTTCAGGGAAAAAATCAGCACCCTGAATTTCATAAAATACAAACAAAAATTATAAGCAGACAAAATAAATAGACAGAAAAAATAACACAATTCAACCGACCAACACCAACAGAAAGGGCTTCCAGCTGTGTGACCATTACATACACACATAGTTAGTTACCAGAGAGAGAAGCACCAACATCTGGGTGTTCAAAGCTGGGGGACTCAATGGTCCCCCAGAGTCTCTTCTGGCCAAATTGAACAACTCTTCCCATAAGCCAGCCCCAAAGCGAAACCTCACCTCAGAGTATATATACCCTTCTTCAGGGTCAGAGGACATCGCAACCTTTGTAACCTACTGCCTAATTACAAAGTGACAAAAAGTGTGGGTCTTCCCAAAAAAGAAGCCTCCTCTAATCAAACTTCTATTGTTGGACTCCAAGTGAGCTCCATTAAGGGTCAGGGAAGATCTTCAAATTCCTTTACCATTATATAGTGCATGAACTTAAAAAATTTTTGGATAACTTTTAATATACTTGGTTTCCTTTGTAATCTTTGTATCTTATTTCATTTTATTTTTTGCCTTTTTTAGAGGGGGGAAGGCAGGGCAATTGGGGATAAGTGACTTGCCCAAGGTCACATGGCTAGCAAGTGTTAAGTGTTTGGGGCCGGATTTGAAGTCAGGTAGTATTGACTCCAAGACTGGTGCTCTATTCACTGCGCCACCTAGCAGCCCCCAGTGTGTTTTATTTTATAGAGAATAAAAGAATAAAACTTTATTTTGAGAAGGGGTCCATAGGCTTCATCAGACTCCAAAGTGGTCCATGACATAGCATAAAGGTTAAGAATCCCTGCTCTAATCCTAATAAAAGAAGTCTTTATATTATTCAAGAATAGTATATTCCTACACAATGGTGAAGAGATAAGTGGTCACTAAGTCACTTTAGGCTAATTGTGTTAAATTTAGCTTATTGTAGCAGCTCATTGGAAGAACAAGAAAATGTTAAATTAACTAGAAACATGATACTTAGCCCTTTATTATTTCATATGACTTCACTATTTGGCTCTCTGGGTTCAAAAGAAACAATTAATGCTGATCCATGAAGTGAAACAAGAAGTTGGCTGCCCATCTTTTTTATTCTCAGTCATATGTTATTAAATTGTATAACTTCCTCTCCAAGCTGAAGCCAACACACTGATCAACAGACTCTTTACGGAACTGTTCCCTTTTGCAGGAAAGTTGCAGAATCATAGGACATAAATTGTGGTCTAGAATCACATCAATTTTGTGGTGGTTTCTTTAGAAGCTAAACACCCCCAGGCTAAATGGGCAGTTCTGTTTATGATGACTCATGAAGTACCAGTTATTTCAGGACTTTTTAAAGAGTAAACACAATGGCTTACAGGGTAATATTCAAAAGGGAAGCTTGCCACATGTCTCATATCAGTGCACAACTATTCTACCAAGATTTGTGAATCTGGCAAGGCAGTAGGGGACCAGATTGTGTTTTATAGTTTTTTCTTCTTTTATGTATCTGTCATGGGTTCCCAATTTTGACAGTCAAATTGAGCAAAACTATAGGCCACCATCTTTATAAGTTAGAATTACTCTTGGATATTATTCAGCAAACATTCCAACTAAAATAATACCGAGCGATGATTATCTTTTCCTCATTTATATTTCATCTTCTAAGATTATTTGAAATCACCTCTCCCTACCCCCAAATGCTTCTAAACTCCCTGTTCAGGAGATCGAATTGAAAGCGGAGAGCACTCAATGAATCCAAAACATGAGTCCATACATTCTGGTAGTTGTCCTGCCATTTTTTTTCTCTTGATGACATTGCATCAGAGAGAACCATTTTCAGGGAGAGAAGACATGCTATACCCACTTGCACCTTAATTTCATGGTTTAAGTGAACTTTCACTCTGGAACTCCATTAAAATTGCTTTTGTGACTCTGAGGAATAGGGGCCTATTTGATTGTGTAGGGATTCTAGTGGAGGAGGTGAAATTGAACAAATCGTATTTTTGACTGTTAACTTTCTAGAATTAAAAAAAAAGGCAGGAAGAGGGCTGCTAGCAGTGTTCTAACTATTGTAGGATCGATCAGGTTCCCTGAGGAATATGTTAATAGCGCAAATGGAGGTCAGACCCACAACTGATGAAGGAGCCATGGTGTTTCTTCCTTGTGAAATAATAAAATCTTCATTCAAAATAGGCTGTCACTTCATTCTCCTTTGCCTTCTTCAATCTGAAAGCAAATCATCTCCCGAGTCCCATTTTCATTAAAGTCCAAATGTTTTTCTTTGTTAGAAACCTAATTAGAAAGAGAAGTCTTACAGTGCAAGTGATAGCTTAGTTTAATACCAAATTAGTTTAACGGAATGGTAAAAAAAAAATATTCACAGGAAAGAAGGAATCCACCTTTTTTTCCCCTGTCTATAGCAAATTCTTGGTATAATAATGCCTCATTTCTCTAGCTTCAATGGAAGATGAGGTGTTCTGCATCAGTGAATTTTAAAGATAATTGAAACTTACCCTTCTTTAAGTGGCAAAATAAAAAAAAAAAAGACCGTTTTAGTGGAAATCTTTCTAAAATGTAGCCTACATTTCTCTGCCTTTGAGATAGGGCAAGCTCTTTGAATTCTTATGTCTTTTTTATTTCTTTATAGTTTTTTTATCTCTTCTTTTATTGGTAGTCTACCATCTGTAACCCAGTCATTAAATTTTGGAGCAAGAAGGAATATTTCAGATCATCTACATGAGTCATTTTACAGATGAGAAAACTGAGGCCTGGGACAGATTGTTCAAGGTCTCGTTACTAGTGTACCCCCCTCCCCAATACCTTTGTATTCGCCTGGTAAATATTTTCTGTTCAGTTACGTGTATGTATGTATATATGTATGTATCTATATATCTATATATGTACATATACATCTATATGCATCTAGGTATTGCTTCACTAGATAGAATGAAAACTCCTTAAGAACAGAGATGGTTTAATTTTTCATAATTCTATCCTTATGGCCTAGAGTACTGTCAGGCATATAGTTAATAAATGCTTGTTGATTGATTAAGTCCATAGGGAGGGAGTGGGTGACTAGAAAACTTAGTTTTCCTGAATCCCAATGCGGTGTTTTTTCTGTGGCGCCACTTCCTATTGTTAGCATCTGTTAGATGTTACTGTTAGCATAGTTGCTAGAATTCATTATTGTTGTTGTCATTTTTTAAACCTGTTTTTAGGTTCTAGACTGTGTTTTGGATAATTGAGGCTGTTGGATAAGAGAACTCCAGATAAGTGAGTCATTTCTATGCAGTATTTTAATTTATTTCAAATGATAATTCAACAGAACTTCAGATAAATATTTTAAGTTTGGGGGAAAGTCTGAATTTGCCATTATATTTTAAAAATATCTATATTTTTAGATTAGGGAATGACTGAACAAGCTGCGGTATATGATTATACTGGAATACTACTGTGCTATAAGAAATGATCTTAGAAAAGCAAGGATTGACTTGCAGAGAATCACAAAGAACGAAATGAACAGAACCAAGACAATGTTGTATACAGTAACAGCAATATTATTTCAGGAATTATATTGAGCAAGTAATAATTTTGACTATTATAAATGCCCAAGTTAACTACAAAGGACATATGAAGGGAGACACTATCTGCATCCAATGAGAGAGCTGATAAATAGAAGTAAGTATAGAATGATTTTACATTTTTATATGCATATTTATGTCTGATGGTAGCCATTTCTAGGATGAGAGGGAAAGGGAAGAAAAAAAAGAAATTTACACTATAATTTTATTGTATATTTAAAAGGAATGGCAAGTAGTACATATTAGATTCATAATTTCATGTGCAATCATATTTTTAAAAAATTCTATTGTTATGAAAATGCTTCTTTCATTTCATAAATTAAAAATAAAATAAATATAATTTAAAAATCTATATTTTGGATGAATCTTCTTTTGTGTGGAATTAAAAAAAAAGCTTTAAAAAAACCCACTAAAATTTTTTGAGTTGCGTGATTTAAAAAAAATGGTTGTGCTATTGAACATTGGGAATTCAAATATCCTATCATTATAGGGAGACTATCTGTTGTATACCCATGCTACAGTATGGTGTCTGACCAAACTAGACCCATTAAATTAACTCTCAGGTGGGGTTAATAATGGTTATCACAGCTCACATTCACATAGCATTTTATGCTTTGCCAATTACTTTCCTTAAACAACTTTGTGAGATAGATAATGTAAATATTATCATATAACTTGGAGTAAACTGAGACTCAGAGAGATATGACTGGTCTAAGGTCACATATCTAGTAAGTATCAGAACCGATGCTCAAGGCAAATCTGCCTCTGGTCGCCAAAGAGACACTGTGTGTAAAGCACCACATAATTGTCTGCTGCGGTTGTGGCTACTGCCCATTCTGTTGTTACTATGATTACCAGCATCATCACCAGAACATTTTCCCCTGGGAAGTCCAGGCTAGAAAACCTGTGGTCCCTGAACAGACACAACTCAAAAAATGAGAGATGTGGAAGAAAGAATTGAGCTAAATTAGGAGAAGGAAATCCCGGGGGTGATTTAAGGCAGTTTGGCCTTGTGAAGGAGTCCAAAGACTGTATTGGGGAGTGAATTTGAGGATAAACTGACTGGGAGCAGAAGGAGGAGAGCTCACCCTGAAGGTGAAATCAATCAGAAGGAAGAAAAGGATATAGGAATAAGGAGATCAGAAGAAAACTTAGGAAAAGGAAAAGGAGAAGGTGCTTAGCAAGGCAAGGTAATTAAGAAAAGGCAATTTAAATAGTTAAAGTAAATTGGCAAGTTAAACAAAGAAGAGGTTAGTGAGAACAAGGAAACCTGAGAGTCAGAAAAATTGTTGTTGAGACAAAGGCAAGGAAGTTGGGTCTAGCTAGGGCCAGCTTGGTGGCACAGTAGATAGAGCACCAGTGCTCTGGAGCACCTGGAGTCAGGAAGACTCATCTTCCTGAGTTCAAGTCTGACCTCAGATACTAGCTGTGGGCAAGTCACTTCACCCTGTTTGCCTCAGTTTCCTCATCTATAAAATGAGTGGGAGAAGGAAATGGCAAACCACTACAGTGTCTTTGCCAAGAAAAACCCAAATGGGGTCATGGAAGAGTTGGACATGACTGAAAATGACTGGACAACGAAATCAAGCTATTAGGTGATAATAGCCTGTAAAGGTGAGATGTGAACACTTATATGTATACACCTATATATATGTATACACATATATACATTTAAATAAATACAGATATATACACGTATGCATATACACACATATACATACATACATACACACATATATTTGTCTTGGGTAGGAAGTATTTGGACTCTTATGCAGCTCAGTTATTCCTTCTAGATATGTCTCCCCAACACGTTTGATAGCTGTATTATCTATGACTTTGTTGTAAATGAGAATGGCAAAGCCTTGAGGATGAGGACAGTTCAGACTCAAGTCTAGCCTTCGCCTTATACTGGATATTTGACCCAGGAAAAGTCAGCTTCTCTATATCCTAGGAAGGGAAGACCCCAGCTGCAGAGGGAGTTGCTCCTGGGAGCTTCCTACCTAAGCTTAGATTAAAAAAAAATGTACAATGTCTAGGGCTAGGAACCCTGGGACAAAAATGGAGCCAAGCTCTGTTCTAACAGAGCCTACGTTTCAGGCTTTCAAAACAGACACTTTTAAGAAGGGATTTTTAAACCTGGGATCTGTGAATTTGTTCTTAAAAATACTTTGGCATAATTAATTTCTTTGTATTCCTTTGTAGTTTTTTATGTATTTCAAAGCATTCTGAGAAGAAGTCTATAGGCTTCATCAGACTGTCCAACAGATTATCATGACAGACAAAAACAAATAAGGAACCCCTGCTCTGAGAAGATCAGTTTCCTACTTGTGTCCATGTAGGTGCTTCTGGCTCTTAGACATAACTTCTCTGGGAATTCTAGGCTAATCTGACCAGGCGTCAGCTGTCGATAGTCAGTTCTAGACTCTTAATCACCAGACACAAACGCTAGGCTGCAATCAACAAGCAGAAACCGCTTGCCAGATTTAAAAAAAAAATCGCTCAGCGCCCACAATTCATCGTGGAGGTCTGTTTGCTGTTTTCAGGGCACACCGTTCCCAGAGTCGGCCTGACCGCTCTTTGCCCATGAGCTGTCCCTGGGAATTTGGTCCAGGTATCAGCAACCAGCATTAGGCTATAAATCGCTAGGCCACAGTCAGCAAATCTGGAGACTGTGTATTGGAATATTCTAAAATCGCTCATCACTCCCTGTCTTGCTGCACCTGCCAGCTACTGCTGGTGGAGTTTTTCCACCCGGAATACCTTCCTACTCATTCACTCTCTCTCCTCCTTCTGCTCTTTTACCCTGCCCATACCCCCCTTCCAAAAAAAAACCACTCTACTTATCAAAGTGGCACCTTTCATTCAAGGCCCAACGCAAATGCCCTTTCTTCTGGGAAGCTTTCCCTAATGAGTCTGTTCCCAGGATCTTTTGCTCTCTCTTCTGCACTCTGTCATTGGGCCTATTCTCAAAGATAGTCCTGAAGATGTCCTTGTACCCCATAAGAAATGAGTGTTATGAAGAATTCAGAGAAGTGAGGGTAGACATCTTTGAACAGATACAGAGGGAACTAAGCCAAACCAGCAAAACCCTAAATACAATGCCTAAAATATTGCAAGTATGAAAAATAAAACAAAGAAAGTAAACATCGTATAATTTTCATTACCCAGACTTGCCATGGGGAAGAGCTGAGAAAATGTACTTCATTGCCTTCCTTAGAGAAACAAGGTGCAGTGACCGTGAAATATTGTATATACCCTTAGACATGGTTGGGGTTCTTGGGTAGTTTTGCTGAACTGATTTTTTTTTCCTCTTTCAAATTTCCCTGTGATGGCTGCCTCATTGTATAAGAGAGGAGGAGAGGGGTGTTCAGAAATGAATGTGATATAAAAATTACACCGCATAATTTTACTAATTCTGAGTTTGATGAAAGCAGAAACTCTTACATTTCTTTTGATTTCCCTTGGTGCCTAAAACAGTGCCTTAAACATAGCAGATATTCAAGAAGCATATACGGAGTAAATGAATGAATCTATAATCTCCCCAATTCCCATCAATAATGAATGAGGCACTGACTGCAAAGGTCCCTTATGGTGCTTAAAAAGAGCTAAATTCCAATGAATCTTTGTGTAAAGTGAATCCTTTTATAACATAACTAATCACGCCACAAATTTATCAGTTTCATTCACAGAGGGAATGTGTTCCAATAAAGGAGTATATCTCTATACTTGAGGTTCAGGGTAAAGGGGAAAAAATAAAGAGAAGGAAATACAACGGTGGTAGAGGGCTTGAATCTCTGCCACTGCGGCTCTGTCTCCCTCTCTGTCCAGGTAGCTCTTGACTCAGTGGGTAGAGCACTGGGCCTGGAGTCAGGAAGACCTGAGTTCAAATCCAGTGTCAGGCACTTGCTAACTATGTGACTCTGGGCCAGTCACTTACCTTCAGATTGTCTAACAAAATGTATCCACTGGATCTACTGTAGAAGGAAATGGCAAATTAGGATCTTTCCCAAGAAAACCCAAAATGGGGTCATGAAGGGTATGAAATGACTGACCAGCAACTCCATCTCCGTATTTTTATATCTTTGGTCCTTGTGTTGGGAAAATAGACCTTGTCTCATTGTCACCCTCCTTCCTTCCCTCTTCAGGTTGGTCAGTCCAATCCGAATCTGTGATGAGGCAGCATCGTTGATTGTCTTTGTGTTTTTTCAATTTCTTCCAGCTTGGGTGGGGACACACACCCTGCAACACAAAAGATTTGTCTTTGTATCCACAGTAAGTGGATGTGAGCTTAATAAATGCTTGTTCAAAAAACTCAAATCAGTTAGCGTGGTGAGATTCTAAGAATGTTAAATTTAGTTGATAAAATGCTGTGGATAAATGGCCAAGACCAACAGATACCCATTGAAGCACTGTGAAAGAATTCGAGGAAGAAGCTGGATCTTCTGGCCGTAAAGCTGGAAAACTGTTAGATTGCTGTTAGGATTCCCTTTTGTTGAAGTGGGTACAGAGTGAACCCTGAAAGTTACTGATTAGCAAATCATCCTTTATAATAAAGTGTGTATTTACCAAGTGGCTCCCTGGATAGAGTGCTGGGCCTGGAGTTAGGAGGACTCATCTTCCAGAGTTCAAATTCAGCCTCAGAAACTTACTAGTTTTGTGACCCTGGACAAGTCATTTAACTCTACCTCATTTTCCTCATCTGTAAAATGAGATGGAGAAAGAAATGGCAAACCACTCCAGTATCTTTGCCAAGAAGAGCCCAAATGGGGTCATGGAGAGTTGGACATAACTGAAATGACTGAACATCATGGTCATAGAATATTTAAATGTAACTTATTGGGAGGAAGGCAGAATGGTAAGTGGAAATCTCTCCAGTGTGCTGAAGCTCTTTGAAAGGCTAAGTGAGTATGGGTGGGAGGAATATCAATCTAGCAAAGGTGCTTGAGCAGCAAATGTCAGGCAAGTAGGAGAACCTGGAAAGAGGGATATGTGTGACAGAAGCCAAGGAAAGAGAGAGCATTCATCTTACCAGGCATTTCATAAGTACCTGTTTTGTACCAGGTGCTAGGTAGAGGGATAGAGAAGCAAAAGTACCCCCAGAGAGACAAGGGTTTGGAGTGTGATGAGCTGAGAGAAGTCAAAGTGGATGAGGACTGTAGAAATGTCACCAGATTTAGCAAGTAAGAGGTCTTTGGCAAACTGGGAGGGAATAGTTTGAGTAGAGATGTGGGTACAGGAGCCAGATTACAGAGACTCAGCAGTGAGTTGGTGGTGTAAGGAAGGAGAGGAAGTGAAGGTAGCTACTTTTTTTTCTAGGGGTTTGGCAGTGAAAGCAAGAAGAAAAATAGAATTAGGGCCAAACTAGCCACAAGGAGTTCCTAGCTTTGTTTAGCCACTTTATGGTGAATCGCAAGCTAACTAGCCTCTTGCAAATACAATTTACCATATGCAGCATTGAAGATTCCTATGGCTACCGGTGACTTTTGGTGCCTGTGGCAATACAATTTACTGCACTTGGGTGGGTGGGTGGATCCTGAGACCTTATCCTTTCAGTTCCTCTTTCCTTCTTGAGTTTACCTTGGATTTATGGTACAGATGTGTTCTGTATGCCTATAAATATTCTTATTTTTTTCCCTGTTAGAATGTAAGCTTTTTGAGGACAGGGGTGTTCATCTTTCTGTCCCTAGGACTTTGCATAGTACTTGACAACAAGGTACTTAATAAACGTTTTTTGATTGTTTGGTTAATTGGGGGTGGGTTTGGAACAGAACAAGGAATATGCTGCATGGTATTTCCCGATTTAACTAAATTATTCTTGTTATCCAGGTGTTAAAAACTCTGTTGTTTCTGAGTGGGGTACACTCTCTCCCTGTACCCTCTGTGAAGACTCCTCAGAATGAGGAGAAGGGAGAGAGACTATCTCAAAATCAGAGACAGACTTTTGTAAGACTGGACAGACCTGAGTCCTGGGTTTCCTAAGAAATTACACAACCTAGGACCCTTCCCCCCTTCCCTTGCTGTCAATCAGCATTAATCCCTTCAGGAATTTTAGGAATCTCTTAGAATCCTTCCACCTCCTTCACTTTGGCATTTGCCAAATAAGGATAGGTACATTTGGATTGGCTATCCCCTATTTCCTTGTTCTTTGCCCTTTTTTGAGCCCAGACTGTAAGCCCACCTCCCAGCCACTGAGAGATAGTCTCAGACTTCTTTGCTCCCTATCTTTGGAGGAGATTTTGCGCTCAGATTGTAAGCCCGCCTCCCAGCCAATGGGAGAAGGGACAGTGGAGGGAGGGGGCTTGACTATGTTAGAGTATAAATTCTTGCTCTGTCTTCTGTAAGGTGCCTCATTCCACTGGTTTGTACTGGTGGAAGGGATACCATCTTCTCATAAGAACTGAATAAAACTTCCTGTTCTTTCCTCAAGACACCTCTGACTTTTAATTATTTTGGGTAGGGGCTTTTTGGGGTCTCTAAACCTCACACATTTCCATGCTGTAGGAGGACTGCAAGTCCTCTCAGTCCCCTTTCCCTTTCAGATACTTGAGGCAAAGCCCTGATCACCCCAATTATGTGCTGGGTAGGAAGACTGCTCAAAACACTGGAACAGTCATGTGATATTTCCTTTTAAAGTTGGGGAAAACCTCATGTTGTCCTGACCTGAACATTAGGCACCTATAGAAAGAAATGTACCTTGTGGAGGGCATGGTGCATTAAGGTCAATGCCCTAAAAAAATTACAAAAACCCCCAAATTCTCAACCTTGTCTTGGGGACTTCCAATTTATTTTTTAAATAGTTTTTTTTTTAATTACATATAAAGACAATTTTTTAACATTCATTTTTAAAAATTTTGAGTCCCAAATTCTCTCCTTCCCTCCCTGCCCCTCATTCCCCAGACTGGGTACTTCCAGTTTGGTCCTACTTTCTTCTATTTCATCTTTGCTTTTTCCTTTGCTCTTTTCCCCCTTTCATCTTCTGGATCTTTATGATTCAGGAAATTGAATTAGGAAGAGTTTTTGTTTTACAGAGAAGTCACTGAAAACTGATGTACAACAATGATCATCCTAAAACCGACTTACTGTGGGTGACTGATAGAATACAAGTACCGGCCTTTTGTAGGTTCCTGTAACTTAAAAAGATTAAAAAAAACTTTTCTCCTTTAAATATAGCTCAAATGTGCCTTTGGCTTGGGGTAGACTGATTAAGGAAGGTGGTATCTACAAATAACCCCAAAGGGGTGATCAGATTCTTTTAGCCACATCATGGCTGAAAAAGCTCAAACTAATCAACCTCTTGTAAATGTGATTTATAGAGTTTGGGCCAGAAATACTTGAAAGTGTGAGACAGTGAGGAGTACTATAGATCTTGGTGAAGACCATGAGGGACTTGGAAATTCTATGGCCATTTAGTCCTCTAGGTGGGTTATTATGGATTTGGACTGACATGTAGATCCCGTTTGAAAGAGAGAAGTGGGTTCCACCCTCCCCCCAAAAACTTGTCCCACCCTCCCCACAAAACCTAGTAGCTGTAGCTTGTTTCTTGATTCTTCTAGTTTGTGCCTTCCTTCCTATTTGTAGGATAAGGAAAATATCCTCATGGACAGAGAGAATGAATATGAGAAAGAGAGGACAGAACTGACAAAACAAGGTTTCAGATAAGTAAGGGGGGATCTGAAGGAAGACAAAGGCAGAGTGATTTGCCATAGCAAGAAGGAGAGAACCTTCTTCCTTAAGGGAAGGTGAGTGAAATTGCGGGGCAATTAATGGCAACTTGAGGGTACTCTTGTAGAACAACTTTGATTTTTCTTTTTTCTTTTTGTCAAGTAGGAGGAGGTAAAGTCATTTATATAGGAAATAGGATTAGGATTGAGGTTTTACAGAGAAAGAGGAAGGGTTGGATCTGCAACTGTGGGGGGGATGCTATAGGAAGTCAACAAAAGATGAATACAAGAGATGCTAAGAAGTAGTGAAGACCTGGATACTGCTGGGTATTATAGACCAAGTTGATTGTGGTTCTATGGCTCTCTCTCCTCACAGGTAAGAAATGAGAATTAAGGAAGTAGACAGGGAGGGTGGCTCCTGGCTTGCAATTGCCAAGGCAAGAGCAGTGGAGTAGCAAGGAGTAGAGACCTGGGATTCAAAGCCTGGTCCCTTGACTCCAAATCTAGAATTCTTTCCAGGGATGCCAAACTGCCTCCATTTTAAAATGATCTTCTTCTACCTATTCTTCTTTTCTTTATTAATATAGATAATCCTGAGCTAATGTATTACTGTTCCAGTTTTCCAGATAAGGAAACAAACTCTGAGATGAAATGAGAATTTAATGAGGTCTTCAGATGGAAGGCATTTGTCACAGCTGGCAGTGTCTGTGTAATTTCTTCAACCTAATTACTTGCTAGTTTTTGTGCTTATGGCATAGTGGACAGAGAGCAGACCTGAGTACAAGTTCCATTTCTGACCTATCTGTATGTGTGACCCTGGGCAAGTCACTTGATTTTTATCAATGCCCCAGGCAACTCTTGTGCAACATTTGCTGATGTGTGTTGGTAGAAAAAATTTCCTTGTTGGGGGCTTACACCAAAAAAATTACAGAACTGTGCCCTCCATCCTCCTCCCCCGCAAAAAACTCAGTCTATTTGTGAGGTTGCTAGGTTTGGAAAATTACACTAAGATCCAATTAAGCTCTTAAACCTCAGTTAGTTTGCCCCTGATGACATCTTCGCGGACAAGTCTTTCAAGCTGTGGGTTCGATGTTATGCCTTAATTAACTAGTTTGTACTGGAACAGACAGTCCTGCAAAAGGTCAGAAAAATAGATTCTCATCCAGAAATGTCAGAATTTTCCCTCTCTATTTGTGTCATTGATTTATTCTAGGTTAGTCACTAAGCAACTCTGTCCCATAATCTGTTTGTCGGAAAAGAATAACTAACAAGGAAAACATGATGAGCTCTTTAATGTATGATATTTGGTTTATAGCTAGCATTTATATCACACCTAAAGGTTTCAAAAGTGCTTTACAAATATGATCTCCTTTGCTCTTTATGACAATGGTGGGAGATAGTTTTCAGATGAAAAAACTGAGTCAGACAGAGAAAAACTAAAATAACGGGTTTACACAGCTAGTAAACGTAAGAGGCAGGATTTGAAATCAGTTCTTTCAGTCCAGCGCTCTATCATCCACTGAGCCACCTAGTTGCCTGATTCTAGTTCATAGGCAGAAAACAGGTGTGAGTTTATGTCAAGTCTCTCCAAAGTTATTCGTCAATCAATGATAAACATTTAGTAAGGCCCAGTATGTGACAAAAAGATAGTCCCTGCCCTCAAGGAGTTTACAATCTAATGGGGGAGAAAAACGTGCAAACAAATGTATGGGAAACAATATTGAAACATTATGAGCAATCTGCATTGACGTGTTACCTTCTAAGAGGCAAATGTAAAAATTTAATAGACGGTGCATTAACTGCTTCCATATCTTTGGCTGGAAAGAATCATGGAGTCGTAGTCAGGTCTAAAACTGTCTCTCCAACGTGGTGAATGTTTTTAACGAGCACAAAGAATCATCTGACTCAGAAATGAGCAGAATAGTTTCCTGGGTGACCACAAGAGTGACCTGAGGGGAAACAAGATCTCTGAACCAGGACCAAAACAATACTGACCTCAGAGGAGCACTGATGAAACCTAACCTCCCACCTCTTGACACAGGGGCGATGGATTCCCAATGTGGGAAAAGATGGGAGGAATTTTGTTTCCACATAATTAAAAGTGCTCCTAAAGTTTGAGAGCAGAATGTGGGTCAGAGGTGACTGGCTCTAATCAGAGCTGTGATCTAGCAGGGCCAGGCTTCTTATCAGACAGGGGTTAGAGGCTTGTACGCATGTTTGAGGACCTATGTGAGGAGAGCATGAGGTGGACAGTTCAGGAGGGTGTACCTAGCCAATGGAGAACAAGGTGGGAAATTCTAATGGAAGCCGTATAAAAGGGCTCACATTTGTCTGACTCGGTGTACTCCATTAAGGGAGCTACCCATTTATTCAGAAGGAGTAAATGTAAGATAAATGTAATGAAAACCTTCCTGGTTTTCCAACGAATATTATTTGTTCCTAGACTGTTTATAACACCAATGTTCAGAGCCCGTCTTCTGCTGGGGTTCTGCCAAGGCTATAAGGTAAAATCTGGAAAGTAGATTGGAGGTGGTTCCCTACTCCCCCTCTGCCCCAGAGCAGCTGTTGTGGCTAACAGCTGGTTTAGGTTCTAATTGCCCAGACTTGGGAGGGGGGAGGTTGGGAGTTTGCCCTGCAGAGTCAGTGGGTGGAGTGGAGAAGTGTTAGGATGTGGTTGGGTTTGGATAAATAGTAATGTATTCAATGCCTCTGTTCCAGGTACTGTGCTGGGCAACAGGCTTCCGAGACAAGAATAAAGCAGTCCCTGCTCTCAAGGAACTTGCTTGCTCTCAGAGGACCCAGACGAAGGGTTCTGAATTGCACAGAGCATCGCAATTTGACAACAAGACAGTGAGAAATAGTGTGGGAAGAACGTGAGCCTCCTTCTATTTCTCCTTCCCCCTATGGTGAAAGAAGTGTGCATGTCAGGATGCCACAATCTCTAACTTCTGGGGAGCCACAACTTCTGAAAATACTACTTATCCAATAAGAGTGCAGGTGAGCCCTTGGGATTTTGTATTGCATATGATTTATTGGCTCAGTGGCTAGATAGAGTGTTGGGTGGGGAGTCAGGAAAGCCCGAGTTCAAATCTAGCCTCAGACCTCTTACTAGCTGTGTGACCCCAGGAAAGTAACTTAACATCTGCCTGTTTCTTCATCTAAAAATGGAGATAATAATAGCACCCACCTCCTTGTATTGTTGTGAGGATTAAATGAGATAATTGTGAAATGCTTAGTACAGTGCCTGGCATATAAATGTTAGCTGCCATAGAAATGTTAGCTCTTATTATGATTATTTAAACAACCAACATAAAATGTGGAAAGGTAAAGTTGGGATGAACCTGCATGGAGAAAGGATTAAGGCGGCTGCTTCCTGCCTGTAAAGACGATCAGATGGAGATGGAAAGTGGAAAGCCTTAGTCACATTTTGGTAGCATGACGTAGGCTTTGCAGCATCTCGTGTGTTTGTTAACTTTAACAGTGGCAATAATTCCACTCTTTTCTAGTGTCACAACAGAGCATTTTCTTTCTCAAAGAGAGGAAGGCTTCTCTCTGTCTCTCTATCTCTCTGTCTCTCTCTTTCTCTCACAAATGGATCAATGATGCATAGGAAATTTAAAGAACCCTTCATGGGTTGGGGTGGGGGTGGGGAACCTGCCTAATTTTCTTCTTTCTTCTCCCCTCCCTCAAACTTTGACATCTCTCCAGCTTTTTAGCTGCTTGACTGTGCCTGTTTCTGATGACAAAGGGTGGTTTTGAATCTCACACAGCATCTGAATTTGGCAGCAACAATAGAGGAGGGGAAAAATAGCAACCCGCTGTTCTATTTTTCTTTCCCACCATGGTGAGAGGATTATGGGTATGCCAGGGTCCCATAATTGCTAACGGCTGGGGTCCTAGAACATTTGACCCAGGAATGCACAAGGGAGGGAATAGGGAAGGGCTCAGAAGGTGTTGTTGGAATTGCTGTCTTTGACCTTGGGACACGGCCTTTGGGTTGCTCAGTTTGTTAATATCTGCTGTGACTTAGGACTTCCAGTAGCCTATAGTACAAACCACATTGCAGGAGACCCTCCTTCCACTCTCTTCCCACCCCCATTCATATATAACATGGGGAGCAGAAGTACAGACACATGACACAAGTCGCCCAGGTAATTGGAAAGCAGCTGGCATATTTTCACCAGGGAACTTTGTGCTTGCTGGAGCTGGGAGATCTGCTAACTGGCCATCTTAACTCTAAGGGGAATCAAAAGTCTCCTTCACTTCCTAGAAGAACCCCTGCTATCAGTCTCCCCAGAACTTCACTGCTGTGTCACAGAGGTCTTGACAGGTTCCTTTTCTCTCCTATGGACAGTCAGCCCTTTGGTACAAGGGGCCAGAGGCTGATTTTATAAGCTAGTTATGGGCAGCCTTGGGATGGTAGTAAGAGAGCTTGGTGGCCTCCCTCCTCAGGGAGATTTGTACTGGCTACCGGCTTTCTGACCCGCAAATTGCTCACTGCCCTAGCTTCCTGATAATGGTAACAAAAAAGATAGAGGGCTTATGTAGGTGATATTTCTTCTGTAGATTTTAACTTAGGAACTGAGTCAAAACTTGCTGCTTATGACTACTTTTATTTATTTATAGGGCCCTCTGATACCCTCAGAAGAGTATATTGCATAGATTATGTAATAATATTAATCATTGTGATCATAGCAGATAGAACTTTATCGTTCAAAGGCACTGTGTAGGTCATAATTTGGAGTCTAGTTTTGGCTTTGTTACTTAACAAATTCCTGTTGAACTGTATCAAATGAGTCAAAGATTAACTGTACAAATTCGTTCTGACTAACCATCCACAATTAGGCCTTGTGATTTCTCTGGTGATAGGAAGTCCCAATGAGGAAACTCCCTCTACCAAGGCTGATACGGACCTATTTTTATGATTTGTAGACTTAGAAAACTGTCTTAGGCATTGAGAGGGTAAGTGATTTTCAGAGGTGGTAGATCATCCTGATTCTGAGGCCAAGTCTCCATCCACTATCCAATACTGCCTTTTACTTCTCTCCATGAAACCCCCCTTTCTACCAAAATAAAACAAGCAAACAAAAAATTTATTTCAGTTTTAATTCATATGAACATTGCCTTTCATTGAATACTTTGTTGTAAAAGCCCAGGAAAAAGTGATAGGCTATAAATAGTGAGTTCTTAATAGAGAGGTAGACCAGTGGAATAGACAAGGCACGGGAGGATCAGAAACAATGGAACTCAATAGCTCAGTGTTTAATAAAGCAGGAAACATAAATGACTTAGGAAAGCACTCTCTATTTGAAAAAATCTGCTGGGAAACCTGGAAAGTAGACTGGCAGAAATTAAGTTTAGACCAACATCTTCCACTATATTCTCCAAGATATTTTAAAAGGATATTTAAAAAAATTAGAAGAGAAACAGAATGCATGCTTTTCACAGTTATTGGTTGGAGTGCATTCTTAACTAAATGAGATAGAGACAATAATAAAAGATAAAACCGATAACTCCGATTACTTGAAAGTGGAAATTTCTACACAGACAAAATTAATGCACCTAGGAGAAGGGAAGTGATTAAAAGGGGAAAAAAAATCTTTGTATCAGATTTCTCTGATAAGGATTTGTTATACAAGATATGTAGATAATTAACACACACATATGGCAAATAGCCATTCCCCAATAGATAAGTGGTGAAAGGATATAAACAGTTTTCAAAAGAATTCACAGACACATTAAAGAATATTCCAACTCATATTAATAATAAGAGAAATGCAAATCAAAACAACTCTGAAGCTTTTTCTCACACCCTGCTAATTGTCAAAGATGAAAAAAACCAGCAATAGTTAATGCTGGAGGATTTGTGGTATAATAGGCACACCGGTGCCTTGTTATTGGAGCTGTGAATTAGTACAACGATTTTTCTAAGTTAATTGGGGATTATGCAAATAAAGTGACTTTATACCCTTGACCAATAGATTTCATTATTTGGCTTATATCCCAAGGAATAGATAATAAGAATGTCCCCATATATATGAAGATACTTATAGCAGTACTTTTTGTGGAAGCAAAGAACTGGAAACAAAGTAGATGCCCACCATTTGGGGAATAGCTAAACAAATTGTGGGACACGATATCATGGAATATTGCTGAGGTGTAAGAAATAATGAATGTGATCAATACAGAGAAGCATGGAGAGATCTGTGTGAACTGATGCAGAATGAAGTTGGCAGAACCAAGAAAACAATATACATGATTACTACAACAATATAAATGAACAGCCACACACCAAAAAAAACAAAAAGGATGTATATTGCAAACTTGTAAAGAACAAGAATGATGCAATGAGGGGTGATGACAGGATGTTCCCAATGCACCCCTTATGAGAGGCAGGAAGTTCACAGGCGTTTCATGTTCCATGAGTTTCCTGACTTTTTCAATGAATTAACTGGTTGTATTGATTTTTTCCTCTTTTTGATGTTAAAAATATTATTTGTTATATGAAATGTCTCTTTGGTAGGGGAAGGAAGAGAGATACTGGTGAAAATTATGGTGACATGAAAATCTCAAAAGATATCAATAAAAACTCATTTAAACATAGCAAAATTCTTGCTGACTTTGGCTTTGTGCTGAGGAAGATGGACTACCCTGCAGACATGTGAGTTGGTTGGTGGTGGTCCTCTGTTCTTGAAGAGGACCAAAATGAAATGCTACACTAGAGTTAAGATATAGGGTGTCCAGCTGTGGTTGATCAAACCAAAATGAACTCAGGATGCTCTACTACAGATTGGGCACAAATAGTCCATGCGAACATTTGGGGTGAACTCTTTAAATCTGCACATCTTGTGTTTTACACATAGAGCACAGTGCCGTCTCTGATGAAGGCGCACCACACTGGGCAGTCCTGCGTCACTGTCTCCCATGAGGCTTTGCTTGGAATATTAATCAATTGAAATTGTATTGGTGCTTTTTATTTCCCAATTACTCTTGCTGCCCTACTGTAGATGTTCCTCTTAGAACAAAAAAAAATTAGGCAAAATAATGTGTCACAACAATCGTACTTATCAGTGCTTATAACATTTTGTACCTGTAGTCTAACATCCTGAAGAGGAAAATGACTACATATCCTATGGAAAAAATAGATTGAACCCACTCTCCCTTTTTAAAAATTAATTTTTAAATAAAAAATTAATTTTTCTTCCTTTACCCACTCCCTCCACCAACACTGGCAACTAAAACAAAAAACAAAATTTTTGTAATGCATAGTCAAGCAAAATAAATTCCCAGGTTGACTGTGTCTAAAAAACATACGCTACATTCTGTACCATAAGTCCATCACTTTTCTGTCAGGAGGTGGGTAGCTTTTGTCATTGTCCTGGGCAGACTTTATTCCATTTCAGGTGGCCACAGGAAAAATATTAAGCAGCATATTGAATAAACAAAAAATTGTGGATACTAGGGTTCTATGTGGGGACAGGGTACCTATGATAATTGCCTGGCACCTCTGTAATGAATGTGCTGAAGATTTAGATGATATGGAATCTGAGTGGCGTCCTCCAATCAATCATAGAGGATGACCAGGCTAGTCAGATGAAATGGGCTCTAGTTTTCATCCTGGGTAAAATTCTGAGAAGAAACTCTGCATGTGCTTCAGTAACTGTGTAACTGTCACAAGGCTTAGTACATCTAGACATTCTAAAACAATAACATTTAGTAAGATTTATAAATACATGCATGTACATGTAAATACACAATTCAATTGGTTCTCTGTTACTGATCATGGAAAATAAGACAGTTGAAGGCTGGTATTAGTCATAGGAGAGATAGAGAAGAACATAAGAGTTCATTTTCTGATTGTGTTTGTGGGTCTTTATGTCTATGTGTACCAATGTATATATTTCCAATTGTTTTCCTGATCTTTAAATATGTCTGAACATTTTCATATCTCTGACTTTTATACATCAGTCAAATAGATGTATTGTTAGACAGAACCCAACCACACCATCCACCATTTTGGATAATTAATACATTTGTTTTCCTTCTTACATTCAAGCTTTATGAATCTCTGGTTTCACCATTGGTGTTCTCTCCATTGATAACGATCTTAGAGTCCTTCACACTTTAATTGGCAGTCTTCCTGAGTTGCTATGACTGGAAAAATAAAACAAAGATTTTGTTACTTGATGGCCAGCACTCTGATCAAGAGCTTTCCTGCAGTATGTTATTATAGAGTCAGGTTTAATGAATATGGAAGGCACTGGACTTGGAGTTAGGAAAGACATGGATTCAAGTCCTATCTCTGAAGTTTATTATCTGTGTGAACAGGGACAAATCACTTATCTTTTCCAGGCCTGAAGATCCTAATCTGTAAAATGGGTACTTGTAGTACTTAACTCAGAGGATTGTTTTGATACTCAAATTCAATAATGCATGTGAAGTACTTGGTAAATCTATGAGTGTTATTGAAATGTCAATCAGTCTCAGCTGACTTGCTCCTCAGTTGGTAGGCTCATGTACTGAAAGCTTTTTCAGCTTGGTGGGAGCTATTGTAGTGTGTTATCTCCTACTGACATAATAACTACAACTAATGGTAGTGAACCTAGTTGTTTTGTGTTTTAGAATGATTTATCCATGAATATTTTTCTAGTCTTCTCACTTTATAAAAATGGTGTCTGACTAATGGAATTGGGGCAGAGAACATATATATTTTTAGCAGGATGATTTTTTTTTTGAGGGGGAAATTATTTCATTAAGGAGAAGGACAGTGATATGGTGGTAACAGCATTGGCTTTGGAAGATGATGGCCTGAGTTTGAACCTCAGCTCTGGGTGACTTTAGTCAAGTCATTAGCCCTTATTTCCTAACCTAGGGGTTGGGGTGGGGACCTGGCAATAAAGGGCTGAACTTGGAGTCAGGAAGGTCTGAATTTGGTTCTTGCCTGAGATACTTTTACCTGTGTGATCTTAGGTAAACCTCTCTGTCTCAGTTTGCTTACCTGTAAAATGAATATAAAAATGATGCCTACCTAGGGGTGGCTAGGTGGTGCAGTGAATAGAGTACTGGCCCTGGAGTCAGGAGGACCTGAGTTCAAATCTGACCTCAGACACTTAACACTTACTAGCTGTGTGACCTTGGGCAAGTCACAGCCCCAACTGCCTGGCCTTCCCCACTCAAAAAAGCAAATTAAAAAAAAAATAATGCCTACCTTACACAGGGTTTTGTGAGATACCATACGTAAAGTACTTTATAAACCATAAGAAACTCCAAGCATGCTACCCATTATTTATTTCTAAAATGAAGGGACTGAACTAAGTAACTTGAAGGTGCCTTTCCTTTCTAAATCTATGATCTGACAGCGCATTGATCATGCTTATCTGGCGTGCTGTCACAGAGATCTGAAAATGAAGCTGCCTCCCCTCCTTTCCCTGGGAGGAGGTGGGGGGAGGGGGAGGAGATATGGACATGGGATATCACACATGTGATCAGGCGTGGTTGGAGAAGGGGGAGCTGTTCTTCTCTTCTTTTTAAGCCTGTTAGAAGGGATGGCTTACTAGGTAGAGAAGGAAGGAGGAGAGGAAAGGAGAGAAGAGGCATTTATTAAACAGGGATCATGCTACATGCTTTATAAAAATGATCTCATTTGACCCTCAAAACGATTTGATGAGGTAGGTGCAGTATGATCTTCATTTTACAACTGAATAAAGTGAGGCAGGCAGAGGTTTAAACGAGAGTCACACTGTCTGAGACCAGATTTGAACTTGGATAGAGCCGTTCATAGAGTGCCAAGCTTGGAATCAGGAAGACGAGTCTTCTCGAGTTCAAATCCAGTTTGACACACTTAGATCATTTTCCAACTTAAACATTTTTTTTTTGCCTCTGTTTCCTTATGTATACAATGGCCATAATAGCAGCAGGATTGTTGTTAGGATCAAATGTTTCCAGGGTTGTTGTGAGGTAATGAATGAGACAATATTTGTGAAGTACTTTGTAAACTTGAAAGCACTATAATAACGTCATATTATTATTTCTGGACTAAGTGACTTGTTTAAGATTGATCACTCAGTAAATAAGGAGCAGAACCAGGATCCAAACCCAGAATTCCTCCCACCACACCCACCCTGTTTCCTGACGGGTCAAGAGCATCATAAGAAGATTGGTTACCTGACTGCCATATCATTATCATAATTCATCCCTAAAAGCCTCCTTCGGGATTATAATTCCCTCACTGTCTCAACAACCAATTCCATCCCTTTTGGAACAACAATACAAATTAGACAGTTACCTGGCATCTTTTTGTTAAATACTCAGGTGTCACTCGTGCTGGAAGTAAAATGAATCAAGACCTTTTTAACGATTACTAAAAGAAAACCGGGCAGACGGGCCATGCAAGTTGATAAGTTTAAGTAGCCTAGCAGGCATGGCAGTGGAATTAAATGCTTAACAATAATTCAGAAATGGCTTACAGAAACTTACGAATGTGAATCACTTAGTGTGGCTGAAATTATACCACTGACATATATGTGTGACACCTGAGAGCACTTACCTGGAAATTTATTACTGGCTTCTGAGCAAACAAAGCATGACCTACATTTGACTAAAGTCAGCTGTCGCTGCTTAATCCTATGGGCTTCTTTTTATTAATGTCACAATTGCTAATGTGGTATAACATCGTCATTACTGAATAGCACAGCAGGAAAAGTTGCAGCTGTTATTTCTCCTTCTAAACCTACTGACTCATTAAATCTGAGTTTGGGGGAATACAAAATTGTGAAGCTTGTTCAAATTCTGATTGAGAAATGGGATCACTGGGAAACTGGAAGTACCTCCAGTGAAACTTTGAATCGAGGGGGAATGGGGGAGAGATTTGAACTTTTGAAATCGTTCCTTGCATTTCATTTGAAATGGAAGGAAATAGGAAGTATTAGGGTAGAAAAAATTGAAAGCCAAAAATCATTAAGTGGTTGTGGTGGTTTTTTTAATCAGATGGAAAAGTAAGATATTGACACTGGGAAAATACTGAGAAGATAATTTCCCCCCTAAAGATCCACAGTACTTTATTTTAAATACCCTATTATTATTTTAAGAAGGATCAGTTTCTCATTCTAATTGGATCCAGAGCATAGTCGATTTTTCTCCAATTTCCTGACCATTTTCTGTGACTTACATTGCTTCTCTGAAAAAAAAATCACCAATTTCCTGTATTATTATATTTGTGCAATTACAAAGGACTGTACTTGAGGGCTAAGTGGCTTTTTTTGGTGTGAGCACTCCCTCCATGGATATACATTTTACCAATTACAAATGTGAGAGATGCTAGTATTATTAAGCCCGTTTTTACAGACAGTGTGGTTTAATGGAAAGAGCTTTGGAGTTGGCATCAGAAACTTCATTTGAATCCTGGCTTCACGATTTACTCCCTCTATGACTTTGGGTAAATTATTTCAAATCTGCCTCATTTTTTGTAGCTGTACTCAGTCATTAAGCATTTATTAATCACCAACTGTGTACCAGACACTGTCATTAAGCATTTATTAATCACCAACTCTGTACCAGACACTGTCATTGAGCATTTATTAATTATCATCCACTATGTACCAGGCACTGTGTTAAATTCTGAGGTTACAAAAAGAGTCAAAAGACAGTTCTTATCCTCAAAGAGCTTACAATCTAAAACAAAAGAGTTGAACTAGATGACTTCTCTGGTCCCTTTTGACTTTCAATACTGTGATCCTAAACCTTTCATGTTTTAGGAGATGGTCTTTTTTCAAGTTTTAATGGCCGCAATTATTCGCCTGATGATGGATGATTGAAACTTAGCCACGCAGGCCCTAGGATCAAAAACATCCAAGTCCTGAATTGAAGTTATTCAATTTAATTCAATGAGAATTTACTAAGTGCTCACTATGTCCAAGGTTCTAAAAGCACATTGAGGCCCTAGAGCAGGCCGTCATCTGTGTTGGTATGGGAATCACAGAGCTGTACCAAATAAACAAAAAAAATTGTACAAAGTTTTGTGTTTGAACTTGGGAATAGAATAACTCTTCCTCTTCCCCCCAGCCCCCAATAAAGAGTGCTTGCCCTCTTTAGGTTGTAGTCCAGCTTTGTAGGATCTACCAGAAGCTATTTGGTACAGTTTTCTCAAACCCAAGATTTCATACTATTATGAGACAGAATAGGAGGATTCTAGTGAAGGTTTTGGACAAAAATAGATTTCCTTGAAGAAACATAATAATGGTAATATAAAAGGAGATGAAATATCTCACCTCTTGTCCTCTGTACTTGGGTCATTCAGTCTATTCCCCCATTTGTCCATTGACTCCAGATAAATTTGTGTAGTGTGTGAAGCAGGTCTTTTAGCATTGTGTGATTGGGGCACCCACAGGCCCTTGGTGACCAGAAGGGTCTTCTTTGCCCGTGTGGTGATGTTCCCTTCTAACTTCCCTCCTTCATCCTCATTTCAAGGTCCTTCCCCTTCTGTAGCTGTCTGACCTTGAACAAATCACGTAACTGCTGAATCTTGGCTTCCTCGTCCATAAAAAGGGGATTACACTACCTAGCTTATAGACTCGTTAGCAAGATCAAACAAGATGGCGTATGGGGAGTGACCGAGACGGAAGCTATTTTTGCCTCTGATCCCTTTCCTTGCTTGGCCCAAGCACAAAGCCAGCCTTGTGGCCTACTTTGCTGCACACAGACCTGGCCTTATGTGCAAGTGATAGAACTGTGGCCAAAATGTATAATTTATGTGAAGGGCCATGGAGACAAATTACTTATAAAGGAAAACTTCTGAGAATGTGCACACATTTGAAAAACCATTCTATTATGATTTATTTTACTTTGTAGCAGAGCAGTTTCAACAGTTCTTAGATCAACAAACGGGCTCACCCCTTTTCCAGACTAGACCTCGTGTGTCTGGCCTCGGGGGGCCCTGGATGTGATTTCTGCAGGTGTGGAGCCGAGGTAATTAACAGCTAGAAATTATGATAGGGAGAAGGGAACTTGCATTTGCCTACTGCGTGTGAAGCTCTTTACAAATATCTCATTTGATCTTCACAACAACCCTGTGAGGTAGGTGCTGTTATTATCCCCATTTAACAGCCAAGGAAACTGAGGCAGACAGAGGTTAAATGACTTTCCCAGGGTCACATAGCTATTAAGTGTCTGCAGCTGGATTTGAACTCAGATCTTCCTGATTCCAGGTCCAGTGTTCCATTCACTGTGCCATCTAGGACTTCAGAGGCCATCATTTCCAATTCCTTCATTTGACAGATGAGGAAATGAGGTTTTAAGAGGTTTAAGAAGATGTTTGTTCAAGATCATACTGGCAGGAATTTGCGGAACTCTTATTTGAACCCAGGTCCTTTGACTTCAAATCCAATTAAACATTTTTTTACCCCCCTACATTGTTACATTCTGTTTTCTCTTGAATAGGTATTCAACTAATTTTTTTTCAGGTAGATGATTTATGTGGATACCATAATTCAGGTCAAGAACAGGGCTTTCTTTGTAAAAGGATTTGTTTGTGCTGGCACAGGCGTTGTCCAGTCTCTCTTAAGTTGCTTTGTGTATAATACATTTTTTTTTATCATTACTTGGATGAAGACCTACAGTGCAGGCTCAGGGTTGTGGCCAAAGGGACCTAGACTCTGTGAAGAGGTGTTTTAAAGAAGAGCAAAAAGGCTATTTGGTTGGATGGGAAGATATGAAGAGGCTTTTGGCATAATGGTAGGTAAAGGAAGAGGGTACATCCAACTGAGATTGCATGATCAATTCAGAAGTACACCAGATCACAGAGAACATTTTTTTATTTCAAAGTAAAGCAATGTTTGGTTCAATAAGAAATGGTTTCTTCTATGAGACAAGATCTCAAAGGTGACATAGAGAGGTAGTTTGGTGTGTTTATGACATTATCATAGGATCATAGAGCACTGACAGGGGTCATAGAGGTCATCTTGTCCAACTACCCCATTTGACAAAAGAGGAACCAGATTGAACAGAGGTTAAGTGAATTGCTTAGGATCACACAGCAGGCAAATGTCCATTGTAGGACCTATAGCCAAGTGTTCTGAAATCCAAATCCAACACAAGCTGACTCTAAAATATGAGCATATCTATTAAATATTAGTATCTAATACATTACTGAAAACCTGGTTTGGTCTTCAGCAATTTTTTTAAACCTTTGGTCCATTGGTAGGTATGTCCTTTCAGCACTGTGATTGCCCTGCTGCTGATTGTAAGACTTTCTTACCTTGCATTTTGGGCTATTCTTGTGGCCTTGTCTGCATTATTCTAACCATTCTCCCTAAAGGATGGACCCAATGTGTTCTGGTTCATCCTCCATTCTTGCCGCTGAATAACTGGCCTCTGTCTTTTTTTGTTGCACAGAATTATTTACAATGTACTTTAGTTGGCTTTTCCTCCTACTATCTCTTCTTTTACATTTATCGCTATTTTATTTATCTTAGAATAATCTGAAATAGGAATCAAGAAATCTAAAATAAGGGATGCAGTGTGGTACCCCAAACAAGGGAGGCTGGGTGCCCTTTTTCTCCTCATTCTCTACCCTTTTAACACCATAGAATAATGCCACCAGTCTGCTGCAAATAATCATAATGGCTAGCATTTATATATAGCGCTTTAGGATTTGTAAAGCACATTGTGTTATCTCATTCAATTCTCACGACAACTTTAGGATTTAGGTGCTATTATTATCTTCATTTTGCAGATTAGGAAACTGAGGCTAAGAAAGGGTCATTGACTTGTGTGGACTCACCCTGGTAATGAGTGTCCAAGGAAGGATTCAAACTCACTATGTCACTAAGTCCAGCTGACTATGTGCTGTACCGCCCAGCTGACTCAACATAGTCTTCTAGGGAAGACTGATATTCCAACCTAAGCACTGGGTTGATATTAAGAGGACCTATGTTCAAATCCTGACACTGCCACTTCCTGCCTGTTGACTGTGGGCAAGTCATTTCACCTTTTTCAGCTTCCTCATCTGTATAAAGAGGGGATTGGACCACTCAAAAGTATCCAAAGGCCCTTCCAGCTTTAAATCTATGATTACTTCTCTTGGTCATTCCTTTAAGTTGCAGGTTAAAATTCTCCTTCAAGAGAGCAATCAGTGTGGTCCAAAGACAAGGTAAAGTGGTTTTGACTCATATGGTCACTTCCTCTCATCCAAGGTCGTTCAGCCCCTGTGTGAGGATACTCTGGAGCAATCAATATTCATAGGCTTTCAAATAAATAACTTGCTGACATTCTCCAAACCCACGGATCTACTTTTTTTTTAAACTAAGAGTAAAGTGGATTGCAGTCACACTCAGAAGCTCCAGTCCTCCCACAAATTTAATTTTCAGGATGTGGAGTTCCCTAGGATGCCATCAGAGTGATATACAACTGGAAAAGCAGGCAGCCTGACATCTGGGGAGAGTGAAGGATAAGTGATGCCTTTGGTGTGCTACATTGGGTGCAAAATATCTAATGCTGTAGAGGAAGGGCCCCAGAACATGGGGCAGATCCATGGAGGATCTATGGAGGACATGCACCACAGTCACAAAGGGTGAAAGGGTATGGATGAGTCACCATCTATACCGTTGGAGGTAATGTCCACATTGATGAAGCAAGGTTCAAACTAGGGTTCGATAGAACCTGGTTTACTCTATATACTGCAGCCTATCAGATGGGGAAAGGGCAAAATTGTACTACATTGAGATATAAAAGAAAAAAAAATTTGCAGTTTGTTTTGTTCGTGCTAGAATGTAAACTCCTCAAGGTTAGGGACTGTCAGGTTTTTGTCATTTTTTCCCCAGTGACTATTAAAGCACCCAGAACATAGTAGGCATTTAATAATTACTTACTGGCAGACTGATTTATGAAGGTACTCATATCATCATTGAGATTAAAGACTTGTTTAGCAGCACTAAAGGGTAAAGGAAAGGTCAAGATTGATTTGTAAAAATGTGTGTAGGATAAACAGTGATACACATAGAATATCATTTCTAATTGCAGTAATAATAAAAAGGGGAGGAGGGTGAGTCTTCTGATTTCTCATAGGGACCAAGTTTCTCACATATGCTTGTGTGAGAAGCTCCAATAGAACAAACAAATCAAAGGGGAAAAAAGCCCACACAATATGACCTGCCCCATCCATGGACTCACATTAGTCATCTCAGAGCATAATTCATGATACAAATCCACATTGTATCTGGATTTAAAAATGCAGTGTGCTCACTACAGCTCATGTTTCAGTAAGTGCTGGGGAAGGAAGGTCATGGGAACAGGTCAGTTGGCAGGAGACACTAGCAATCTGGGGCTGACATAACGATTTAATTATATGAGGCAGCAGTTCATGCAAATAGACGATGGGGATGGTGAGTTTTCCATGAGACTTGGGAACCTGGTCTTCCCTGAATCACAGAATCTCAGAGAGACGACAGAATTTAGCTGACTACTCCAATCCACACCTGAATGAGAACCATCTCTTCCAACAACATAGACAAGTCATCACTTAGCATTTGTTTGAAAGCTTCCAGTGAGGGAGAATCCACTACTTTCTGAAACAACTCTTTCCATTTTGGGGAGAGCTCTAATTGTTAGGAAGTTTCTCTTTCGTCTTTTTGCAACTTCTAATCATTGTGTGTAGTTCTGCCCTCTGGAGCCAAGCAGAATGAGGCTAATTCAACTTCTATATAAGAGCCTTTCAAATATGGGAACACAACCATCATTTCCCCCCAACCTCCAAGACGTCTCTTCTCCAATGTCTCCAGTGCTTTCAAATGATCTTATACCACATGGTTCGGATTCTCTCACATTCAAAGAGAACAGACATTTGCAGAGTAACAGTTTGGGTTCTTTTTCAGAGATGATGGTGTTTGTGGTCTGTGGATGTGGTTAAGACCAATTCAGAACTAATTACAATAAGTTAGTATGATATCTTACAGTTATGATGGACTCTGTATTCATTACCCATTTGTTCTTCCCAAGGTTCTGGTTGAGATAGGGAATGGAAGTCACTATTATCCCCATTTTAAAGACGAGGGAAACTAAGACTCAGAGAGTCAATCAAAGATTGCCTTGAGGTTGGGGCTAGTAAATGACAGTGCCAGAAATGAGCGTTGTAGATTTACACCTGAAAGAATTTCAGTTGTCATATGGGCATACTTCCTCATTTTACTGTGAACTGATGAGAAGGGAAGGGACTTTCCTAAGGTCACTACTCATAGAGAGTTTTTTAAAATCAACACCAATAATTCATCTTTCAACAGCATGTTTATGTTTATAAAGCTTACTTATAAGTAAATTTATAAAGTTTACATTCCATCATGTAATCCTTCAATACTTCAGTGAGGTATGTACCGCAGGTAAATTGTTCTCATTTAAGAGATGAAAAAGGGGTGTGTGTGTGTGTGTGTGTGTGTGTGTGTGTGTGTGTGTGTGTGTGTGTGTGACTTCTCCAAGGTTGTACACTTAGTATCAGGGACAGGAATCCTGATTCTAATTCTAATATTCTTTCTGTTATGTCACATTGTCTCTTTAAGGCTAGGACTCTTTGTACCACACACCATGTTGCCTTAGAAATAGTGATGATGATGATAATAATAATAATAATTTTATAGTGCTTGAAATTTGCAAAGCACGTTACATGCATTATCTCCATAGAAACTCACAACAAGATTGTTGGTAGGTATAACCACTCCATTTTACAAATGAAAAATTTGAATCTCAAGGAGGTTAATGGACTTATTCATGGTCACTTGTCTATAGTTTATGGCTTGTAAGTGTTTGAGGGAGGATTTGAACCCAGATCTTTCTGCTCCCAGTCCAGCTCATTGTGTATCCTGTGTTGATGATGTCTCCTCATTGAATTCTTAATTTTTTTTCTTTTTGGAGAGGGGGAATGCAGGGCAATTGGAGTTAAGTGACTTGCCCAAGGTCACATGGCTAGTTTTGTGTCAAGTGTCTGAGACCACATTTGAACTCAGGTCCTCCTGACTCCAGGGCCGGTGCTCTATTCACTGCACCACCTAGCTGCCCCACCTCATTGAATTCTTAAGGCAGTCCATTGGTAGCATGGGTGTGTGCTGTCTGGGTCAGGCCTGACTTTCATCTCCCAGGTGTCTTGCTGTTGTGTTCTGTGTGTTCTAGCTGTAGTGAGCACACTGCAGGGAGCTCTATAAAGTTGGGCAGTGGGTAGAGTACTGGCTTCAGAAAGCTTTGAGTTCAAATCCCATCTCAGCCACTTGTGAGCTCTTTGACCCTAAGGAAATTCTCTAGATCTCAGTTTCCTTCTCTGGAGATGGGAGGGTTGGAACTGATGACCTCTGACGTCCCTTTAAGTTCTAAATATATGATCCTGTAAGTCATAAGGAAAATGTTGGCTTCCATTCACATATGGAATTTCCTCACCAGGAATTCCCCATATCCATAAGATCACAGGTCATCATCCAAAAACACAGAGCAAAGAGAAAACAAACCTAAAGAGGGAGTAAGGAAGCAAGGAAGGATGGGAGGGAGGGAGGGAGGAAGGGAGGATTTATGAAGTACCTACTATGTGCCAGCGACTGTTCTAAGGGCTTTACAAATGTCATCTCATTTGATCCTCACAACAACCCTAGGAGTTAGGTGTTATTGTTAGCTCCCTTTTATGGTTGAAGTGACTAAGGCAGAGGGTTACCCAACTAGTAAGTGTCTGAGGCGAGATTTGAGCTCCTGTGCTACCAGCTCCAGGCTGAGCATTCTATCAGCTGAGCTACCCAGCTGCCCTAACTTCCTTCCTTCCTTCCTGTCTCTCTCCCTTCCTTCCTTCCTTCCTCCCTTCCTTCCTTCCTCCCTTCCTCCCTCCCTCCCTTCCTTCCTCTCTCCCTTCCTTCCTTCCTTCCTCCCTCCCTTCCTTCCTCTCTCCCTTCCTTCTTTCCTCCCTCCCTCCCTCCCTTCCTTCCTCCCTCCCTCCCTTCCTTCCTGTCTCTCCTCCTTCCTTCCTTCCTTCCTTCCTCCCTCCCTTCCTCCCTTCCTCCCTCCCTTCCTTCCTTCCTTCCTTCCTTCCTTCCTTCCTGCCTGCCTGCCTGCCTTCTTTCCTTCCTTCCTTCCTCCCTCCCTTCCTCCCTTCCTTCCTCTCTCCCTCCCTTCCTTCCTTCCTTCCTCCCTTCCTCCCTTTCTCCCTTCCTTTCTCTCTCTCTTTCTCTCTCCCCCCCTTCCCCTTTTCCTCTCTTCTCCTTTCCTTCAGTGTTGGGGAGGTGACAGTCAATGCAAATCTAATTGAAAATGTGCATCTGCATCTTTCATGCTATTTCTGGTGTCTCCATCAGGAGTATGGGAATGATGCTGGTAGAGGTGGTCAGTTCTGGAATTGCTTTGTCTGTCCTGTGGGAAAAGACCTAGGAGGTAGGACAGCAGGGCCAAGGGGTGTATTAGATTTTTGGTTCCAATATCAAAAAAATCAGCGGTGAGACCCAACAGACAACAGTAGACCAGATGGGAATTCTTTGATCTGGTCACATCTGCTGCCTATACTTGAGCAGACCCCAAGCCCTGGGCAGAACAGTCAAACTGCTTCCTTTACAAGTGCAGGACAGAAACTGATATGAAACCATATTGAGCTAACATCTGCCAGATGTTCTTGCTGAAGCCACTGATGATAGCTGAAAACTGGAGAAAATTAAGTCCTGGGTGGAGATGCTATGGGGAAAAATAGAAGAGAAGCTAAAACCAAAGTACAACTGAAAATGAGGCATAGAGTCCCAGTATAAAAAGTTTGGGTCATGAAGTTTTATCAGGATGTGATGGAGCATAGAAAAAAAAAACTTTTGCAGGAACTCAGGATGACATGTAAGCTATTGCATCAGTGATCAGATGGAAATTTGGAGATTCAAAAAATCTTCCTTAGAGGCTGCTAGGATGTACAGGGCATAAAGTGAGGAAGTACTGAGTTCAAATCTCACTTCAGACACTTATTATTTGGGTTACTTGGGTGAGGGTGTATGGGGAGTTTAGGGAAGACTAGCACCTCTGGTGTGAGGCCTGCTTGATCACCTTTGGTGGCCACCTTTCACCCAACTCTCATCTGTGGCTCCAAGAAGCTATAGCATGTGTAGTGGCCACACCCAGTTAAAAGCTTCTTGGTGGATGGGCTAAACCCATCCAGTTTAGGTAGAAGGTAACCAACAGGCCTCAAACCCTTTGGTTAGTTAGGGGGATGTCTTCACCAAGCATGTGGAAACTTCTTCCAGCAGAATGGGTGGATGAGAACAGTTTATTCTAAAGGCCATAAAAGTGACTGAAGTAGGCACTGTGTAGAGCATAGAGCTTGGTCAGAAATTGAAGGCTGCCAAGGTCATCTGCTGCATCCCAAGCCATGGCCAGTCATCCTGACTTTTGCTTTGCTATGGGACTTTGACTCAGGAAGAGAGATTGAGGTTGACAGCTTTGGGTAACTCTGCCTCACTTAAATCCAATTCATGTACAAGTTAAGACAGCACTCTGTAATGTCATTGGTTCTCTTCCAAAATGAAGGCTGAACAACAATTAGAGTCTGGGCAGCTGAATTAACCTCTCAATCTCAGTTTGTAAATCATATGTCCAATGGAGATAATAATAGCACCTACTTTCCATCATTGTTGTAAGGATCAAATGAGAGCACATAATGTGAAGTGCCTTAAAGCACTACATAAATAGAAACTGTTATTATTCCCCCCAATTAGGGTCAACTTCTCCACTAGGTATGTTGACTCCCAGCAATACTGCCTCAGCTGATAGCTGGCAAAGGTCTTTCCCCATGCCATCCTGGGCAGGATTAGGGGTTGAGAGATCTCTGCCAACTGAACATCTGTTTTACCAGCAAACTAGGAAAAGCTCTGCTAAGCATGACTCAGAAAAATGCAGGTCAACCTGTGTGCCTGCTCAGCTCCTAGGGTAGGTGAACTAATCAGCCTCAATCATTACATTCTGAACATTCGTCAAACCTTGGCATTGTATCTGTTGTGATGTAGCTAATGTTGGAATTAACATTTTTTAAAAGGTGGAAAGAATAGCTCATCGTTAGTATAATCACAACTATCCACATGATGTGTTCTTGTAGCATAAAATAAACATCAAAATTCTCTGCTTTGATTGCAATCTTGTTTCAATTTCCTGTCTTTCCTATCCTGCGGAAATGACAGAGTAGAATGAGGTGCCTCTGGAGGTAGTGTATTCTCTGTCAATGGAAGTTAAAGTCTTTGAGGAGAGACTGGAAGACTACTTGTTGGAGTGGTAGAGAGGATTCTTATTTGGGTGGGAGCTGAACTAAATGACCTCTGAGGTCAACTGGTCAATCAGTAAGCATGAATTAAATGTCTCCTCTGTATCAGGACCTCTGCTAGACACTGGGGATAGAAACACAATGAATATAACAATTGGTACTCTTAAGGAACTTCTATACTATCAGGGAGGCAAGATAATTACATAAAGGATCAATGTTAAGAGAATAAATTTTAATCAGTTAGTGAGGGAAGGCAGTTGTTGGGAGAGGATCTAGAAAGACTGCATGTAGAAAGGGGTGATTGAGCTGAGTCTTAAAGAGGAAGAGGAGTGTAAAGGGAGGAGGGAGTGCGTTCCAGGAATGGTGGATGGCCAAGAAGAAGGCATGTCCAACTGAAATTTTGTGATTACAAGATTTTCCTGTAACTCCAGTGTCAAGTGATTACAGCTGGAGTGAGCCCAGAGCCAGGCCTTCCCTCCTTCCTCTCAGAGCCAGCATCTGTGTGGGAGAACATCAGATCCTATGTAATTTGACTCACTTTGAGGAATATGAATCCTCTATAAATCGGCCTCAAAATAATTTTTCATGTGGGTATCAAGTTTCTGGGGGTTTCTAAGTGTTAAAGACAATAATAATTAGAAACATTCTAATGTCAGCTAATTATTTGAACCTTTCTGTAATTTACCATATTGCCCACCATATACATACAGTGGTATTAATGAAATAGGACCATTATTTTGGTGAATTAAACTGAATTAAAATTGGCTTTCTCCTAATCAGTGAAATATAATATCTGAACCAGAAGGGGCCTTAGAGGTCATTTATACCAACTTCCTAATTTAATTACAATCTAGCTCCCACCCACTCATGCCCTACTCCCCACCTGCTCTAGTGACAGACTTTTCCAATCCTTGTCTCAACTGAACATGTATTGTGTTCTCATGGATCTCCTCCTACTAATTTGTCCATTCTTCTATCTTTCTTGTCATATTCCTTCCACCCCTTAGATGTAGACAGACACAAAGTCTTTGTCCTGGGTCCTGGTTCTCTGATGTGCTTCAGCTCTTTCCTCTTGTAAGATTGTTTACTCCAATGGTTTCAATCACTCACTCAATCACTAAGCACTTTTTAAGTGTCTACTATGTTCCAGGCACAGAGAAGCTAGGTGGTGCCATAGTGCACAGAACGCTAAGCCTGGAGGACTTATCCAGGAGGACTCATCTTCCTGAGTTCAAATCTGGCCTCAGACACTTACTAGCTATGTGACCCTGGGCAAGTCACTTCACCCCATTTGTCTCAGTTTCTTCATCGGTAGAACGAGCTGGAGGAGGAAAGGCAAACTAGTCTAGTACTTTTGCCAAGAAAATCTCAAATGGGGTCAATGAAGAATCAGACATGACTAAAGAGTGACTGAACATGTTGCAGGCACTGTGCTAAGCCCTTGGGGATAGGCAAAGGATGACTTCAATTATTGCCTCTATGAAGATGATTCCCAAATCTTTTATCTTCACTCCTGACTTCTTCCTAGCACACCCACCCTATATTTCAAACTGCTCTTTGAAAATCTCTACCAGGATAGCTGTACAGTACCTTAAATTCAACATTTCTAAAATTGAACTTCCTCTTCAATCTTCTCTATCTCTGTAATGATACTGCTGTGCTATTAGTAACCCAAACTTGTGAATCTGGAGTCACCTTAGAGTGACCTTTCAAACTCAGCTCAAGTTTTTTACGTCTGTGGTCTCCAATTCGAAAAGAAACAGGTCTACTAATCCTTAGATAAAGATCCCTATAAGGCTACATATCGACTTAGAAAACCACAGATTAACACTATATTGTTAAATATTTCAAAATCATGTCAATAATCTAAAACATTTAAATATATTTTTATTAAATATTAAATATAATTTATTAAATAATTCCCAATTTTATTTAATGTGGTTCCTGCCACACTCATGAATATTTTGGGTTTCATATGGCACATAGATTGTATGTTTGACATTTCTGTTCTATCTGATGCCTTTACTTAACCCCCTCTCCAAATTCTAGTTATATTTATTTAGACAACACTCCCAACTGGGTTTGGGTAACTCCTGAAAGACCCTGCCCATGCACTGAGAGATATTGGCGGAGAGACCTCTCAGAGATATTATAAGGGCCTTGTTGGGGAGCCAGCTTTCACCCCCAAGGCCTGTGTTTCTAGTTCCTGCCTACTCCTTTGCTTCTCTCTCAACTTCCTCCTCTGCTTGTCCCATCCTTTGTGTCCCCCTAAGCATCATAAGATCAGAGGCCTCTTGAGTCAAATAGACATTACGACACTCTATATGTCCACAATGTCTCAAGAATCCTAGAGCCATCACCCTAGTCACCAGGGTGGAACCATTCCACTTATATCTATATGTGTTGTTTCCCTTGATAGAATGTAAGCTCCTGGAGGGTAGGCACTCTCAATTTTTTTTTTTAATCCCAGGGGTCTAGTACAATGTTAGCACACAGTAAGTACTTAAATGTTTCTCAATTGACTGATTTCTAGAGAGAAAAACCTGGTGCAATGGAAAGGGTGATAAATTTGGAGTCAGCAGACCCAGTTTCAAATCTTGCTGACACAACCTATGTGACCTTGGGTGAGTAACTTTGCCTCCCTCATCTATGGAAACTGGGCTGGTTGTCATGACTTTCCTTCCAGCTGTAAATCTATGATTTAATGTTCACCAACCATATTTCTGCATTTGAGTAAGGAAACAGGCACAGAGAGGTTGGACGACTTTCCAAAGTCACACAGCTAGCTAGTGGCAAAACCAGGACTCTTTGCACTAGGCTAATATCCAATGACATCTCTCAATGTGAGCATGCCACCCCAGTTTCTCTATCTGAAGGGGATTTACAATTTTTTTTTTGAGCTTCCATCACTGTGATTTGTCACTTGTAGTGACATAATGTTGCCTGCTGGAATTATTTCTGAGAGTAGACAAGTATCTAATATTTCAATCAAATTCATACCAGAGGAAAAAATATTACTGAGCGCTAACAAGTTTGACTAAATATAATATAAGCCATATCATGTGCTAAAGGAATCTATATGCACACTTATTCAAGTGAATACTATAAATTTAATTTTCCAAAGTCACTAAATGCTTGTGTGGGACACTTTATGGCTTAAATCTCTCTAGAGAAAGACAAGCCAGAAAAGATTCCTAGGAAACATTCTATATTTCTTTGTCGGTTGTTTTAGAGCTTGCAGCCAAATGGCCACAAGGAGGCGCTAAAGTATCAAATTAAGAATTAGCACATTTATTAAAGTGAATTGCCTTAAGACTATATATTTTTCAAAAAATGTAAGCATTTTATAGACTTCTTTCTGGTCCCCAATTATATAAATTCTTGGTAGATTGTAGGATATTGTGTGTTTCACTAACTTGTCAGTCACTCAGGAGTAACATAACCAAGTGACCAAGATGGTCTCTGACCCTCTTTGTCTCCCTCTATCTTTCCATCACTCTGTCTAAAATACACCTGAACATACACCTGAGAGCTCACGTTCTAGATTGTCTCTTGGATGGATTGGGATCGTCCTTGTCGGACAGAGCTTCCAGGTCCGCGAGGTTACTAGATGCATTTGAATATTTCCTGGGAGACAGTACAAGGTAACGCATAAAGAAACAGACTTGGAATGAGGAATACCTAGATTCAAATCCAGCCTTAACAGCTACTATGCAAGATACTTTCCCTCTCCGAGGCTCAGCTTCCTGATCTTTAAAAGGGGAACACCTATCTCAAGGGGCTAGGCTTAAATGAGAGAGTAAATGTGAAGCATTCTGTCCGCTTTGCAAATGCCCCCAAAATGTCAGTGTTAATTATTGCTAAGTTTGGGATTGGCTGGGAAACAGCCATCCACCAAAATGTCCAGACTTTCTGTTCTCTATACACCCTCAATAAAATCACCCTCTTGGTGATACATCATATGTTCCTAAGAGGAGTTGTAGGAAATAATGCAGAATAAACTCACAGAATCAATATAGAGACACAATTAACTGAGTTGCAGGGGAATCAAATGATCTGTGAAGCAGAACAGGCTAAGTATCTCATGTTGCTCTTTGTCCTGTCGAGGACCTTGAGTTTTGGACATGTCTCTTCTCATCTGACTTAAGAACTCTGTAATCGGGCACATCAGGAGGTTGTCCTTGGATGGTTGTGGTGGTGGTGGTGGGTCACAGTAACCTAGACATGGTGGGAAGACTTTAATTCAGTAAAAATGTTTATTTCTTGCTTACAAGGTCCTTTGGTTACATAACTTCCATGTGGCTGAGTTAAATGGATGTAGTCATCCTGAGGATAGCTCCACCCTGACTGACCACAGATACCACCTGCCTGGGTAAGCCTGGCAGTGAAGGGCAGCTTGGCATATGGGTAGAGCCTGGGCCTAGATGCTGGATAAACGCGGGCTCGAATTTTACCTTAGAAATGTGCTAGCTGAATGACTCTAGGTAAGTCATTTCAGCACTCTGAGCCTGAGTTTCTTTATCCCCAAAATGAGGATAATAACAGAGCCTACATTACAAGTTTGTGTGGAGCAAAGGAGATAAACCTTATAGCGCTATATATTTCATTTTTATTATTGGTTTGAGAGATGATACTAAAAATTATTCCAATTAGAAACTATCCTGCTTTTTAACTTGTATTTTAATGTTCTGCTTAATATTATTACTGTTAATTACAATGATATAATAATATGCTAGTACTGTCATTTATAGCAATAATAATATTAATACAGAGAGGTCAATATGAACTCATGGGGGCACTAGGGACATATGTTGGAAGAGTGATAGCTCCCTCCACCCATGCATGTTGACATAACAAAGAGGCACCAAATGTTCTCACTCTTTGGAAAATTCATTCCCTTGGGCTGAGATGATCGGATCTCACTAGGACTAGGACACTAGCTGAGGGGGAGGGTGGGTAATGCTGAAAATCACTACACTGGGGTTTTTGCCAGTATATTATATTATCTTACTGTGTATGATTTATTTCCTAACACATTTGCATTTTGGAAACAATTCCTAATCTCTTTGAAATGATCAATTCAGGCCTATTTCCTGCCTCTCTCCTGCCCTGCTGTGTTTATTTACTAGGAAAATAAACATTTGTTGGAAGGCATTACTTTATTTCACTGAAGGCTCCCCAAACAAATGTGTTTGGTTCTTTAAAGGGAGAAGATTGGTGGTGGCCAGTTGGACAGTGGTTCCAAACACCATGGGTACGTATTTAAAATATTACAGAAGGATAAGAATGGGAATAACCACACACACATTTTTGGTCCAGGATCACTCCATCAAGAAGTGGTAGTTGAGGCTTTCCACGTGTTTTGGAGAGATATCTGGAAAAGAACAGTGGCCTTCCCCAACTGAAGGTAAGGGCTTGAGACTCCTCCCCAGCCTAGCTTAATGGAGAACAAGAATACTAGAGATCAACAGACTTATTTACATGGAGAAGAAGCAGATGTGCATAGCTTGCTGGCTCTGTACATGGGGCTAAATAGAAACACGTAATAGTTGTCCACAGGCTGATGTCCAGTCAAATAGATGTCCCATCCACCTGCATATGCAGCAATGGTAGGAGACAGCTTCTTGTAGTAGAGAGAGCAATGAATTTGCAGACAAAGGTTCTAGGTTCAAGTCCAGTCTCTGATGCACGATTGTAGGCCAACCCCTCAACCTTCTGTGGCTTCTTGTTTCTTTGTCTGCAAAATGAAGGAGTGGGGAGAGATTTCTAAAGTGCCTTGCCATGCTACTCAAGCAGGATGTTGCTAAATGTCTTCTCCCTTGAATGTAGATCCTTCTCAAAAGTGCTGGTTTTCTCCGAATTTGCTTGGAGATGGTAGGCAATATATTTAATTCAGCAAACATTAAGTGGTGCCTCAACAGTCAGACTGCCCTACTGGGTATGCCACAGAAATAATATTCCATCTTCTATCTCTGTGCCTTTGGACTGGTTTCCTTCATGCCTAGAATGTGCTTTTTATTTAGCTCTGCTTCTTAAAATCTCCTTTCTTAGCACACTTAGGCACTATCTCCTACAAAAAGCCTTTTCTCATCTCCTCCATTTCTTAGGGCTCTCTCCCTTTTGAATTCACTTGGTATTTTTTTTGTAAACATTCAAATAAATCTCTAATCTCCTTAATTCAGAAATTCCCTCCAGCAATATGGGTTGCAACTCCATCAATGTCTGTCCCTTCTGGGCTACCTTTGTTCCTGTCCTCTCCTAAGATTCCCCCTTGGGTATTTACCCAACATCTTGGAGTCGGTTCTTGCCTTCTCTGGGCATTGTATCAACGATGCACTTGGCTGTCCTCTTGCCAGCCTTCATTTCTGCCACACGGCCAGTCCATCTTCTCCTCCTTTCATATGCTTCCTTGGTGACAAGTTTATTCTTGTTCTTCAGAGTTCCCCATTGGTTACCTGTGGTGGGCTACTCCCACCTACCATTATCCTCTCCATGGCTTTTGCATAGACTGAGTATTTAGTTCTCTGTGTACGTATTATATCCCTCCAAAAGGATGTAGGCCCCCAGAAGGCAGGAAGTATTGCATTTTTGTCTTTATGTCCCCCATGCCTAGGATAGTGGCATTAATAGTGTTAGGATGCTTGCAAACCGCTTTATTTAGGTTAGTTCATTGATCATCACGATAACCTTGTGAGGCAGGTACTATTATCATCTCCACTTTACAGTTGAACAAAAAGTTTAAAACTTAGTAACTTGCCTTGGGTCACAAAGATAATAAGCATCTAAGGCAGAATTTGCACTCAGGTCTTTCTGATTCCAAGTCAGGAACATGTATGGGTCCATGTATCTATGCACACACACATACATATATACACGTATGTATGTATATATTTAAAATAATATTTATTTTTTTCTGCAATTACTTGTACTTTTTTTACATTCGTTATTTTTAAGTTTTAAGTTCCAAATTCTCTCCCTCCCTCTCTCCCCTCCTTCCCTGAGATGGTAAGCAATCTGATCCAGGTTATACATGGTCCACCATGTAAAACATTTCCCTAATTGTTGTTTGAATTGTCTGGTAGTTGCAATCCTAAATTCATAGAAACATAGCGTTTCACAGCTGGATTGGACTTTAGAGTTCAATTGGCCTGACCTCCCTCTTTTTAACTGAGAAATTGAGAAAAGGGAGACCCAGAGACTGGGGCTGAGGTTTGTTCAAGGTGACAGTAAGTAAGTGGATTCAGGCCGGAGACTGTAACAACCCTTCTGGTCCAAGGCTTGCTCACCTTCCCTGCACTGCCAATCATACCACAAGAAAAATCAGGCATATTTGGGTTGGATTCCTACTTCCAAAATCCGGAAGGTGCATTAATATTTTCCAGAATAAAACCCCAAACATTCTGTGGCCTGAAAAGAAAGGTAGTTTCCAATCTTCTGGGAGAGCCCTACATAACAGACTAGAAGCATTTATTAAATAATTAACTTTATAATAGCCGCCCTTCATTGTACCCTCTGAAAATATCCTTGGTTGTATATTAGTCTGTGGTTTGGTTATTTCTGAATATTTCTTTGCTCCAAATTCATTCCAGGAAGAACTGCCCATTGGCAGGATAGCACTGTGATTATCTCACTGTATATGATGCCTTTAACAGCATAATGGATTTCGCAATTGCTAGTGGATTAGAAGACCTGCCCTCTATGATCATTTCAACAGGCACATAACCTGCCATCCCAGGGTGAATGATTTAAGGGTGTTTCCCTCTGACGTGCCTTCTCCCCACCTACGTACTGTTGGAGACATTGCATCTTCAACCACCCATATTTCTCTGGGAGCCATCTGGTAAAATGATTTTTTAAAGCAACTGGGTAATTTTTTAGTCCATGAAATGAACCCAGGCCTCTACTGGACTGAAGCCAAGATTCCCTGAATTGATCTGCAATACTTTTCTTTCAGTAGACATTAATATTTAGTATCACCTTCATAAATAATCATTGAAAAATTCTTTTCATACTTGCTGAGAGGTTGTAGGGTATCAAAATGTAGATTTAGATTTAGGATATCTGGGTTCAGATTCTGGCTTTGAATCTCCTTGAGTGACCTTGGGTCAATCATAACCTTTTCATAGTTTCACCAGTCTAGATCTTAGAAGGGATCTCAGGGATTATCTATGCTTATTTTAGACATGAGAAAATAGGCCAGGAGAGGTTGTCACTTGCCCAAGGTCTTACAGACAGTAAGGGACAGAGCCAGGATTTGAACTCAGGGTTTCTGACTTTCAGTGTGTGTGTGTGTGTGTGTGTGTGTGTGTGTGTCTGTGTGTGTGTGTGATTTGTTTTGTCACTGTATACCAGGCTCCCTCTGTTTCTTCATTTGTAAAATGGGTATCTTCATAGTTGCCTGACTTTCCTTACAGTGTTATTCCTGAGAGGCATTTGTAAGCTTTAACAGTACTCTGCAAATATGAGTTAAGAATAATGTTCCAGTATTTTCTTGAACTTCATCTTGGCAGGCTGTACCCAGCTGCTCGTGCTCACGTGAATGGGTCCTTCTTTGATGACATAAAAGTAAAGATGCAGAACTGAAGCACATATTGATGACTTAGGGAAAATTCTTAGTTCAAAGGCAAATTGACCCCCATTGTTCAGCAACACAGGCACTGGATCAGTTGGAGAACTAGCTCTACCTACAGACTTTAGCTTTAATAACTTCTAGCAGGAGCACCAACAACACAAGCAGTTAAAGAAGACACATACAGACACAGACACGGACACAGACACGGACACACTTCCTCATCTGTAAAATGAGTCAGAGAAGGAAATGGGAAACTACTCTAATATCTTGGCCAAGGAAACCCCAAATGAGGTTGGGGTCACAAAGATTTGGATATGACTGACATGACTGAATGACAACAACACATGCGCAGATAAAGAGAATTATTTTCTTATTAATCAGCAATCTGATATATGCGACCCAAAGATCCACGTTTTTGCTTTCTCATTCAAAACCCAGTCTCTCAAAGACATTTCTGACTTTGCCCCCAAATTGACTCCACCCAGTCCATCTTATCTAGGTGAAATTCTTACCATAACCCTCTCATTATTCCAATAGGACTGGATGGAGAATAGATTCTTTTGTATAGATTTCTAGAGGTTGGATGATCTGAGAGTGCTGTTATGATCAAAATTATATCCCCTAGTCCCTCATTAGAAAAAGCCCACCTGTCATTAGAATATGCATTCTCTCATTGTTAACCAATCAGAATTGATTTTCACCCTCAGGGACAACCCCTTTTCCAAGAGTATTTAAACATTCAGTGACCTCCATGTAGGGTCTTTGGTTATAGAGAGAACTACTGACCTCAATTTTTATTTGCTAGCCTAATTAGTAAATTGTTAATTACCCAGAAACTCTGTCTCTCAGACTTTTCATTCACACACACACACACACACACACACACACACACACACACACACACACACACAGTATGGGAAACAAGAGTTAAGGCTCAAAGAAAGGAAGAACTGTATAAAATTCAAAGAAAAGTGGGAACAAATCTGGAGACTGATTCAGGAAAAGTCCATTTGGGTAGAAAAGTCCATTTGGGTAGAAAAGTCCATTTGGGTAGATAGTGCAGAGTACTTAAGACACAAGTCATAATGGAGTGTTTTGGAGCTCTTGGATAGGGTTAGGGAAGAGAAGAGAGGGTGGGAGTGAACTCCCTTAACCAAGAAATAAGCCAGCCTTCAATAAGAGTGTTAGTTCCCTCTAAGGGCTATTCAAGCCAACTTGTTCACATTCTGCTCTTCAGTTTTAAATTCCCCTCTAAGTTACAAAATATGGTAGACATAGTTGGTACCCCTGCCTCCCCAGCGCAAAGATACTTTCTTTGTTCTGTGCTACAGTATTTTTCTGTCCCTGCTCAGTCATCTGGCCTTGCAGTCATTCCAGTATTTTTGCAATGGCTCTTATTTAAAATTGAATTAGCATAGTGTCCAGCACGTAGTAGGTAATTAATAAATGCTTATTGACTAATTGATAAATTTTAATGTCTTTATCAATTTGCTTCTGTAGGTAATTATTGGAAGATGAAGCCTTAGTGTGAGAGGTAGAAGGAGAAAAGGGGGTGGATCTTATAGACTCCAACCTTGTATAGTTTTCCTAGACTTGGTCTCTTTAAATCCTTCTATGTCTGTGGGGTTTGGCACATGTCTAGGCCACCTAAGTTGGCAGCATCCACGGAGATGGGAAGAGGAAGGGGACAAGAGCTGATTAAGTGTCTACTATGTTCCAAGTGCCATGCAAACCGCTTTACAAATATCTCATTTCATCCTCACATCAACCGTGGGAGACAGGCACCATTTCATAGTTGAGAAGACCAAGGCAGGCAGAGGTTAAGTGACATGCCCTGGGTCACACAGTTAGTAAGTGTCTGAGGCTGGATTTGAGCCATTCTTCCTGACTCTAGGTCCAGAGTATGATCCTACCACCTTGATGCTTGCGGGCCAAGAACAAGTCATGAAGGTGAGAACATTGGTTTAAGCACTCTTAGACTCTCTTAGGATGTACAACCCTCATTGATAGAGGGAGTTTCCTCACCTGGAAATTCTATTTTTCCAGTGAAATCACATGTTCAATACCTGTTCCCTCACCTTTTTAGGCATCAAAAACTTTTTGATGTTCAAATGAGATCATATACACCAACACATATTGCTATTGCCAACCTAAAAAGTGCTCCATAACTGACAATTGTTGTTGTTAGTGTTGCTGTAAAGATACAGCCTTAGTCATTGCTTTGAATATCGCTAGCGTGGGCAGCAGCGCAGCCCTGGGGCACTCTGGGAAATGCAGAAGAATTCGCTGACTCAGGAATTTGAGCTCTCCTTCTGGAGTGGCTGCTGTTGATGGATTGACCATAGGAAAATAGATTAATTTCTTCTGCAGCAGGTTTCTTCGTGTGTGAAAGGTACAATTATCTCTAGGCTTATTCCTCGCAAACATAAAAGAAGAGGTCTTTGTCAATGCGGCACAGTTACAGGGATGGGCTGCTTCTCTGGCAGTATCTACAAATTAAATGTTTCTCTGGTTTAGAACAGAGGCCGCTCCTACTGTGTTGATGCTTATTGTGGTAGAAATGTGAAAATCGACAGTCCCGCTTTTTACATGTCCCAAACAAAAGCTCTCTTGCAATGTTGTTGTTCTTTAGTTGTTTCAGTTGATTCTGACAACTGGTGACCCCATTTGGGGATTTGTTAGCAAGGGTCCTGGAGCAATTTGCCATTCCCTTTTCCAACCCATTTTACAAATGAGGAAACTAAGGCAAATAGGGTTAAATGACTTGTCCAGGGTCATCCAGTTGGTAAGTATCTGAGGCCACATTTGAGCTTTTAAAGATGAGTCTTCCTGACTCTAGACCCATTGCTCTATCCACTGCCCCATTCAGCTGCCCTGGCTTGCAATGCTACTCCTTAAGTCCAACCAAGTGACAATGACAATAAATGGTGACATGATCCTTTAAGGTTTGCAGGGCACTTTTGTGGGGATTAAAATTGTCCAACCTACAATAAAATAGACTGAGGAAGTGCTCTGAGCCAATGGCACTTTGTTAAAGGGTCCATGGTCCCCTCTAATGAAATGAACTTTAGTTCTTCCTCATGATCTGAGATGCCACTTTCTTCCAGGATCTTGTTCTTATAGACTCTGATACCTAAATATGCAAAAGAGGCATGGTAAAAAACAATCTCATTGGTTGACAGACCTGGCTCTTGAGGGTCTAAAATGACATATTGGGGGTCGGGTCACAGGTTGGGCAAAGCAGAGGCCATCTCCATTGACTAAGTGGTCATAACATGGTCAAATTCTCACATTGGACAAGAGAGAATGATCCCAAGGTACAAAATAAATCGAGGTCTTTCCAAAGCCTCAAGGCATCCCTCGCTTGCTGGGTTTGGGCATGGAATTTGAGTAAAACAGGACAGATATAATTTCCTCAGCATCCTTGTGTTTGCACAAGTGAGCCTCATTGCTTGGTAAAAAAGGAGTGGGGGGCGACTAAGTGGCACACTGGACCTGGAGTCAGGAGGACCTGAGTTCAAATCCGGATTCAGATACTTAACACAAAACTAGCCGTGTGACCTTGGGCAAGTCACTTAACCCCAATTGCCCTACCTTCCCCTCTCCAGAAAGAAAAACATGAGTGAACATTACATTACAGTTTGAGACTTGCTATAGGAACCTCTCTCTATTTGATTTATATAGAATATCAAACTGATTGGAAGAGAGTAGGGGTCCAAATAAATTATTTCTCACACTTTGTATCCATTTTCCCACTTGGACATCAGTAGGTACAATATCCCCAGTTTACATCTGAAGCAACTGATTCAGAGAGGTGAAGTGACTTGCCTAGGGCAGTGGTTCTCAACCTTCCTAATGCTGCAACCCTTCCCTTTAATACTTGTATGTGGGCATATCTGCATGTGGGCAGACTTGCCTGGAGATGGATAGAGGTGCCATGTATCAGTTCCTAAGACCATCGGAAATATGTGTTTTCCGATGATCTTAGGCAACCCCTGTGACCCCTGTGAAAGGGTCATTTGATCCCCAAAGAGGTCTCAACTCACAGGTTGAGAACCGCTGGCCTAGAGTAACCTCTCCAGTAAGTGTTGGAGGTAAAGTTTGAACTCAGCTCTTATCAATGTCAAGTTGAATCCTCCATGTGCTTTACCCCAATAGCATCTACAGAAGAAGCTGCTTTAGGACATGATATAAATGGATCAATAGTTGTGGCTGATTTCAGTACGGTCTGATTAACCTCCGGCAAACATCTCTATTCCACTACTTATTGCATTCCTCCTTAATCTCTTGGAGGGTAGAAACTGTCTTACTTTTTTATTTGTAGCCTTGATTCCTATAATACACTTGGCCTATAGTATGCCATAAAATGGATGCTTGCTGACGAATTTGGACAGCTGTTTAGCAAACTGATCAGGGAGATGAAGTAAGAATGTGAATGGCTGCATGTCACCTGCCACTGCTATTGGTGATGGTGGTGGTGGAAATACAGCTTTGACGCTTTGTCCTCCTGAGAGCATCTTTCAGACATCCTATTAGATAAGTGGTGGTGGGATTTGTAGGATCCCAAGAAACAATAACTAGTGCATACATTAACTAAGAGAACATAGTAAGCATCTTTAAAAAGCCTAATTCCATCCTGTTCTCTGAGGTGAGGATAAAACACTATCAACAAAGAATTGTACAGCAGAAGCAAAAGAATGTCATCAGTAAGCTGCTGTGTTTGGGACAAAACGGGATGAGTCTGTGGTATGTATGTATGTGTGTGAGTGAGAAAGAGAGGAAGAAGAGGAGGAGGAAGAGGAGGGGGAGAAAGAGGAGAATGAAAAAAGGGGGAAAAGAAGATAGAAGGAGAAAGGGAGAAGAAGAAAGAGAGGGAAGAAGAAAAAGACAGCCCACATTCTTCTTTGATCTCCATATTTCCTCAGATCTCATTGTTTTAATAAAAAGATTCCTGGATTCAGATTCAGAGGACCTGGGTTTGAATCCCAGCTCTTTAATGTTATATCTATGTAAACTAGGACAAGTCACTTAGGCTTAGTCCTTGATTCTCTTAGCTACCTTATCACCTACCTCCCAGGATTGTGATGAAAATTAAATGAGATAATAATTTAGAAGACTTAGTATAGTACCTGACACATAGTAAACACTATGGAAAAGTCTCTATGGGCCTCAGTTTCCTCATCTGTAAAATGAGGTGGGTGTCTATGCCTTGATGGCTTCTTGAGTCCTTTACAGTTCTAAATTTATAAGGTTTGAGTTCAAGAATTATTACCTGGTGAATTTAAGCATGAGAGACAAACAATCTCTCTCATTCAGACTCTGTACCAGTAGCCCTAAGACTGAAAGCCTGTGAGTGAAACTCTGGGAGCTGCAGAAGTAACTCAGTATGATGCCTGAATAAGGTTCCCTTTTTATTCCAGTTGTGGGTCTCTTGTAGATACAATGATAAATAATTTAGAATCCAGTAATTAAAAAGATTTCAGTGGCTTAACAGAAAAAATCTCACAGCCAGGAGTTATACTGTGTACTTTTGAAGGAAGAATTTCTGTTCTGTGCTATGGTGACTTGAGGCAGCACAGTGGGGGTTGGAGTGGGAGGTGGAGGGGGGAGTGATCGTGGAGTCAGAAGACCTGATATGAGGTCCTGGTTCCACAACTGCTCCCCATGTGACAGCTTATCCTTAGTCTCAGCCCTTAGCTTTTCTCAACCTGTGTCTTCCTCATTAAAATGAGAGGACTGGGGGAGATGGTCGCTAAGGTTGCTTCTAATTGAATACTGTCTTTGCCCATTGTTGTCTGTCCTACAGATCTACAACTATCACCTTAAAAGGAATGGTTTTGGACTTATTATCTAGATGATACTTCTAATCTTGCTTTCAAGGCAATAATATAAAGCATTTATTCTTAGTTTTCTAATTAACTTTGACTTAGGATTTATTACTTGGAGAGACTTTAGAGATTTTCTAGTTTAACCACCTCTGCTATTTTACAAGCAAGGAAACCAAAGCCCAGGCAAGTGACTTATCTGAGGTCATGCTGGTAGGAAGGAGAATTTGAACCCAAGTCCTCTGATTCCAAATTCAACCCTCTTTTCATTGTGGCACACTGCCTTTGTCTTCTGGGATCCACTCATTTTCCCTGGAACAATGTGATTGATCCCTTGTATTTATGTTGAAACAGTCCCAAAATAAACTTCCAGCGCAGTGATGCTCCTAATGCTATTAAGGCAGTGGTAAACAGTGATGTCTCTTATGGTCTATCCCACTCTCTGCCTTTTTAGTGAGAAGAGTGATAAAGTTCTTTTCAAAAACTTCTAAGTCACTGTTCTGAGAGACAGAGAGAGAGAGAGAGAGAGAGAGAGAGAGAGAGAGAGAGAGAGAGAGAAAGAGAGAGAGAGAGAGAGATTGAGACTTGGTGTGGTTATGCCAAATTGCTCCTGCCAAAGAAGCAGCTTGTGACTTGTGGGCAATAGAAAAAAAAATCTATAATTCTTCTGGAAAAGGTGTTGCTTTTGAATGTTCATTCTTTGGCCCTGTCCAATTCAGATAAGAGTGCTGTCCAGCTTGGCTCCCTTATAAAAATTGTCCATGCTTTTTTATATAGGCAGCAACTTAATCCTGGACCTGTCAAATCCGTTTACTGTTATTTGTTCGAGAAGTAACATCACATCTTAAAAAGAGGACAGAAAATGATTAAGAGGCCAATCAACCTTTTCAAATGTTAAAAAAAAAATGAGGTGTTGAATGTCAAAACAGACCCCTTTGTTGTTTTATATTTCCTGTGAAATCTTGGATCCTTTCCCATGCCACTCCACAATCCACAGAAACTTTATATAGGCAGAAGGAGGTCTTTGGGAGAGAGATTCATGGGGATCTGATGGTTTTCTCATATTACACAGAACCTTGGATAACAATGTCTATGGGATGGAGAAACAGGAGTAACCTGGTTTAGTCCCTCATTAAAATGTAAGCTCTTTGAAGGCAAGGACTGCACTTTGTACAGTGCCTTGCACATAGGGATGCTCCATAAATCCTTGTTGATTGATTGCTCTTAGAGCTTATCTGAGTTGCCCAGTCTCTTCATTCTGCAGATAAGGAAAGAGGAATGGTCTGGTCAAGAGCTATATTCAATAGAACAGCAGAAACTGGATTCAAATACAGATCTTCTGATTCCAGCTCTTTCCATTATATCATTTCATTCAATTTTTATTTCACAACCCATCTACTCTGCAAGTGGGTGGGAAATGACATAAAAAGAAATGATGTAAATCAATTTACAAATGTGTGTATTTCCCTAATATTTATTAGTCTTTGCTAATAGACAATTAAGAATCCATTTACTGCTGAAAGAAGCCATGTCATATCAGGGTTGGGGGTTAGGGAGTTGCATTGTTTTATCTGCCACTTTTTGTAGGTTTCATTTATGCTATCAACAGAGCCCTGATAAGACCCGGGTGATTGGGTCTCATGTTTGAGTCCCCTCATTCATCCTACAATCTGTGGGTTTGAATACTGACCAAAAATGGAGTTGAGTTAAAAATAGACAGTACGTACATTCCTGCCTTATGCCACGGTCTCCTGGCTTTCACTGAATGGTGTTAGGGAAGCAGGAGGCACCCCGGTTGTTTTGACAGCTTGGAATGCAAAAGCGACATCCAAGTTTGTGTCAAATGCTCCATCTGCTGAGGATTGCAAGTGGGAGAAGGAAGAGAGAGGCCTGCTGCAAATCAGGGGAGGGGGTGGTTCTTGTTTATCCAATGTGATTATCCCCCTCCTTTTTTTTTAAACTAAAGAGGGAAAAAGACATAACAAATACCATCACTGAGCTTCAGCCATCTTGCCAAATGTGACAGATGAACACTTTTTCGGAGCATCACTCTGTCTTCTCAGGATTGCTCACTCCGCTGCCCTCAAATATGAGAGGCGGGCAGCCATTTCAAACTGTGAGTTCAATTCCTGGCTAAGAGGGACCTGTCACCCCCATACATGGCCAGCACTAGTGGCATGAAGGATCAAATGGGACAAGTTTTAGGTTGTCAAGCCAACATGTGGAGTTCATAGGGGAAGGGATGTCTGTAGATGGGCTTCAAAATGGTCTGTTTCACCTGAAGACCTTTAAGGAAACTGCCTTTGAATAGCCCTGGAGTTCTTGGTAATATTTTCCTCAGTGTATTATGGTGAGGTTTAGAGCTGTTAACTCTCCCTGGGGTTCCTCTTAAACCTATAGCAAGGTCATTAAATGCTCAAAGACTGGAACAGACCTCTTTGAAGCTCTTGTCATTTCACCAAGGACTAGATTTCAAACCAGAGGGCAAGAGGATGTTTTCTTTTTTCGGGATGCAAACTTATCTGGAACTTCTTGAATCAGGTCTTCTCAGTGTTTGATTTAAACCATATGAAAATATTAGTATGGTCCTTACATATTTACATTGGAGACAACCTCTTGTCCAACCTGAATTTTTGTAGAAGGAGGAAAAAACAGAGTCAGAGAGGTCTGAAGATCATGCACATTGGTTTTGCAGCAGCAGAACTGGCTCTAGAACCTCAGTCTCCAGGATTCTAGGCTAATGATCTTTGTCCTCCACCATGCTTATTTTTCTAAGAGAGTTGGACATTGCTGTTATTTTTCATTGTTTAGTTGTTTCAGTGGTGTCCATCTCTTCATGACCCCATTTGGGTTTTCTTGCCAAAGACACTGTAGTGGTTTGTCATTTCTTTCTCCAGCTCATTTTACAGATGAGGAGACTGAGGCAAACAGGGTTAAGTGACTTGCCCACGGTCACACAGATAGTAAGTATCTGAGGCTGGATTTGAACTCAGGACTCTTCCTGACTCCAAGCTCACCGTGCTACCTAGTTGTACATTACTTTCACTACTTTGCTTCATTCAACACTATGTTCCAGCAATAATGGTTTACTTGCTATTCCAAGCATAGGACATTCTAACTTCTCCCTCCGTGGCTTTGTACCAACCTATATATATTGTTTTACCTTCTCTTTGAATGGGGTATTTATCCTCAATTGAATGCAAACACCTTGAGAGGAGGAGCTGTCTCATTTTTTGTCTTTGTATTGCTAGGTGGTTCAGTGGATAGAAAGCTGGGTCTGAAGACAGGAGAACCTGAGTTCAAATCTGACTTCCAACACTTACCAGTTGTTTGACCCTATGGAAACCATTTAACCTCTGTTTGCCTCCATTTCCTCAACTGTAAAATGGGGATCATAATAGAACCTACCTGTTAGGGTTGTTGTGAGGATGAAGATAACATTTGTAAATTATGTTGAGAGGATGAGATAATATTTGTAAATTATCTGGCTTAATAAATGCTTTCTTCTCTCCCTCCTTCCTCATAATACACTTCCTGGTATATAGCAGGTACCTAATAAATTTTTGTTGAATGAATAAATGGAGATTGCCTTACAATGCTCTTATATATTTTGAAAGTATAATGGGAAGTAGGAGAGAACTTAAGGGGTGGTTTGATTAGACCATCTAAGAAAGCATCAGAAGTATTGAGTAAAGATTGTCTGTGTTCCTATCTTTCAGTCATACCTTAAAGTGTGCTGATGTCACCTCTGAGAGACTTTCTAATTAACCTGATTTCTGTTGAGAACATTGTCCTCTTTTGTTATAGACATTAAAGTGTGTTGTCCTTTTGGACAGCATTAGCAAGAGGCACCTAAGTGACTTCACTAAAGGACTATACACTGCTCTGGATTACTGGTAGAGAATATCTCCATATTTGATCATGGAAAACAATTCTCAGGATGCTAACAACTTTCATTCATGAAACATGCCTACTTGAGTGTGACTGTGTTACTGTCACGGTACACTCTATTTCATTGACATTTCATTTCTAGAAGAGTTGAATTTACACATATATTAAGAGGCATCCTCAGCTCAGCCATCCTTTGCAATATCATAATTAACAGCTGATGCCTTCTAACTACTTGGAGAAGCAAGGAGCATAGAGTAGCATGTTCTCCCCTCATTTAGTTCCAGCACAACAGGGTTCCAAAAGATCTCAGATTGAGGAGATAACTTTCCATTGTGAGTAGGGTAGGACCCTTTATTTAAAAAAAAAAATTGGTTTATTCCTTGGAAAAGGACACAGTATCTAATGACTTTCAGATTTGATAAAACTCAGAATATTAAATATCAGTGGTGTATATTCTGTTTTGGAAGAGGAACTAAGGAATGGCCTTGATCCTCGCAAGAAGGGATATGATTAGGAACTTATATACTTCTTGGATGGTAATAGGTAGAGCTTCAAAAGCCAAGTCTTTTGGAGTATTCTGGACATTGCTCTCTTTTGTGCTGGTCAGTGATGAGAAAAGTAGTTTTCTTGTTTGTGTTTTGTCCTTGTGTTATTTTTGCTTCCAGTTGAGAAGAGGAACAGAGATTTGGCTGTGCTCTAATTTGCTCCTTTTCTGCCATCTTAGATTGAGCAAGACATAGGACCTCTTTTTTCACACTTGCTCCCTCTCCTTTTAGAGGACAGAGCAACAGGCAAGGCCAGTAACTCCTCAACCTCTCTATGGGCAGAGGTAGATAGTAAGCTATTCTTTTATTGGGCAGAAGAGTGACGGTCAGCCTTTTCCTATTTTTCGTCTTTCTTTTCCTCTCTCTGTCAGGGGTTGGGAAGGTCATATAATTTTAAGTAAAAGCAGGCCACTTTGAGTCTAGGACAGATGTTAAGTATTTTTCCTATTGCCACATTTTCCCGAGGATTAACTGTTTTATAGCTCAATTATTGTTAGAGAGTTTTTCATTATACAAAAGTAATTCTATTTAAATATTTATTTATTTTTTCAATTACATGTAAAACATTTTCAGCATTTGCTTTTTAAAAATTTGAGTTCCAAATTCTCTCTCTCTCCCTCCCACATTGAGAAGGCAAGCAGTTTGGTATGTTATACATGTGCAGTCATGCAAAACACATTTCCATATTAGTCATGTTGTGAAAGAAAACAGATAAAAAAAACAAGTAAAAAAAGAAAAAATGTACTTTGATTTGCATTCAGACTCCATCAGTTCTTTCTCTGGAGGTGGATAGCATTTTTTCATCATGAGTCTTTCAGAATTGTTTTAGATCATTGCACTGCTGAGGATAGTTAAGTCATTCACAGTTTATCATGGTACAGTACTGCTGTTACTGTGTACAATGTTCTCCTGGTTCTGCTCACTTCATTTTGCATCAATTCATGTAAATTTTCCCACATTTTTCTGAAACCATCCTGCTTATTATTTCTTATAACATAATAATATTCTGTTACACTCGTACCAAAGCTTGTTTAGCACTCCTCAATTGATGGGTATCCTCTTAATTTCTGATTCTTTACCACTACAAAAAGAACTGCTATAAATATTTTTGTATATATAGGTCCTTCCCCTGCTCTTTTAGAAAAAATCTCTATGGGATACAGACCTGGAATGGTATTGCTTGATCAAAGGATATGCATAATTTTATAGCCCTTTGGGCACAATTCCAACTTGCTCTCCATAATGGTTGCATCAGTTCTATAGGGTTATTTTGATGGATTTGCAAGTTTGCAAATTAGGAATTACTTCTATAAGTAGAATCAAAGGATCAAAAATCTCAATCCAGAAGTAACCTAGAAGGCTATATAATTCAAATCCCTAATCTTACAGGTGGGGAAAGTGAGGCTCAGGGGAGTCAAGTACCTTATCCAGTGTTACACAGCTAGTAAGCATCAGAGGTGAGATTGGAGCCAGTGCTCTTTCTACCATATCATAACAGTCCTCATAACTTCATAGATCTCAACTTGTACTGTACTTGTGTATTTGTTATTGAGAGAAAAATTCCTCTATAGCACGTGTACCCACTAAATACTTCTTAGAGGAAAAATTACCTTTTTTTAAGATAAGGAATTTGAAGGTTAAAGAAAGAGAGTAATTTGTCCAAAGTCACAAATGTGGTTAACATTAGGGTGGTTGTATAAACCTAAGTTTTGTTTTTATCATGCCTCTTGAGACTGCATACATGATTAAGCATTGACTAGATACTTTTTGATAACCATAAAGTATATAAATATAACAATACGGAAGGTAAATACATACTTAGCCATCCTAGCATTTCCTCCCCCCCAACTTTCAGTGCTCCAGTCATGTGTACACCACCTAGTGGTCAGCATGACAAATCCTTCCCCCCCCTCCATAGATGAATTTCTTCATCTAGTATCAAATCAAAGATCAAAGATGGTTTACATTATAGTTCTTGTTTTGATCTTTCAGTGCTGTAGAAATAGATTTGATTTATCTTTTCTTGTTTGCTCATTATAAAACCCTGCTTACTTTAATTCAATACCCAGGAAATGGACAATGTTGACTTTTTTGATAATATGTGATTACATTTTTAATGTGATTCAGAGGCTATCTAGTCCCTCCCCACCATTTATTTTATTACTGAGAAAACTGGGTCCCAAGAAGGTTAAATGACTTACTCAGAGTAGAACAGCTTTTAACATTGGAGACAGAACTTGACCCAGAGACCTGACTCCAAAGTCAATGATTTTTTCTTGGAGGCTATTTCCTTGAGACTACAGAAGATACAGAAATCATAGCTACCTACAATTTCTAGGGGCACTTTCTCAACCATGAGCATTAACCTCACTTTCTTTCTAGGTACTCAACACCTTACCATCTTCCATAAGTGCATGTAATGACACTTATTGATTGGATGATGCCTTTGGATGATTCCTTCAGTACTCAAGGCTCATCAGGGCCTATAGGTTTAACTTCATCTTAATCAATACTCCGACAAATCTTCAGTTATTCCAATTTAAAAATAATCTTTCATTCTTTATTAACTGGGCTAATAAGTTTAGTTTTTAATTTATAGTTGACTTTTTGGGAGTAAACACTTTAATGAAAATTTAGAGGAAATATAAGGATATATAGGAACATTATATACATACATACATACATATATATATATATATATATATATATGTGAAATATAGGATGTTCTGCCTTTTGAACACTTTCTGTTGGGCTCTCCTCAATTTCATGAGGGGGAGACATTTTCTATCTTTAATGATTCACTGATGATTTAACGATTATTTTAGCAGTTATTCTATTAGCATATGGTAGAGTATTTTTTGACCATTTCCTGTTGGGAACTTAGAACTCTGGTTTTTACTAGAGGGGAAGTAGCTCTGGAGTAGTGGGAAAAAACATGGACTTTGGCAGCAGAAGGCCTGGACCTTGTTTCAGGTTCTTCCCTGTCTTCACATTGTGACCATGGACAAATCAGAATTGTCTCTGTAATCCTTGATTGCCTCATTTGTAAAATGAGACTATACAGACATTCATTGCTTACATTTCTGCTTGTTTTGAGGATTAAATAAGATGATACATATAAAACAGTTGTATAAACCATCAAACATCAGCTGCTATTTTTGTTTTATTAAGATTCTGTGACGGTGGGCCACCTGAACTACAATGGAGAGATACTTGGTAATTATGATTAGCCTGCAATATATCACTAATTAAATACAAGCAATGGTAGGAAAAGTCATCATCAAAGAGATATGTGATTGGAGAGGAGGTAGGCCAGTCAATGAATGTGAGTGATAATCAATGGATAGTCTGTATTGCTGCATCAGTACCCATGAAATGACAAGAAACCCAGAGGAATGTTTCCAGTGCATGGAGTAGATTCCCTTTTTGAATCATTTACTGAAGCAGGAGGACAAGAATCACATGAATTAGAAGGTATGAATGGCTTGTTTTCCACACCTTCGATAATGGTATCCACATTGATGCGATCCCAGATTGCTCAAAATCCTGAAGTTTAAAGATATGACCCATCAACATTTGGGGTTTACTTTTACCTAAATTCACATTGATATTAGGGAGCCATCTTTGTTTCTGCAACAATATAACCCATTGACTTGCCAGATCATGCTTCTGATCATACGTTAAAAATGAGATTGTCAAGAAATTAAAATGACTAATAAATGAAGTGCTACTTTTACTTTGGGAAGTGAAGGGCCTTGAAAATATGGAAATAAACTGCACGCAATGTGAATGTCAATATTCTTATCAACCACTATTGTGATTTTTTTTCTCTTAAAAACCACTCCATAACAACTCTGTGCTTCATACTCGTTACTTTGGACTTGGTTGCTGATTTTTGCCAAGCCATTTAACTTACCTACCAATTTCTGTTCCATGTCATCAAAAAATCAATATTGAAATGAAAAGCTCAGGTGCTCAAGCTTCCCTATTTTCTGAAAAGACGTCAACATCGTTTTGAGAGCAGTAGTTTTAGAGGGAAGCAATCAGCTAGATTGGAGGATATTTTTTGGGAATAATCAGCAGTTTTCATTGATTGCAAAATTGCTGTTGCTTCAAGGTGTGAGAAGATGGTCCTGGAAACTTGAAATCAGTTTCTCACTGGTTTCTGTCACAATATGGGAATGCTTTGTTATCACCTGGATTCTACTACCAATAATCAATGTTGCATATGGACCTGGTTCTTTAAATCAGCAGAGTATATTAGGAGAATAAGAACAGGACTGTACCTGTGATTTCAGTGGCATAGGGAACTCCCAGATAATGAAATTCTCTCTAACAGTGCAGGGCAGCAACTTCCCTGGAACTTTGAGTTTTAGTGAATTGCTATGAGCAAGATTAAGTGACTTACCAAGGGTGTCACACAACTAGTATATGTTAGAGGCAAGGCTTGACCAGGTCTTCCTTCCTTCCTTCATTCTTTCCTTCCTTCCTCCTTCCTTCCCTCCCTCCCTCCCTCCCTTCCTCCCTCCTTCCCTCCCTTCCTTCCTTCCTCCCTCTTACTTTCCTTCCTCTATTTCTTTCCTTTTTTCTTTTCTTCCAGAATTTCTCTACCACGTGCCAGAAACTTCTTATTCTCAGAAGCTCACTCTAGTCCTGAAATTCACATAACAGAAATGCCTTCCATCCCTGTGACGTCTCCCTCTGATTGGATGGTACTAGACAGATTCTCCATTTTTAGAAGGGTACCCAGGCCAACCAATACTCGATTCTTCTCTAGTCTACATCTGTGAGCCTCCTGGACATTCTGTACCATGCCAAGTACCTCCATCTTTTCAGATGACCTTTAGGTGTCATCTTCTTCCTTTCAAATGTGCTCTCCCTCAAGGAGCTTGTCTGCTTGTATTTGCACTCCCTGCTCTTTAGCGTAGCACCTGATACATAGTAAATCCTTAATAAATAAATGCTCATTAGCTTCACTTGGAGTGACTTTCTATTCTCTATGTCTCTGCAGGGAATAACATATTGGATTTTTAATCAAACACATTATAACTCTATATATCCAAATGTATAAAACTATCTCCTTCAAGGTAGTAGCCATGGGAGGCTATGCTGTTATTCCAGTGACATTGTTCACAAACACTGTTAAAAACTCACCATTTGAAACTAAAACTTTAAAGTCATCAATACGTTTCAAAAAAGAGTTTCAATGGTGGTAAATCTCTTGTTTGTCAGGGTCAAATGTGATAGATAAACGTTGTTGGTTTTCCAGTTGAGAGTTATCTTTTTTGGTTTTAAAAACCAACAACCACTGGATGTAAGTATAAAGTCATTGAAGTAATGTACTTTAGAAGAGGTGGCAGGCTGGTCACAAAGTCCAAGCAAGAGGCAACAGTTGGCTTGCCTGAAGCACTGGTCCTGGCTTAAATACCCAATGAAGAAGATTTCAGAGGAGGCTAGATGGACAACTGGAAGAGACCTCTGAGGCCATCTAGTCTTCCTTTTATAGATGAGGCAATTATAAACAAGGAAAGTTGAGTGATTCTCCCAAGGTTGCAGAGATAGTCACAACTCTGGGATTTGAAATTAGATCCTCTGACTTCAAATCCAATACCTTTTCTTTTGTAGATTCTAGAGTATAAGGTATTTCCTCCTGTAAGGACATGTTGTTAAGTTGTTTCAGTCATATCTGATTCTTTGTAACTCCATTTGGGGTTTTCTTGGCAAAGATATTAGAGTGGTTTGCCATTTCCTTCTCCAGCCCATTTTGCAGATGAGAAAACTGAGGCAAACAGGGCTAAGTCACTTGCCCAGGGTCACACATCTCATAAGTGTCTGAGGCTAGATTTGAACTCATAAAGATGAATGCGTCTTCCTAACTCAAAGACTGGTGCTGTATCCACTGTGCCACCTAGCTGTCCAGGAAGGACATATGGGAGTATATAAATGAGCATCCCACAGGATAAGAAAGCATGCATGAATTTTGATGAATTTTGATTGGCACCAGTGGAGGGACAATAATATTGGTGAGATTGTAGATCTGTCAAAAAAAAATAAGATTATGGATTGGTGTAGTGTGCAGAATGCTAGATCTGGAGTCAGAACAGACCTGGGTTCAGATCCAGCCCTGAGTGGCTGAGTGGCTCTGTCCTGAGCTGTAGCTGCTTTATCTGTAAAATAGCTATAGTAATACATGAGATGGTGTGTGTAAAGAACTTTGAAAGCCTTAAAATACTATGCAGTCTACCCTTTGATCCAGCAATACCACCAGTAGGTCTATATCCCAAAGAGATTGTAAAAATGGGAAAAGGACTCATATGTACAAAGATATTTATAGCAGCTCTTTTTGTAGTGACAAATGGAAATTGAAGGGATGTCCATCCATTGAGGAATGACTGAACAAGTTGTATTATATGAATGTGATGGAATATTGTTGTTGTATAAGAAATGGTGAACAGGTGGATTTCAGAAAAAATAAAAACTGGAAAGACTTGCATGAACAGATGCTGAGTGAAGGGAGCAGAAGCAGGAGAACATTGTACATAGCAAGAGCAACGTTGTGTGATGACTGACTTTGTTAGACAGTCCATCTGAGCAATGCATTTCCAAAAGACTCATGATGGAGAATGCTATCCACATCCAGTGAAAGAACTATGGAGTCTGAATGCAGATAAAAGCACACTATTTTCTGGTTTTTTTTCCTCATGGTTTTTCTCTTTTGTTCTGATGCTTTTTTCACAACATGAATAATGTGGAAATGTGTTTAATATGATCGTACATGTACAGCCTATATCAGATTATATGCCATCTTGGAGAGGGGGAGTGGAGGGAGGGGAGAAAATTTAGAACTCAAAATCTTATAAAAGCAAATGTTGAAAATAAATAAATAAAATTGCTATATAGTCATCATTAATTGTCATTCATATTTGGATCCTAAAAATGTTCCAAATCCATACCCAAAGAGGGGTTAATACAAAAAATATTTTGAGCAAGGACAGGCAGCATCACTATAATACTTTCATAAAATATGAAAAATATCATAACTTGAAGGGATCTTTGGGCCATCAGGTCCAACTTTCTCATTGCATAGGTGAAGAAAGCGAAACTCATGGAGTTTAAGAGCCTCTCCTAAGACCACAGAACTAGGAAGCCCTGTTTGGCTCAGTTTCCTCATCTGTAAAGTGAGATGGAGAAGGAAATGTTAAACAACTCCAATATCTTTAACAAATGGGGTCACAAAGAATCAGATGTGACTGAAACAACTATACAACATGTCCTTCCAGGAAGAAATACCCTATACTCCACAATCTGCAGAAGAAAAAGTGTCGGATTTGAAGTCAGAGGATCTAGTTTCAAATCCTGGAGCTGTAACTATCTGTGTGACCTTGGGAGAATCGCTCAACTTTCCTTGTTTCCAACTTCCTTGATTCCAGATGGGAAGCTGGAATCTGTTGATTCCAATAGAGTTGGAATCAGTACCCAAGTTTCTTGGTCTGGTGTTCTTTATTTTGGATCCTACCATCCTAGATCTTTGGAAGGGATCTTAGTGGGTATCTTGACTAGTCCACTCATTTTATATGAGGAAGCTGAATCTCAAGGAGGTAACATTGGGAGTGGGATTTGAACCTAGCACCTCCAATTGCAGAGCAGCTGTTCTTTCCTGTACAGCTTGTGGAGTCAGATGCATTTCTTTGTGGTTGCACTCAATGTATCATTTCCCAAATGGGCTATTTTGAAGGACATTTATTTGGATACAATTTGTTCCAATAATCTAATAATTAGAATTGCTTCTGTGCCCAGGGGGCCCCAGGGGACTAGCTCCCTCCCTCTCCACTAAGGGTCCCATATGCTCTGGACCCACATATGTGACCAGAGGCCGCATGTGTGGAAGAGGCAGCCAGAGTTCCAAGCTTAAAACTCACCCAGCTGAGCTCCCAGGATTGCCACATGGGAGCCGTTGACAAGCTGCCAGTGTGAAGAAGGGCCATGTGCAATGGAAACTTTCAGTTATATGATGCTACCCTGGTGGGTTAAAGGAAGAAGGAAAAAGACAGCTGTGGGTAGGCCACTCCCTTTTAAAGACCCATTGTGTCCACTGACTTCTTGTTCAATGGCTAATAAAGGGATTGCTTCTTCATCCCCAAAGCGCCCAAATTCTTCACCCTGAAGCAGTCAGGGTCCTTGTTATCCCCCAACACCCAAGCACTGAGCTAGCACATGTGGCTGGTTGGAGGAAAGTAGGGCAGCTCCGGACATTGTCTGCTACATTAAAAAGCTAAATAAATAAGTAAAACCAGCCTTATCCCTTTCTGGTAAAAAACCAACCAACCAACCAAACCATTTGTACTCTTTTTTTAAAGGTCTGGTCCTTTTCATTTGTATGCTATCCTTCATGACCTCATTTGAGGTTTTCTTGGCAAAGATAGTGGAGTGGTTTTCTGTTTCCTTCTCCAGTACATTTTCCAGATGAGGAAACTGAGGCAAACAGAGTTAACTGACTTGCCCAGGGACACACAGCTAGCAATTTTCCAAGGCCAGATTTGAACTCATGAAGGTGATTTTTCTTGACTGAAGGCCTGGACCTCTATCCACTGTGGTGCTATCTAGCTGCTTTCAAGAGAACCTATTTATGTGGACTCCAAATTTATGTGGAATAATAAAATGTGTAAGGTATTTTCCTTATGTTACCTTACTTGATCCTTACAACTCTGCTGGTTAAACGACTTGCCCAGTCACACATCTAGTAAGTATCTAAGGTAGAGTTCAAGGCTAAGTCTTCCTAATTCTGTGTCCAGTGTTCTATCAGCTACCCTCTGATATTCCGACATGGCTTAGGATCTACGTTACCCTTATGCAAACTGAGGCATGCATTGACCCCTTAGTGAGAGTGCTGGCAGAAGGCTGAATATTTCCCAGAAATCTTTCTCTTCCTCTTGCTGTCTTTGACTTGGTGGTGAGGGTGGCAGTGGGACAGGATGTAATTTGTTTGCCAAACAGATCTATTTTCTTTAATGAACTTGTAATTCCTTAAAGGTGCTTGGACTGCAACAACATTCCTTCCAGAAATGTAGACAATCAATGCCTAATGCTATTTAGTATAGCAATCAGTGCTGTTGCCTGGGCAACTGGGGTTCATTCTCCTGCTTTAGCGAATTTCACATCCGCTATTTGGATGGGAGGAAGGCCCTTGGAGTGGGATATATGTGCCAAAGGGAACCATACTAGTCAGTGACATTTTTAGGAATTCAGTGATCTCATCGGTGTTCTGGTTACACATGCCATTATCAATGAAATAGTGTCACATGTCACAGAAATGGGACTAAAAGGAGAAACTCAATAATTCTAATTGCTATCATTTACACAGTGCTTACTATGTGTCAGGCACTGTGCTAAGCATTTTATGGTACTAGCGCCTTTAGTTTTCATGACAACTCTGGGAGATAGGTACTATAGTTGAGGAAACTGAGGCAGAAAGTTGTTAAGGGTTACACAAGTAGTAAGTATCTAAGGCTGGATTTGAACTCAGGTCTTCTTGACTTTGCCAAGCCAGGTGCTCTATCCACTGTGCTCCCTTGCTGTCCCATAACTGAATTTAGATAGGTGTGTGTGGGGGGGAAGTTCAATGCCAAAAAAGAATTAAGAGCATATTATCCACAAGGAAGCCAGTCTCTCTACAAAGAAGAAACAAAAATAGTTTCTAGCTTCAAAAACTTACGTTCTTCATGGAAACACAGAAATATAAGCTAATCTGAGAAGGGAGAGAGCCCTGAAAGCAACAGGAGACACTGCAGAGATGAGCCTCGAGGGACGAAATGGATTCTGAGAGGCCAAGTGGGGAAGGGTGAAATAAGGCTAGGAAGTTAGGTCAGAAAGAGGTAATGCAAAGTCTTCGATGCCAAGTGGAGGAGTTTCTGCTTTGTCTTGGAGGCCACTGCTGGAATCTGAGCAGACAAGTAACATGTTCAGATTTATGTTTTATAAAAATTGTTTTGGAAGATGTGTGGACAATAGATTGGGTAGAGAAGAGACTGGCTACAGGGAGACTTTATAGGAAGGTACCATTAAATAGGAGATTTAAAATGAGAGGAAGAAAGTCCTCCAGAAGGTTAGAAGAGGATGGGATTAAAGGCATAAGCAGAGGATTTAGTCTTGGCAAAGAGAAAGACCACCCCAGTCTGAGAGACAAGAGGAAGGGGGGAGGAAAGGTAAAATGGTGGAGTATTGAAGGAAGATAAGAACTCACAATGGATGGCTTTGGATTTTCTCAGTAAGGAAAGAGGTATGGGCCTTTGCTAGGGGGCTGATGAAAGAACAGAAAGTTTGGAATAGCCCCTGAGAGTATTGGAATATAGAGAGCTGAGCTAGGAATAATAAAAGGACTTGTTATGTAGCAGTGAGGGCTCACATTTGTGTCACTCTTGGCAAGTCCCTTATCCCTGATGGCCTCAGTTTCCTCCTCTGTAAATGAGCTGGAGAAGGAATGGCAAACCACTCCAGTATCTTTTCCAAGAAAACCAGAGTTGAACACTACTGAAAACAGTAACAACAACAGATAATCAAGTTAGGTGATTTCTGCCAATGGCATTTGATCTGAAGATCTTCCCTGCCCCTAGGCCCTTTGATAGACTTAAATGACTCTGAGAACTTTCCCTGATATGAAAATAAACTCTGCCCCCGAATAGGCTGAATGTGGTCACATGGAGCCCGTGGTGGGAAGCTTGTTTTTTAGGAACGCCCATACCTTGTTACTTTGTGATTGGGCAGTGGGTCAAGAGGATTGTGACATTCTTTGATCCAGGAGAAGGCTATGTATACCCTGATGTGAGTTTTTGCTTTGGGACTCACTTTGGAAAGAGTTGTGTGATTTGGACAGACAAGACTCTGGTCAGCCGTTGAGCCTCCCGCCCCTACCCTTTGAAAACCCAGATGTTGGTGCTTCCCTCTCTGGTAACTAACTAGGTATGGATGTAATGGTCGGACGGCTGGAAGCCTGTCTGCTGATCTGTTTCTTTGTTTGTTTGTAACTTCTGTTTGTATTCTCTGAAGTTCAGGGTACTGACTTTTCCCCCTGAACTAAGTAAATGATATATGTTTGATTAAAGTAAGATTGTTAACCCATTTTGAGTTGCTTTCTTTTAGAAAAGCAGATCTAAAAACCTGTGCTAGCAGCCTTTCTGGGTATGTTAGGGTGCTTGCTGATAACAGGCAGAAGCAGAAAAGGCAGATGGTGGGGGAGATCCAGGTGGAGGCTGGTCAGAACAGCGGGACAAAGGAGTCAAGTGTGGGGGACAACAAATAACTGAATGGATCAGCAATGAAGTCAAGACTGTGAAGAGGGGAAAGGGAAGCCAGAGCAGGGGGAATCAGCTGTGAGAAGGACCGTGGGCCTGAAAGTTGTGGCAAAATAGTATGTTGAGTAAAACTGGACAAAAGTTGGTGATAAAGAAATCATAGATGAGATGAAGAGTAGTTAACTGGACACCCACAATGTTTCATTCTGAAAGGCAGATTGAGGATCTTTTTTTTTTTTTACAGGAGTGATTCATGTATCAACAGGTGAAAAACTGGAGAATTGGTGAAGAATCTGGCAAATTTGGGTTGTCTAGACCATCACAATAGGTGACAGTCAGATGCAAAAAACCATTTCAACAAACCTATTTGAGCCTGGTTGATCTATTTGCCTAAATGTTTCTGAAGTTTCTCCTTGTCATTAAACTGTGTTGTGCAAACAATGGCCTTGAGTCTATTCTGGGGATGGATCTGTGATCTCATTGCTCTACTCACAATGTCAACAGTGCACATCCTAACACAACCCCACCTTTGCCATCCAGTCTGATTCTTGTCTGTGACCTTCCAGTAGTTCTCCAGAGAAGGTCCATTGACTACTCTGATCATCTTCCTCGGGTCTTTTAATATTTTGTGCAATACTTGGACTACCTATCTCTTGTCATTCCTCCTATCTACCCAACAGGCCCATCTCCTTTTTCAGTCTTAATATCCTGGAGGCGATTTTAAACAATGCTTATTATGCACAATTGGGAGCACATTTTTCATGTTAAGCATTCCATTTCTCCTTCTTTCATTGATACTATGAATCACAGGAGGAGAAGAGGCACATAGGGAGAGAGGGGGAGAGGAGAGACAGAGACAGAGACAGAGAGAGGGAGAGGGAGCAATAGATAGAAATGGTTGGTCCTGGCCAGTGTGGAAATGCAGTTTGCTAGACTAGGCAGGTCTATGATGACAGTTTAGATTTTCATTTTTCTTTTTTCTTTACTGGGGCAGTGAGGAAGACAGATTAAATGCATATAAAAAGAAATGAATACATTTATTTGAAAATAAATTTGTACAGCACTCTATAAAAACAAAATAACTTCCCCCTGAGAAATGTGTTAGTCATTATTTTTTTTAAAGCTTCCCTCCCTTCTTCTTAAAAGATAATATTAAATGGTTCTTCAATCAGAAGACATTAGAGCCAACAGACTGAGTTGATATCAGATCTTTAGCAAGGAGTATCTACTGGGCAGCAAAGTGACGCAGTGTATAGTGTGCCAGGCCTGGAGTCAGGAATATTCATCTTCCTGAGTTCAAATCTGGTCACAGACACTAACTGCATTACCCTGGGCAAGCCACTTTACCCTGTTTGCCTCAGTTTCCTCATCTGTAAAATGAGCTGGAGAAGGAAATGGCAAACCACTCCAGTATCTCTGGCAAGAAAACCCTAAATGGGGTCATGAAGAGTTAGACATTGCTGAAATGACTGAATAGAAACGTCTAAGTCAACCCCAGAAACTTACCTGACATGAGGGGAAGTAGCATGGTGTGGTGGGGAGAGGGACAGCTATGGAGTCAGAGGATCTGGATTCAAACCCTGTCTCTGCACTCTCTTACTTGCGTAAACTTAGGGAAGTCCCTTAACGTTTCTTGGCCTCAATCGCTATAATTCCAAAATGCAGGGATTGACTTAGGCGACCTCTGGAGCTCCTTCCAGCTCTCATCTGCCATCTGACGGCTGCTGCTGCATGGGTTTGCCAATGTTCTGATGAACTGGTTCTCTCTAGTGCATGGTTTTAGATGAGAATTGAGTCAATTTAGGTTTTCATGTGGTTTTGGACTTCAGACCCTCAGACTCGTGGCTTGGACTGTTTAGTTTGGTTGGATGTAGGGAAGGACAAGAGGAAAAATCTCAGCAAATTTCTGTTCCTTGTTTCTGCAAACTGAAATCCTTTTAAACTTTCTGTTGCACATAGTAGGTAACACACACACACATGTAAACACACATACAATGAGACCACACTCATCCTTAATTCCTTCCCTTATTGAACAAATATGGTTTATTAGAATCCCCTTTCTTTGCAAAGAGAGGTATCACAGTAGAGTGGATAGTGTGCTGACTTCTAAGCCAGGAAGACCTGTATTTAAGACCTCATTCTGACCCATAGTAGTTGAGTGACCCTGGGCAAATCACCTAACTTCTTCAGGTACTAGGGAGCTCTCTGAGACTGGAATTTGAAGAGAAGGTGCCAACTTATGCTGATAGAGGAAATTTCCTTTCCCAGGGAGTTCCATATACCCTTGAAAGAATAGTTTCTGTTTCTCATGGGCAAAGGAGCTACGCTGTATGCTGTAAGGTAGAAATTCTCAAAATTTTGGTCTTAGAACCCTTTTATACTTAGAAATTATTGGGCATTCCAAAAACATTTTGTTTATGTGGGTTATTTCTATCAATATTTGCCACATTAGAAATGAAAACATTTTAGTATCATTATGAAAATAACTTCATCTTGAAGACCTTCTGAATTGGCCTTGGGGATTGGTAGGAATCCTTGGATTACACTTTGAAAAGTGTTATTGTAGAGGATATAAAATGTCTAAGATATGGTCCCGTCCCTTAATGAGAGAAGCTGAGGAGGCAGCAAGATGTAAAGGAGAGAGTGCTTGACTTGCAGTCAGGAAGGCCTGGGTTCAATTTCTGCCTAATATACTTACTGGCTATGTGACTGTCGGCAAGTTATTCTACCCTCCTGGATCTCAGTTTCCTCTTTTGTAAAATGAAGAGTTGGGCTCAATGATATCAAATGGCTCAGCTATTGATTTGGGACACTAACAGCCTCTAAAGAGTTTGTTGTCTAGAGTGGAGGATGCCATATGCACAAGTGACTATAATACAAAACATGGCTGGCAAATGAAGGTACAAGAGGAACTGGGAGGAGGGTGGGATCACTTCTGGTTGGGGTGATCAGGAAATGCCTGACAGAGCAAGCAAAGTGTGAAGGAGGAGAAGGATTTCAGTAGCAGAAATGAAGATGGGGAAAGTGTTTTAAGGTTAAAGGATAGCATTAATAGAGGCATAAGAATTTACTTGGCAAGTATCAAGTCTGGTGAGTAGCATTTGTTTGGTGGCTTAGTAAAGGATGAAATTGAAAAAAAGGCAAATCTGAGCTAATTGGAAGGCCTTGAATGCCAGAATAAAGAGTTTAGAATTTATGCAAAAAGGCTACTTAGAGATAGGGAAAGCTTTTTGAACAGATATTATGGAGTGATCAGTATGGTTGCTCAGAAAAGGTCAGTCCAACTATAGTGTGTAAAGTAGATTGCCACAGGTAGAAACTAGAAGCAAGAAAACTGGTTAGAAGACCGTTATGATAGTTTAAAACGAGCTGTTTGATGGACTAAGCAAAACGAATAACATGTTTTTGTATTTTTTCTTTCAACCCATTATGAAAGATTTAAAAACTTTTGAGCTCAATGTTACTGGAAGTCAGTCATTGGGAATTTTCTAAATTCATTGTCTAAAGTTCGAATTTGGTGCAGATTCATTACAAAGAGATGTCTTTGAGAGAATAATGAGGAGAATCAAGTGTGTCTGTGATACTCTCAGCATTGGGAACTCCTAGCATGTGAATTTTATCTACCAATGTAGATGACGATGACAACCATGCCTCATCTGTATCCTTCTAGGTAAGTCCTGGTGAATTTCTTGATTATCCACCAATGAGCATTTATTGAGTGCCTACTGTGTGCCATGCCCTGTCCTAGGAGCTGAGGATAAAAGCACAAACATTAAACAGTCTTTCCCCTCAAGAAAATGAGAGGTTAAGTGACTGGCCCAGGGCCACAGAGCTAGGAAGTGTATGAAGTAGCATTTTAATCCAGAGCTTTCTCACCCTAAGCTGGGTACTCTCTCCACTCTATTGTACTGGAATGAACTAAAACAGAATAAAACTTAAAGCAGAAGTGGAAAGAAGAGATGATAATATCTCCATTGGCCTCTGTAGAGCTGTGTTTTTAAAAAGACTTTTCAAAATGCTTACTTCTGGAAGGGTAGATAAAACAGTGAGAAGATTTGGGTACGGTATTCCCAGCTGCCCTGCCTGCATCACTTGCCACTGGAGATGCCTGGGGAGAGGGTTGGGAGTATTTTTGTGTCCCTGTGAAATGACTGTGCTTTTTCATGATGTGTGAATTTACACACAGGTTGTTTTACAAGCAAATTTCTTCAGTGAAGTCACCGACTGTGCAGCTGTGTCTGACACTCTTCGATTTATGGCTGTGATAATGTTTTCTCACTTCCCACTGACTTTGAGTTAGATTCCTTTTTAAGACCAAGTCTAAACCGCCTTCAAGAGGCACTAGGTTTTCTTTATTCTTCCCTAATTTTACAAATTCAGGTTTGTGGAGGAGTTTCTTTGCCATTCTCTCGGTTTCTGTTTCATGTCCTCTCTTCTGCTTGTAAAGGAAGATGAGCAGTGGGTTCCTAGGGTTTCAAAATGAAACTGATTTCAAAAATAAATTGATTTTGAAATTGACATTGTTTCATCTCAGTGAACATGTCACAGTGCTTAAATATAGATTTAACTTCATATGTCGGTTAAGTTCATGCTGATTTAAGTACATCAAATTGTAATCTCCCCCATTAGATTGCCAGCTCCTCGAGGGCAGGGACTCTCTCTTACATATTTTTGTATGTCCAGTGCTTAGCACGGTGGATGACATATTATAGGTGCTTAATAAATGTTTGTTGATTGACTGATTATCAGTGGAAAGGCTAACAGTCCAGTTAGGTGAACTAAAGCACAAGAACATTTTTCCTTACTTTCCATTTCCTCCTCCCACTCTACCATTCCCAACAGAAATGAGCAGTCTAACCTATAAATCTAAACACTAAAGATGTAGTCATGAAATCAAAGATATAATCACTTCTTAACTGGGTCCTTTTATAGTGTTTTGGTTCACCTTTGGCTTCCGTTGACTCCCAATCTTCACTTAATTAAAAAAAATATTGGATCTCAGATTTCATTGGCATAGAGGCCTCTCAGGGAAGAAATGCCTGCTACCAGTATGAATGTGGATCTGATCCATAACTCAGAGTCTTTGAGTATTCACTCAGGTTAATATGGGAGGCTAGTCAGTTGTTTTATTTTCCTAAGCTTCTTTTTACTCAGGTGTGTTTTTCTTTATTGATGATTTTGTCTTTTTTTTTTTACGTTATAGTCATCTCGAAATACATATGTTCCCTCTCCAGTGAGCTGTCCTTTATAAGAAAATTTTAAAGAAGTTAAGCCAAACCACTTCCTATACTGACCACGTGTGAGAGTATATACAGTGATCTATGCCATTCTTCTCCATTTTTCCACTCTGTGGCAGAGTGTGGGTGGATACACTATCATCAGTTTCTCTTTAGTGCTTTTCTCATTGTCATTGTTGTTGTCACTGTGTGTATAATTTTCCTGGTTCTTCTTACTTTACTCTGCATCAATGTATACAAAACTCAGTTTCTCTCAATTCTTCCTAGCCTTTTTTTTTTTTAATGCAATCTGTTGCATTTAGTGTGGCATAGTGGAAAGACCACTGGATTTGGGGTCAGAGGAACAGAGTTTAACTTCTGTTTCTGTCCCTTACTTTGAGACTTTGGGCCAATTACTTAACCTTTCTGGACTTTAGTTTCCTCATTTGTAAAATGAGAAGACTGAGCTAGATGACCATTATGGTCCCTTTTAGTCCTCAATCAATGATTCTATGTATCATGATTTGTTAAGTACTTTATTTCCAGGTTTTTTGTTTGCCTTTTTTTTTTTTGCTATCATAATTGTTAGTCCAAGGTCAATCAAGTTGCATTCCTGTAGTGTCTAGCGCTTGCGAAGTACGTTTCTCATACCCACTCTAGGAGGTAGGTTGTGTATTATCTCATCCTCAATTTACAGATGATGAATTAATTTCCTATGAATGAATAACTATAGATATTTGGGGAAGGATCTATGCCCTGACCTCCTGTTTTCAAGTTTGGCACTCTAGACATAAGATTATACTGCACTGCCTCTCCAGGTGAACACCATCGATAGCACAGACTGTAAAACTTTGAATGGTTGGTTTAAAATCTGTGCTCTTTTGATTAGGAGGTTGGACTGAGAGGCTTACTACCTTTGCTTAGCAAACCTTTTCCCCCCCTCCTTAACAAATCCAATTAATGAAATGTTTATGAGAACAAATATTCTGGAATACTTTGGGAGCATCTATTGACTTATAAGCGGTTTTCTAATTACAAGTCGTTCTACTCGTTATTAGGTATCAATGACTTGCTGGGTATTGTGCAAAGTACTCAGAACAGATTCATAGTTTATAATGATGTAGTACTTTATAGATTCTTCTCCAAACCAATTCAACAAGCATTTACTTAATGTCTACTATGAGTCAGGCAGCAGCTACTTGGCATGGTGAATAGAAGTCAGGAAGACTCATCTTGCCAAGTTCAAATCTGGACTCAGACACTTACGTGCCAGCTGTGTGACCCTGAGTGAGTCACTTAACCCTGTTTGCTTCAGTTCTTCATCTGTAAAATAAGCTAGAGAAGGAAATGGTAAATCATTCCAGTATCTTTGCCAAGAAAACCCAAAAGGAGTCACAAAGAGTTGGAAATGACTAAAAAATACTGGACAACAACAAGAGTTATCATGAATGTTAAAAACAGATCATTCTGGACCTGGTTGCTGTCAAAACAAAAGACATCAGTAAAAAAAAAAAAAGACAAACAGTATCCTATCTTCTGGGTCAAATCAGTGATAAAGACAGTATTTGACAGAAGAGTTCATGTCTGAGGAATTTCTCACACCAAGTCACAAACCCTAGACATTCTGATGTAATTATATATTGTATACAAATCAATGTACAGAGATGCAAACAAATTAAATCTCCCTAAAATATTCTAAAATTTGAATTTTTCCTACTTCAGCTCGGCCTTAGCCTGAATTAGTAAGATTTTGTTATCTTTTCTGTTATTCTATGGCAAATTCTTGTATTAGCTTGATCCTCACCTTTTTTTTCTTTACTTCTAGGCTCATCTTGTTGGCTAAATTGTCATTAATTGCAATTTATATGCCAGCCTTGCTTTGCTGTAGGCTTGTATCTTCTTAATTCCTCAACTGGCCTCTATCTTGACCTTCAGATTTGGAATATTGCCCAAGGGACCAGACACTTTCCAGCTTGTTCCATTGTTCAAAGAAGCTGTTAAAACGCACATACACATACACAAATAGATTAATCTGAAATACTGTTGTAGTCCTTTAATACTCCAAAGGGTGGGGTACCAACATACGTTGCTTTGGGAGGTGATCAGCTCAATTCCCACCCAAGTTTGAAGACCTAAATCTTTTCTTCCCCGTAGTATTCAAATTTGAGCCAGCCTTTTGATAGTTCTCACATTCCATGCTGTACTACATTACTAGTATTATCAAAACTATCCATTGGAGGACACTAGAACACAACAAATCGATAATAATGTATTATTCCATGAGACATTTAAAATACAATCACCTTGGCCCCCCAGTATAATTCAATATTTTACTATCTATGAGCAAATCTAACTAGTATTTAATTATGGTAAACATGGTTGTGTGTCAATTATTTCTTCTAAAAATAATTATTCCACTGATGTGACTGAGGTTTGAAAGTCATCACTACTCAATGGGTTTAAGTGCTGTCCATCAGCACCAGCAGGTAAATGCAGAGGTGGATTAGTAGTCAGACCATTTATTTAGGAATTTATTTGGAATCGCAGGTTCATATATCCTGACCCTTTGTCAAGGCTTTATTAGC
>CM053581.1:560776247-560811433 GCA_028627135.1 Pseudochirops cupreus | reverse complement strand
GACCCTGCCCTCCCCTCCATCACCCCACCTCTCATCCCCCTTCCCCCTACTCTTCTATGTGGCAAGATGCCCAGTTTAGAGTTTATGTCATTCCTTCCCTAAGCCAAATTCCATGGGAGTAAGGTTGACTCTCTTTTGCCTTCCTGTTCTCCCCCTCTATTGTAATAGTTATCTCTTGCCTCTTCCATGAGATGCTCAACCCCATTCTGACTCTCCCTGTCTCCTCTCAATCTAATCCTCTCTCACCCCAGAATTTCACCATTTAGAATATTATCCCTTCCTATTATAATTTTTTTTTGATGGCTATGAACCTTAGGTTAAGAACCCTTCCATTAGATTAATAAAAATATTTTTACTAAAGATAAAGTGTGTGTGTATACATATATAATTCTGATTCAATAAATATTTATTAAGTACCTATTAAGTGCCAGACACTGTGCTAAGCATTGATGGATACAAATAAGAAAAAGAAATACACTTCCTGTCCTCAAGGAGCTTACAATCTAATGGAAGAAGACAACACACAAAGGGAAGCTGGAAAGGGGGGGGACCAGGGGAGTGGCATGGGGGGCATTATATTCCAAGGAACTCTATCCCACAAGGATGGAAAGTGGATTGTTAGTTGGAAAGCCCAGATGCATAAACATCTGATAGGAAAAGTAAACATTCTTATTCATGAAAACCTCTGGGTGTGTGTGTGTATATTGACATAAGTAAACATTCTTATCCATGATCAATGTAGGTACGTGGTACAGCACATAAACAACCAAATGTAAAATTTATGTGTATTAATTCCATATGTGCCAATTGAGCATAACATAGAATATATAGTGATTGTACATACGTAACATGTACATGTATATATACACACAAATATCACCATTTTATAAACAGTAAAACCCCACACGTATTTCAATAGCCACAGTGAATGGTACAAAACAGAGTTCAATGTATTTGCACGTAATTTATATCTGCTAGAATTGAATTGAGTTTAACTATATGAATAATCATCCCTCCTGGAATAACATACACACTCAATTGGGTATCTCACCCTACAGGAAAATAGGGGGATAGGGGATAAGAGAGGGGAGGATAGAAGGGAGGGCAGATTGGGGGAGAGAGTAGTTAGAAGCAAACATTCTTGGAAAAGGATAGGGTCAAAAGAGAAAGCAGAATAAGTGGGGGCAGGATAGGATGGAGAGAAATACAGTCAGTCTTTCACAATATAACTACTATGGAAATGATTTGGGTAACTATACATGTACAACCTATATAGAATTGCTTATCTTCCCAGTGGGGGTAAGTGAGGAGGGATGAAGGGTAAAAATCTGGAACTCAAAGTTTTAAAAACAAATGTTTAAAAATAATTTGTTTTTTACATGCATTTGCGAAATAAGACATACAGGCACTGGGGTGTAGAAATCTATCTTGCCTTACTAAAAAGTTAGGGGGGGTGATGGGGAGGATATAAAGAGAGAACAGATTGGGGTATTCAGTAGGCTTGCCATTTTGGGGTGGGGGGTAGGGAAAAGATGGGGAGAAAAAATTGTAACTCAAAAATCTTGTGGAGATGAATGTTGAAAACTAAAAATAAATAAATAAATTTTTAAAAATAAAAAAAAAATCACCTCTCCTGCTTTACCTGGTGCATTGCATATCAGTTTAATTGCTAACTCAGTAGTTCTGAAACTGAGTTTCCAAATTCTTAGGTTGTTGGTTATTAGGAAACTCTAAAGGTAGCTCTGACCTCTTATATGATTTAGGCTGGCCATTATAATCTCCCTACGGATGGACTAAATTTTCCCCTAAAACTGGAATGTTCAGGTACAATAAAATTGCCTTTGAATTTAATGCTCCTTCATCGTTTGAAATGGTATCCTCTGTCAAAGGAACATCCTTTTACATAATCCAATACATCATCAAAATACATAATCATTTGAACTGTAGCCCTTATGAGTTTTATGCATAATGTTTGAGTATTTCAAAGCAATCATCATCATCATCATCATCATCATCTTCTTCTTCTTCTTCTTCTTCTTCCTTCCTTCCTTCCTTCCTTCCTTCCTCCTCCTCTTAGATTTGAGTATTCCTCCAGTAATTAAGATACCAAACTATTCAGACCAGCCCATCTTGTGTTATTCTTACTTATATTCTCCCAAAAGTTTGTCACAGGGAGTTTATCCAGTTTGCTGGAGACCTTCCTTCCTTGCTTTCTCTTGGTATCACGATATATCATCTTCTGGGCATCTCTCACTTTTGCCTTATGATCAACCCATCTTCTCTTCCTCCTCTGCTCCCTTCCATGTTCTCCCCCACTGACCTCTTCCTTCCTCTTGCTCCCCATTTAAGGAATGATTGTATGTTGTATTTTCAGCATTATTTTAAAGAAGTCTCATTCTGATACATAGGAGTCATTTTCAATAGATGTGCATATTTATACTAAGCTAGGAGTCTTTCCTTGGTGTTGCCTGTAAGATAGCCCTCTGTGTCTTGATCAAAGCTTTGTCTTTATTTTTGGAGATTCTGTTTCCATATGCTCTAATGTTTCAATGGCTAGACTTGAAAAGGACTGACTCCCAACAGATATGAAGGGTATAAATTAATAAGAAGGATGCCGAGGGCAGGTGGTGTTCCTTCCTTTTCTATTTTAAGACCACAGATTCAAAGAGTTAGGTCTAGAAGGGACCTTAGAGGTCATTAAGTCTAAGGCCCTCACTTTGCAGATGAGAATACTGAAGCACAGAGAGAATTGAGTGACTCCCTCAGGGCCACAACACAAGCAAGTGTGAGGCCAGAATCTGACCCCATGTCTTCCCCAGTTGTGATTCCAGGTCTAGTGCTCTGACATCATGTTGGATGGCAAGGAATTGATGGAATGCCTTACACTTACACATAGAAGAGTTCTAAATCAAAGAAAATTAGACTGATTAGCATTTCTTTAATTCTTGAGATAGTAGGCAGTTGGGTGGCTCAGTGGATAGAGTGCTGGGCCTGGAGTCAAGAAGAGTTCAAATTTGACTTTAGAAATTTTCTAGCTGTGTGACCTAGGGCTAGTCACGCAATCTTTGTTAACCTTAATCTACTGGAGAAGGAAATGGCAAACAATTCCAGTATCTTTTTCAAGAAAATGCCATGGATGATATGGTTCATGAGGTCACAAAGGGTCAGAGATAACCAAACAACCCCCTTTAAGGCCCCTTTAAGACTAAATGGGTTCTTCTAGATGCCAGTCTCCTCTTTCCCAGCTAAAAGGTACCACTTGCTAATATGTTTATGTCTGCACAATGTGCCTCTCTAGAAGAAAACTTGAATATTGTCCCTGCCTTCAGCCTTATTCCTGCCTTCCTCCTCCTGACCCTGACCTGGCCTCTTGAGTACTTCTCTGTGTAGTTCAACATCCTCTCCACCCTCCACCCACCCTAGCCTGGTTTCACCCCTATAATCTACCAGTCCCAATAGGCCACTAGCATAGAGGGCAGTGTGGTGTAGTGCAATGACTGCTAATCCAGAAGTCAAGAAACAGTGCAAATTACGATGCTTGCTATCTCTGCAATCATGAGCAAATCTCTTAGTCTCACTGAGCCTGAGCTATCTCATCTTTAAAATGGGCATGATAAAACCTTCAGGCCTTAACATATGGGGTTATTCTGAGGCTCAAAAAAGATAATGTATGTAAAATGCTTCCCAACTTTATGATGCTATATAGGATGCTCAGCTTTAATAGCTTCAAAAGCTTAACTATGCACTAAGACTTATGGGACACCTTGTATAATAACAAAGCATTTTTTTTAAAAGCAAATATATGTAGATCATTCAATATGATCCAACCAACAGTCTTCCAAGTCCATAGCATTATCTCTTTCCTCTGGGTACCGGATGCCTCCATCTCCTTGCTTGGCTTAGCTTGCTTGTTCTTGACTCACCTCATTGGGGGCTTTGCTCAGTTTTCTGCTCTATCTGGGTAACTTCAGCATTCTAACTATAAATAAGTCTCCCTCCTGAATCCTCTTCTGGTACATCCACTGGCTGGATGTTTCTTGTCTCATCCTAGTTTGGGGAAGTCCTGGGTCTTGCCTGGAATAAGCCTATGTGTATCCCTGCCCTCATTACATCCCTCCTGGACAATCACTCAGCCCCTCAATGTCACACTACCCTCTTGAAAACAAAGCAAGGTGATGTGAAAATGCAAGTATTAAGACCATCCCCATGCCATATATCATCTGATTTAAAATGTGAATAACATTGTCAAATATAAGCTTGGTTGATACATTTTTTTTTTCTATTTAGAAGAATACTATAAGCAACCCTGTCTCTCCCAGATGGGGCCAAACCCTCTCTCAGTGAATGACCATCTCGTCATTGGAATTCATTTTCTCTCTCCCATAGAAACATGATTAATGGAGAGCATCTGTAAATCTTGGGAACCATTTCCCCCAAGCAGGCCAATTTAAGCTTACAAGAGCCATTAAATGTTTTCTCACAGACTTTCTGGCACAGGAGAAACATGAGTTACAGATATATCTTTAAGACCTGTCCATCAACACTATACTCCTACTTTTTTCTTGAGCAGGGCTGGGAACCAGAGGGGCTACAAGGGAAATATGCTACAATTCCTGGCCTTAAGCAGATTGTACTTAATTATAATTAAATATCTTCAAAATGTATTGATATAAGCATTAATATATTTCATATGATTGTCTAGCCAGCACAAATACAAATCATTGAAGCCGATATTTCTTGGTGTGAACCATTATTATGAACCCCAGACAACAAGTAGTGCTTCAAGCTTTGCATGACATTTTATGTCTATTATCTTTTTCAATCTTTACCACAGTCTTGTGGGGTAGATAATTCTCGGGGCCACAGTTTTCATTTCTCAGATGAGAAAATTGAGGCTTAGAGAGGCAAAATTATAAGAGTAACCCTCCGAAAATGACAGTAGGAGCTGGCATTCACATCACTCTCAGGGCCTACATGGTACTTTGCAGCTGTAATCTCATACAATAGGAAAACACCAAAGCTCCAAATATTCAAGTCTGACATAGGCTTCAAGTCATGGATGGGCGGTTGACTTTGGCATTGGCAGAGACTTGAGTTCATATCCTGCCTAATAATGTGTCCCTAGGTAATTTACTTAAATATTTGGAGCTTCAAGTCAGATCAACAAGCATTTAAGTGTCTTTTATGTGCCAGATGCTATTCTGAGCATGTGGGATACAAAGGAAGGCAAAAGAGAGTTCTTCCCTTCAAGGAATTCACAGTCTAAGCATGGAAAGAATGATGTGCAAACAAGATGCACCTCAATCCGTGTCTGTATCTACTCCTATATCTGTATTTGTCTATATCTGCATGTATGACTATATCTGTAACTGTATATCTAAATCAATGTCTGTATTTTAATCTATAGCTATATCTGCATCTGTCTATGTCTATATTTTTACCTGTCTATATCTAGGTCAATGTCTATATATGTACCTATATCTATATTTGTGTCTATATATGTATCTGCCTATATCTACATCCATATCTCTATCTAAGTCTATATCTATACCTGTATCTGTCTGTGTTCAATCATTTTTCAGTTAACTGACTCTTTGTGACAGCCTCTAATAGTAATGGAATTTAAAGATCCGCATATATTGGCTTGGTTTTCGGGTTGAGTATCGAAACCCAGAGCTTGTGAATCCCACTTGTGGGAGGGACTTGTTGATGTGAAGAGAGAAGGCTGAACCGGGAGGAGCTGGTGCTACGGATTTAGAGACAGGCCCAAGCAGAGGGAAGGCCCAAGCAGAGAGAGGCCAGAAGAACTTTTGGGGAGCAGCATTGTGGAGGCAGAGAGAGAGGAGAATAGCCAGAGGCCAGAGTTGCAGAGGGGAGGGGGGAGAGGGAGAGAGAGAGAACTGCTAGCCAAAGCTGCCCAGACTGCTGAGGGAACAGTTGGAGCTGCCCAGGACTTTTGAGAGCTGCCACCCAGAGCTGCTGAGAACTGAAGAGGCATGACTGTGATGCTGGTATTTTGTCTCTCTGTTTTGATTTCGTATTTGCCATATTTGTCTGCTGGTGAAGGACAGTGCTGTTGTTGTAGAGGTCTTGGAACCTTGCTGTTGTTTCAGAAGCTCTGAAGGAGGATTTTCTTGTTGTATGTTGACAGAAATCCTGGAAGAGGTTCTTGCTGATGTTTTCAGGGGTCCTGAGACTGTTCTGCAGGCAGAGAGTGAATTGATGAGGACATTGGCAATGTATGTTGTGGCTTTGTTAAGCTTTGTCTCCTCAGGAAGAGAGATTGCTGAGAACTTGCCTCAGGTCAAGAAAAGACCTCCCTTTGAGTATCGAATGCTATGATGATAACCTTGTTGTGACTTAGGGGTAGATGGCCTTTGTGCTCTCCACTGCCCCTTTGAGAAAGTGCTTGGGGGTAAGTGATGATAATCGTAATTCAGTTGTGATTCAGGGGTGGAGCACTTTGAATTTTTGTGCTTTGTGAGTGACCAAATGAATGTACTTTGTTTATGATTAGAAACTAATTTCCATTTGAGAAGAGAGACTTTGTGATTGACTAAATAAATGTACTAGCCAGGGGTGGGGTACTTTGACTTCAAACTTTGTGATTGAATTGAGATACTTTATGATTAAATTGAGAACTTACAACCAAATGAATGTACTTTGTTTCTGATTGGAAACTAATCTCCAGTTGAATAGAGAGAAGACTTTGTGATTGACTAAATGAATGTACTGCCCAGGGTGGAGTGGTACTTGGACCTTAGTACTTTGTGATTGAATTGAGGACTTACTAAATTATTGAATTACACATGATGAATGCTGTATTTTGATTTTCTCTTTTCTGTGAATGTTTTGCCTTAATTTGTCATTGAATAAATGGAGAGTTTCTATTCTGGTATTCTAAACCTTGGAAGTTGCCCTTGCTTCACATTGCACAGGCTTTGGGGTTTTCATGGCAAATGTACTGGGAACCTTTGCCATTTCCTTCTCCAGATCATTTTTTATAGATAAGGAACTGAGAAAAACAAGGTTAAGTGACTTCCCCAGAGTCACACAGCTATTGAGTGTCTGAGGCCAGATTTTTACTCAGGAAGATGAGTCTTCCTGACTCTAGGCCTGGTGCTCTGTGGCACCATAGTGCCACCTTGCTATCTCTTTGTCACCATCTATGTCAATGTCTACGTCTGTCTCTGCTATCTGTCTATATCTCTATGTCTATAGCTACACCTGTATCTGTCTATGTCTATATCTGTCTTCATCTCCATCTCTCTATATCTGTCTCTACATTGTATATACATATATCTATATATCTATATATATTTATATCTATATGATAAATTGGAGATAATTCACAGAGGGAAGACAGTAGCATGATCCATAAAATGGGCGTAATAATACCAATGCAATTCCTATCTCACAAATGCACTGAGTCTCAAATGACACAATGAGTGTATTTTGCAAAATTTAATGCTTTATGTAAGTATCAACTGTAATTAGCAATACTATCTCATCCTCACAACAATTTTGCCAATGAATTGAGTGCATGAGTTTATTTTACAGATGAGGCAACTGAGACTTAACTAATTTCAGTGTCACAGGGGCAAGATTTTATTAAGTCTACATACAACTCTCAGGTTGAATAACTCAGGTTCTAGGAGTAGGGATAATCAATTGACAAACATTTATTAAGTACCTACTGTGTGTCAGGCACTGAGAATTCATAGAAAAAAGTGAAAGTTTCTGCCCTCAAGGAGGGTGTATTCTAACAGAGATAACAATAGTACAAATCTCAATATATACAGAATGAATAGATAACAATTTTGATAGGCAGGGCATTAGGAGCTGAGGGAATCAGGAAAAGCTTCATGTAGAAGGTTGTATCTAAGCTGATTTTTGAAGGATTTGAAAGCCAACAGACTAGCTTAGAGTCAATGGAATTGTCATGTCTTGAGAAAGGAGAGGGACATGCTAAAAGTGAATTTTAAGAAGATCCATCTGTTATGCCACTAAATCTCTGCTTTTTCACTAAACCCTTCCTTTTCAAGGCATGCAGGTGACTCCTGGGTCTGAAAGATTATGACAAGCAGAGTGAAATCTCTGGCAGGTTCTCCTAAGCTGTCAAGGCTTCAACAAATGACTCCAGTAATTGAATTATATAGCTGTTATTTGGAGACTAGACTAACTATGGTCAGGGATGCTCATCACTAGACCAGTCACAGGTGATGTCTTTTTTGAAAATTGAAACTCTTGAAGACCATCTATTAAAATGTAAAGGGCTTGTGGTCTATGTCTCTAGATAGAACACACACTCATGGAATGATGCATCCTTTAAATAGTCTGATAGGAAGGCACTTGATGTATTGAGTGAAGGAAGAGACCAAGGAAGACCAAGAAGGAAGTTGCCAGGAACCTATTGTAATAAAAATACTCAGAATATTTCTTAGAATTCAAGTGATATAGTGGACATAATGTAAATTTGGAGCCAGGGCAGTCATTCATCTTTCTGCCTTGACTTCCTCATCTATCAAATGAGACAGGGCAGATGTGTTGACCTCAAGGTCTCTTTCAGTTCTGAAATCTTTGATCTTATTATATAGTAAAATTCTTTTCTTATATGAATATTTTATTTAATGAAAGTGGAAGAAAAGGACATTTTGCAAGAAACACAGAAAAAAGCAGATCAAGGAAAAAACACAGACTGTGTTGAGAGAACCTGAATGAGAAACCGTCCCTCAGATAACATTTTTGAGAGAGAACATTTCCTGAGAAGGAGAGGTAGATAGGAGATATGGTTGTGATGAATTCTTCCCAGGAGCTAATCAGAATATGACTGCTTTCAAGTCTTTGGAGTTTACTACTAGGAAATTGCATCAAGGAACTATTTGGGGAATATGAGACTATCCCACTTGTAATATTGGTGTCATATCTAACAGAAATGTGGATTTTGTATTTCTCAACCCAAGTTAAAGAAGGAGGAAGCCTTGATTTGAGGCTTCAGAAGCAAGGTTAGAAGTCAGACCCAGAGTTTGCTGCTGAAGAAGCTGAGGGCAGGAGACAGATAAAAGAAGCAGATGAGGGAAACTGCTTCCAGAAACCAAGAATTTAGAAGCCAGAAGAAAGGATGCAAAACCCTGTGGAGCCCAGGTGTTTCCAGAGTGGAGAAACTGATAGGAACTGGGCTGATTGGGGACAAGGAGGTCTTCTGCTGTTGATGAAGCGTTGATTGGAGGGGAAGACTCCTCTCTCTTTAGCCACCTACAGCTTGATAGAGGAGAAACCCATAAAGACCTGCATTGACTTTTATTGTCCTTGTGTCTCAATGGGAGAAAAAAATCCTTCAAAGCCTTTAGAGAAATAAAACCTGAAAAGATTTGCACATTCCAGGATTAGAAGGTACTCCTTTAATCCTTTTTGCTCCTCAAAGAAAGAGCTCCAATGTGCCCCAACTTCTAACTAAGGGAGCAGAACTGGGAAGCTTAGACTTAAGGTTGCTTTTAGCTAAAAGATTCTAACAATTTCAAAGCTTGAGAGGAACAGAGATGGTGGCTTTGTCCAGAGGAGAAAGGAGAGCCTCAGAAGAGCAGACAGTTCCCTTAATGAGACCACAGACATCCCGGCTGGGAATTCAGAGTTCTGAGTTTCCCCAGACATATAGATTCCCTTACTTTATGTGCCTAACTGCTATGTTTTTGTAAATTTGTGCTCACTCTCACAGAAGCTGTATGAATTGTGGGGACAGTGTGACCCAGAGTTATGTATGGGTGGGCTGTTATGTTTTGATTATCCTGGCTTTTGCCTTCTATTTAGCAACTGCTATATATTTATCTCCCTGCTATATTTCCCCCCGCCCCTTGCTTTTGCATTCTTATTATCAAATGTTGCATTTTTAATAGTTTATGGTATCTTTGGGGCACCTAGGTGGCACAGTGGATTCTGGAGTCAGGAAGACCCGAATGCAAATCCAGACTCACACACTTACTAGCTGTATGACCTAGTCATCTAACCTTGTTTTCCTTGGTTTCCTCATTGGTAAAAATGAACTGGAGAAAGAAAGGCAAACCACTGTAGTATCTTTGCCAAGAGAACCCCATATGGGATCATGAAGAGTCAGACTGGATTTAAACAACTGAACAACAAGAATAATGGTGTCTTTGTGACTGATTTGCATAAATGGGAAGCATGTGGATGAAGTCTTAAGAGTTATGATTGTGAGTAGTAAACATGTAATTCCCTCTTCTATTAGAGTTACTCCTGTGACCTTGAGAGTGAGTTGTAGATAGGTGGCAGCCATAGCTCTCCCCACCCTCACCTCAGAAAACCCACCTGCTCACCTTCCTAAATTGTGTGTGTGTGTGTGTGTGTGTGTGTGTGTGTGTGTGTGTGTGTGTGTGTGTGTTGTGGTGACTCATTCTAGAAAGAATTAAGGGGGATTGGGAGATATCACATTGGATCTCTGTTCTGTATACTACATTATGATCCCAGGAAGATTTGGGTTTGAATCCTGCCAGGGGCCTGTTATTTATCACTGCGACTCTGGGAAAAGGTACTTAAGCTTTCTGTGGTCTGGACTTTGAACATTTGTAAAACGTGATTGGATGGATAGAATTGATGTGAGGATCAAATAAGTTAATATAAAACACCATATAAATGTGAACTATTAATTATTTACTGAGTGTGAGAAATAAGTGCTTTGATTAGAATAGGAAGGTAGAAATAGGGTTAGCTTAGACACTCGTCTCATTTACATATGCAACAACCTAAAATGAAAATCTACTGGAAATAAACAACACTGCCAGAGGAAGGACGTATCTAAAGCCCTTCCAGTATGGTGGGACCTCCAACTGGGCATTTCCTTTAGGCAGAGCTGTTACCTGATTGGGGCATTCAGGGAGCATTGCCTCCATGGATGGTGGCTAACTAGAAATGTGCATCCCCTCCCCCCCACTCCAAGCTTCTTCAAGGTAGCACAGGTTTTCTTTTTTTGCATTCCCAAAGCATTTCTATGGCCCTATTACTATAACCTTATTGCAAAGGATATTTAGCAGTAAGCAGGAAGAAATATACAACTGGAGAGTAGGGAGAACTCAGGGATGGAGACCGATGTCAGTTTGAATAGAAAATGTGTCAGTTTCATTATGAACCTCCATTAACAAAGATTTCTTAATTAGTCCATCAATACTGTCAATAATATAGTTCAGTTTAACTTCTGAAAGGGGAGATGTAGAAAACACTTTTCTTTCTTTAACTTGTTAATTTGCTTGTCTGACTGAGCTATGGATTCTTGGATCTCCCATGAGAAGAAAGTCCATTCTGCCCCTTAATTATTGTCAAAGTGGATTTATGTATTGGCAGAAGTAACGTGGTTGTATCTCCTTGTTGTCTGGTGTGTGTGTGTGTGTGTGTGTGTGTGTGTGTGTGTGTGTGTGTGTGTGTGTGTGTGTGTCCCAGTTTAGTTGTCTGGGCAGCCAGAAGGGAGTGAAGATCACTGAGAATGTGATTGGTAGTGTGACTGCCTACTTTCTAATAGGCATCAATCCAATAATGTTTATTAGACACCAACTGTTACTACCTACCAAGATATCTTGAGGTTTGGGGACTAGATTTTTTCCTTTCCTACTCATTTATTCTATTATCATTCCCTCCCCCCCTCCCCCTGCAAAAAAAAAAACTGGAACAATTAATTCTTTGTCTCATGTAGTTTTCATTTATGATTTCTTGAAATATAGCTCTTATAAACCAGGGTTGATAAAGTCCATTAGAATGCAAATAGAGCCACTTGATTATGCCTTTAAATTCAAATAACTTCGGTTTTCACTGATTGACCAATAATAGTTCCCAGCCCAAGACTTCCACGATCATTGTTTGGGTTTTGATGGCCCAGGGTGAGTGTAAATAGCAATTGTTTCTGTTCTGGTCAGAAACTCTGAGGGTCATCCTTTCCCAGATGGATTCTTTCGTGAAGTTAAACTAGGCCACTTTTGCCTCTTTTCTTACCTAGCATTAATCACTGAATGGGTGTTGCCTCAGACAAACTGAGACCTAGGAAAGACCTCAACTTAAAAAGGCCAAAGTTTCCCACTGTATCAGGTCCATCACCAGTGATCCTGACCTAAGTCTTGTCCCTGGATTCTGATGACTCCGGAGGAGAGAGTGAGGCTGATGACTTTACACGGCTCTGCCTTGCTTAAATCCAATTCACCTGCAAGTCAAGATATCACTTTCCTGATGTCATTGGTAACGAAGGATGAACAGCAACTATGTGCTGACCACTCAGAATGCAGACAAAGGTGAAATAATTCTTGCCTTCAAGCAGCTTTCACCCTAATGGAAATAAATTATTTAAGTATCCTCCAAAGCATGTCAGAGTGCCAAATTCTTCTCCCCTTGATAAATAAAAAATTGGTCACATTTAGAATACAGTATCAAATCTGGAAGCAGAATGGCATCATGGAGAGGGTGCTGGGCTTGAAGTTAGGAAGACCTGAGTTCAAATCCTACATTTATGGTTTGCTAGTTGTGTGACCTTGGACTATTTATCATCTCTGTTGGACTAAGGCCCTTCTCTAGGACTTAACTACTGGATCAAAGACAGGATTTCAATTGACATAGATAGAAGGAGCTGTGATATTTCTCAGCATGGGGATAATAATGGATTTTGTTAGAAGCAATAGCATTTGATTGTGACTCTTGAATTTCTATATGCAAACATAACATACATATATATTCTTCCCATTAATAATAACTAATATTTCTATAGCATTTAAGCTTGGCAAAGTGCTTTTATAAATATCTTCCTTGACCCTCATAACAACCTGAGAAATAGATGTTATTATTATGCCCATTTTACAAAAGAATAAACTGAGGAAGACAAAGGTCAAATGCATCATCCAGATCACAAAACTGATTATTGTCTGAAACTGAATTTGCATTCAGATCCTCCTGACTTTAAATCTAATGCTCCATTCATTTCACCATCTAGCTGACTCACTGATCATGAGAAGGAAATGAACAGGATATTTACCATATTAGCAAACAAGTAATTTCTTCTATTTAGTTGATTGATGGAAATAAACCACCAAATCTTTTGAAAATTCTTACAGGCTCCCTATTTTCCTTCTAGGGTCACCTTAGATGATATCTCCTTCTGTAGCTTTCTTGGATCTCCCACAACTAATCTTACCCCAATTTAAAGAGTCTCTTCTCCTTTTCTTCAACTCTAGCCACATGTAGTCTTGGAGAGCCTATTTCCAGAAATATGTGATGGTGGGACCTTTTTCCTTCTTCCTTTAGAGCATGCGAGGGTGTCCTTGTTTCCTATCTGCTTACTGTGTAGTGACAAAAAATATTTTAGGTGGCTACTGAGTTAGAATGGGCATTCATAAAAAGATGAAATTTTCTTTTTTCCCTTGTAGTCAAGGAAGAAAGATCTGCTCTCAGGGTCTGGGTGGGGGACTGGTAGTACTTGCAGAAGCAGCATCCTCTAGCACCAGTAGATGTCTGTAGGTGGTTACCCTCTCCCCCTACCCAGCTACCACGTGGTCAAGAACACATGGTGCCTTCATTTCTGTCTCTTATATTTTTTTTTTCTGATCTTAGCTAAGTGGACAAACAATATCTCGGGGTCACTTCTAGAAGTGTTAATGAATGAATGAATTTAACCCTTAATTTTGACCTGAATAGCTAATGTTCAGTGATTTCTTCTCTTATCTTTCAACTTGTTTTTCTTTAAAACTCTTTTGGGTGGCAATATCGTAGAATAGGCAGAGAACTGATATTGCAGTAGTAGGATTTGAATTCAAATCTCAACCCTCTTACTTATGACCTACATGACCTTGGGCAGCCCACTTAGTTTCTTTGTGTCTCAGTTTCCCCATCCATAGATGGCAGATTTAGACTAGATGTCCTCTAACATCCATTTACAAGTCTATGTCTATGTTTCTGCGAACATCTTTGGGATCTTGCTCCTCTCAATTGTGAAATGAAGGGGTTGGATGAGATGATCTCAGAAGTCCCTTCCATTGCCAGCTCTACAATACAATGATTTTCCTTCTTTTATCTTTCCCTATTACCTTGCACAATAGTTATTCCTCTCCATTTGTGAACCTAAAATCTCATTTTGCTGCTGGATCATTCAGCTTTATTTCTTGCCTTAGCCACCACCTTTTCAATCTGGTCTCCCCTCATCATTCCCTGCCTTCTTTATCCTTCTCTGTTTCTGGTCACCTTATTTCGGGCAAAGCAATTTGAGGATCTCTGAGCATCCTTCAGATTATCTTTTGCTGTGATATATCAGAAGCCTGAGGCAATGATGTCACTAAGTCACAGAAAAGGAAAAAAAAAACATATCTGGTACATTTGAGACTCTGTGTCTTCTTGACAAGATCCTCTTCCTGTCCTGAGGACTTATTTGAATCATTTTTATAGTCACTTTTTCTGTGAATGCAAAAAATAAATATATTATGAATATTTCCCCCTTCATACTTCTTAAAGTTCCTTTCCCTCTTTCATCAAGCAGCATGGGCGACATTCAGTTATCAATATTAATCTTGCCCCAGAACTCAGTTTAATTATCTGGGCACATATTTACCTTTGATCTGGGTGCGTCACTCCCAGGGAAGCTTGCGGCACTGCTGTGTGTTGATGGAAGACAAATTAACGCTATAAAATCTCACCTGCTGTTACAGCTGCCATGGTTATGATTTAGGGTATGTGCCACATGTTTTATGTAGAGCTTTATCACAATGTGCCCATTTCAGACACCTCTGGGCACATGTACAAAGTGCTACTTGCAAAAACAACAGATTGACAAGAGTCAAATTCCAGGCCTAGCTCCCATCACCCTTCCACAGGCAGAAGTTCAAGTCAAGACATGAAACTACCCTAATGTTTGCCTGAAAGGCTTGCATAGTTTGGTTTTTTAATGAGCTAACTGGGAAGGCACGTGTTTGACTGAAGGACCTGCTAAGTCCTAAATCCTTGCCACTTAAGTTCAAAGATAGAGCCTATTGGGATTATTGGATGCAACTGGTAAAGTCATGTGATTTAGTTTGAGATCATCTAGTCCAGTGGCTATCAGACTTTTTTGTACATGGTACATTATTATTATTATTATTATTTTTTGCCATGAGAAATCATGGTGTAGTATGGGAAACTCAGGAGACTCATGCATGCATATGCAATATAAATTTCATATAATTCTCTGCATACCTGAACTTGAGGAGGCATACAGTTTGTGAAGGACTGATCCAATCCAACTGCTTCATTTTAGAGTCAGAATAGAGACGTTACTAGGTTTTATACTAGCTTTTAAACATGGATGTTCTGGAATCAGCTTAAAATGGCTCATGAGAGCCAGATGTTAAATTTTCATTGTGAGCAATTACACCTCAGAAATCAGCAAATTTTACAAAATGGCACTTGATTTCTTTATTCTGTTGATTACTAAATCAATAATCGATAAATTAATAAATATAAAAGTTGTTGAGTTAATAAAGCAGGAAAGAAGTATTAATAATTCAGATTAAACTTAAAAGTGTATTGCATATATTTTTCTCACCCCCAAGAGAGCCGGTTGTTAAATAGTTACCTGCATATCCCTGGTTTTAAGTGTTATAGCTGGAATTCTATGTAATGTATTCAAGCCAAAGGTGAATGACCACCAATTGAATATGTTATTGTGGAAATTGTTTTAGGGGTATGTGTTGGACTAGAAGGTCACCAAAGAGGTCCCTTCTAACTCTGAAATTTGGCAATTGGGTGGCTATCTGACTCCAAACTCAGTGCTTTTTCCAGTGATATCTCTGTAATCTATGATGTCAGACAAAAGACAAATGTGGCTCCTCCAATGACATGTTTTTATGTTAATATAAAATTACAACAATAAATTTCGTCTGGCCTAGGTCTAGAAGAAAAAGGACATATATTGTGACAATGATGAAGTGTTTTCCCTCCTTGGGTAAATTTGCTGAGTCAGTCAACTCCAGTGATATACTGCTCTTGAGTAAACTGGAAGGAGATTTAGATCCCCCAGCAGCCATCTGATAATGGAGTCTGCAGATGAAGGAAATGATTGGGTGTCAAGGGTCAAGTTTATCTAATAGTCGTTGCAGACTTGCTGCCTGAGCACACCCTCCCTGGATGGCTGCCCATCTGTTAGCTTCTGTCTTTGAAGATTAAGGGAGAGATATTATAACGGAGATTGTGATGAGCTGTTCCCTATGGCCTCCAAGGACAAACATTAAAAAGTGAACTTATACACACCATGCCAGGGACTGAGTTTAACCATAAAGTAGAACAACAGACCAGATTCTTTTTAAGTGGGAGTGTGCTGGTAAATGTTTAACAATTGGCTTTTTGGGAAAAAATATATGCATGACACACTAATCTGAATTCTTAACATTTTCTCCATAACTGCAGAAAATCAATGAAACAATAAATCAGTCTCTGATTTGTAGCGTTTGCCAGCTTATAGAGTATAAAGGAACACCTTGAAAATTTAACAATCAACTGTTCTGAACTAGTAGGAGCTGGCTCCAAAATACCACTATTTTGTGTATTAAAATGGTTTAGGAAGAGGTATGGTATCATCCCATCTATATGTTGGAAAGCAACAAATAGCCCTCTTCCTGGGACAGTGAGGGAGATAGGTTATTTGGTGTCTAACATAGGGTTTTGCCCATGTTCTTCTTGTTCAGTCATTTCAGTTAAGTCCTACTCTTTGTGACACTATTTGGGGTTTTCTTGGAAAAATACTAGAATGGTTTGTCATCTCCTTTGCCCATAATGCTGCTTAATAAATGTTTCTTGTTGTTTTGCCTCTTTGAAGGAAAATGTGAGTTGTCTAGAAACCTATGGACTGACCAAATCTTTTATATTTCTCTAGGTAAGGTGAGGGGGCTCCACAGTGGATTAAAGACCCTTCAGAAACCATCTTGTGACCTTTTGTCATGGTATTCATTGCCTAGCCAATGTTCCTATGGTCTTCCAAGCTTGTTTTCATTCCTGCTACTTTTCGGTTCTTAGAAGGTAGAAACATAGTAGAAAACATGTGGGTTGAAGATCAATGGGGGCAGAAACAGAAATGATTTTTTCTGAATATGCTACAGACCACCTGGACAGAAGGAGGAGTTGGGGGAACAGAACACAATTTTGACCCAGTATGGGCCACAGAGGCCATGGTATAATAATGATGAGGGACTTTAATTGTCCAAAATCAGCAGAAGGTCTCTCTGACAAAAGCAGAGTTCTTTAGAACCTTAAGACTTGCTTAATGATAATTTCATCTTTTAAAAGGTAGAAGAACCAATTAAAGCAAATGTGTTCTGGATATGATTTTACCTTATGGGGAAGAATTGATTGCTAGGGTGGGAATAATGGGAAACCTGAGAAGAATTGGTGACTCCTAGGGTTTGTAACAAAGAAGAAGGAAGTCAGGCATAGTGTGAGCTATGGAAACCCAGCTTGACTGATTCTATCCCAGCTCCTAGGATATATGTGTGAGAGCACCACACTGGCACTTTCATATTCATAGTGGTGTCAGATCCTTCTAGCATTCAAAATCTCTCTTCAGTTGTCCTTCGCTTTACCCCCTCCCCTTGTTATATAATACAAGAGTGACTGTCAGGGGAGAAGAGAGTTGGGAAAATTTATTTTCCATGTCTTGGGCTCCAAGATACAGAGTTAAGAAGCATGGGCTCATAGGACCATAGATTTATAACTAGAATAGATGTTGGAGGCCATTGAGTCCATTTTACAGATAAGGAAGCTGAGGCCAAAAAAAGCTGAGTCACCAATAGTCACATAGCTAGAAAATATCTGAGGAAGGATGTGAGTTTAGGTCCTTCTGACTCCAAATCCAGTGTTCCATCTACTAGGTCATGCTACCTCAGGGCTTTGCTTTGGGACACTGACATGGGAGTAGTTGTTGTTGTTTTGTTTTGTTTTTTGGTGAGGGCCTAGGACAGTATGCTTCCTTCCTTGTGACTGTCGTCTTCCTTTAAAACCGCCTATTGACCCCAAGTTTCCCAGAATCCTGTGACTAAGAAGCCTTGCCACACTCTAGATTCCATGGGGGAGAGGGGAGGGTTGGATTATGCCCTTTACCAAGACAGTTGCCCCTGTGGTTGATTTTTTGCTGCCTTCTTTTCCCCGTGTACACTCAGCTGTTTTTGCCCCGTGTGAAAATATCCCTAGTTACGATTCTGTTGGAATGGATGTCCTGTTCCGGGCTCCAGTGACAGAGTGAGTCTCTTCTAATGAGGAAAAGTCATTTGCATCCCTGGGCTTAAATTCTCAGGTTAGATGTGTGTTTACATTAGCTAGGAGACTGCAGACTTTCAGTTGCCCCTAAACACTTATGAAAATGCACTGTACTTACAAGCTAGTGTACATATTTTGAAAGAAAATAAATTTTACTTTTTCCCCAAGGTCGATAATTTTGTGCTGAGAGAATGCCGTAGATTCTTGCTGTACAAATAAAGATTCGGTGCCTCATTTGCGGAACTTTCCATATTGTTTCCTTCTGTGCATTATATCCAACTTTAGGAGAACATATTTCTTTTATGAAATCAATCAACTTTTATTAGTGGAAAATCATATCAGATGTGCCCAGAGGCTTCTTCGATTCTTCGAGAAATGAATCCTGACAAGAGCTTTAAAAATCACTTTTGAGGCCAGTCATCGCGGGAGGCCACGGTTTATTGCATGAAATGGTATTTGGGTTAATTATTTGCAGAGAATTTTATTTATGTTTTGGTTTGGGGTTGTTGAACTGCTGAACTAACTGATATTCTTTCCCAGAAGGGAACTCTTTTCTTTTTCCCATGCTCTTCTCTTTTCCCTTGCCTCCCTCACCAGGATTGTCTGCAACTTTGTGTAGCAATCAATAGAAACTTATTAAATGCCTACTTTGGGCCAGGTGGTATGCTGGATAGCACGTGTGTGTGTGTGTGTGTGTGTGTGTATAGCATGCCATTTACCATTTTGCTCCTCCCTCCTGCAGATGCAAAATTATTGTAATAGAGTAACATTTCCAGGTTTGTTGGTGTGACTTGCATCCCCATTGCCAAGGTCAATTCTTCAGATATTCTATCAGTTTGTTGAACTGGCTTAGTTTTTGAGAACATAAGCCAGGGACACCTGATGGTGTCTGGTACTGCATTGTTTCAACTAACTATACCCATTGGTCCTATGAGACAGGATTAGAGGCAAAGGTTGGCAGCTCTTTTGTGTTGTAGCAGTTGGGTTCCTCTTGGAAGAAACATTCAACTCCATTTGCAAGAACAGAAATGAGACAGCATGGGGGTCATGAGATTCAGAACCAGATAGTCACAGAATCTCCGAGTTGGAAGGGACTTTCAAAGAAACTTCCCATTCTAACCCATATGTGAACAAAAAACCTCTTTTCAACACACCCAATTACTTGAAGATCTTTACTGAGAGGGAACCTTATAACCCTCAGAGCAATCCACTTTTCAAATAGAGGGTTCAGAGGATTTTTCTAACATCAAGTCTGTATTTGGCTTTTTGTAACTTCTATACATCACTACCAGTTCAGTCCTCGGGGGTCACACAGAATATGTCCTGTCTTTCTTTGACATGACAAATTTCAAATGATCGAGCATAGCCATCCTGTCCCCTCTTAATCATCTTCTAATGACCAACTATTCCCATTTTCATCAATCAGTCTTCATATGACCTGGTCTTGAGACTGACCCCAAGCCATCTTGATAGCTTTCTTTTGGACACTACCCAGTTTGCTAATGTTTTTCAAATAAGTACTTAGAAGAGTGTCTGGCATATAGTAGGCAATTAATAAATGCTTGTTTCCTTGTTCTCTTTTTCTTAAAATCTGGTACCCAGGACATCTCCCAACAATTGAGATGTGATCCAGTCAGGGCAGAGTAGTGTGGGACCATCACTTCCTGCATTGTAGTTACTATGCATTTGTAGATGTGTCCTGACACTGCATTAACCTTTTGGGCAGCCATGTTATACTGTTAACTTACGCAGGGCTTACACACCACTAAAATGCCTGCATCCTTTATCATACAAACAAGTAAATCCTATCTTAGAAGTAGACAGTAAGCAAAGTTCTTGATTGGGAATCAGGAGACCTGAATTCTGGAGTCAGCTCTTTAACCAACTAACTCTGTGAAATTGAATACATCATTTCATCTCCTTTAGACTTGATTTCCTCGTTTGTAAAATACAAGTATTGGGCTAGATATTCTCTGAGGTTCCTTCTAGGTCTAAATCTATGCTTCTATGATATTATGATTAGATGGCATATCCTTTCTAGCTCTAAAATGCTAGTAGTTTCTACAGGTCTAGTAGGGGCACATTTTATGTATGATTTGAGCAAACTAGCTAAGGTTTCCTACCCCAGAATATCCCAACCATGACATGTCCATACTTTCTGAAATTCTGTCAGTAGAGGTTTTTTCTGTTGGCTCTCAAAGGTTTTCTAGTTCTCAAGAGTCCAATATAAGTACCCTGGGAAGATGAGCACTTTGAGGGATTATGGCTATTGAGAGCAGAGCCCCACAGAAAAGTAACATAGAATAAGTATCTTATGGTGACAAAGTGGCCAGGAGTGGAGACAAGGGAGACAGAAGAAGCTACCTAAGACATTTATTGCTTTGCTATTTGCTTTTAGACAACAGAATTCTGATGCTAGAATAAATCTGATCTCTTCACAATGCCACATTGGTAGTCATGTGCCGGAGTGAACAATGTCTTCTTTGAGGTGTCCTGGATCAGTCATTGCTCTGGCCAAGTGGTTTAAATGAATTCTCAGGGATGAAAGGAATATTTAGTAATCTGAGCTAGACAGGGGTTTAAGCCTAGCCCTTGTAAAAGAGGGAAAATAACCATGAGTCTTACATAAATGTCAACTATCATTACTTAGTCCATCTCTTTCTAAGTGTGGCCAAGCAGCAGAATCTATTTATTATAAAAAGCTGTAGCCAAAGATATCAAAAGTTCTTTGGGAAGATTTAACTCATTGGCAAACATGAGCAATCCAAATGGTTCACATTTACTAAATTTAGAAGTGGTTTTTCATATCATGCAGGTACAAATATATTCTTTAGAAGTGATGATGGTGATCACAAGACCATATACTGGGAATTGGAAGGACCGTTAGAGGTCATCCAATCTAAACCTCCCACTTTATATATAAGAAACCTGAGACCCAGAGAGCTTATCAGACATGTTCAAAGTTCCCTAAGCAATAAACAGCTAAGCCAGTATTTCAACCCAAGTTCTCTGAATCCAAATCCAAATTTCTTTCTATTGTCCCATTCTACCTCCTTCATTATGATAATTATTGGTATTTAGATAGCATGTGAAAGTTAGAAAAATACTTTATGTAGATGATCTCATTTGATTCTCACAATTCCATGAGGTGAGTACTCCAATTATAATTCTATTTTTTCCTTTCTTTTCTTTTTTTCTTTTTGGAGGGGGGAAGGCAGGGCAATTGGGGTTAAATGATTTGCCCAAGGTCACACGACTAGTAAGTGTTAGGTGTCTGAGGCTGGATTTGAACTCAGGTCCTCCTTACTCTAGGGCCAGTGCTCTATTCACTGTGCCACCTAGTTGCTCCTATAATTCTATTTTTACAGAAATGGAAAGTGAATCTCAGAGGCCGTAAGTGACTTGTCACACAGGTAGTCAAGTATCAGAGCTAGGATTTGCCCCTGGGTTTCTCCTGAGTGACTTAGTTTAGTACACTTAAAATGCACACTGGTATCAAAGAGTTAATCCTCTAACAGGAGAGATCAAATTGAACCTTGCCCAGGAAGGTGCGCTCACATGTGGGGCCACCTATGATACTGGGGTCTGAGTCGTGATGTTGGCCTCACCTCGGGCAGGAGAGCTCCCCGAGTGAATTGTACCCTGCTTGGAAATTAATTGTCACTTGCCATAAGGTCCCATTTAACAGCCTAGGGATAAATGATTCATTTCTTTTAACTTCTCCTGAGCCTAGAAACTGGGATTCAATGTGACTGAGGAATTTACTTAAAAAGACATTAGTGTATTATGTAACCCTGGGACATTACTTCATTTTTCCCATTCAAGATGCAGCTTCCTTTGAGGGCCCTGAGTCATTATTCTACCTACTCAGTCCAGGTTTTTTGTTATTCCTTTTGTCCCTAATTGTGTCATTGCTTCCTGCCCCTCTGTCCCTGGAGCTTGACTTTCTCCCTTCTTCTTTCCTCCTTCTATTTATGCCCTCAGATTTAGAGCTGGGAATTGAGTGGGAATAAATGTTTAAGGTCACCACGCTAATCTAATCAGACATGTTATTTGTAAAAGATCAGTTTGTAAGCAGAGCAAAATTAAGTTTGTATTTAGCTACAGGCCAAGGAACAGAAGGATAATGGACAGGAGTTTGAATAGAAGTTTGTTTTTATAAGAAACAAATGAGCAATTTTAAAATATGATAGTGAAACAGCATTTCTCTCATGCTGATGGTTCTCTTGTTTCATTCCATATGCCAATGTGGAGAAGCATGGAGAAGGCCAGCCTCAGAGTTAGGAACACCTGGGGGTTAACTTCCGAGTCATCCACAAATTGGCTGTGTGACCGTTGGTAAGTCATTTAATTTTGCAGACTCTGTGCTACAGTTGAGTTGCAGATTTGTGTTAGTGGAGGTTATTTCTATATCCAGAGTTCTCTACACTGATGAAAATATTGGTCTGGATAAAAAAAAATTTAAAAAGAAACTATGTGATAATATCCTTTCTCTCTCTCTCTCTTCCTTTCTCCCTCCCTCCCCCCCCCCTCTAATTAATATAGATGAAGAGTGAGCACAGCACCAATCACCAACTCTCCCCTGGGTCTCTCTTCTGCATTGGAACTGCCTAACTCATACCACCTAGACCCACACCAGCATGTCAGAATGATTTCCCATCTGTGATTGAAACTTTCTCATCATCTTAGCAGCAATATCTGTATATCTGTTTGAGGATATACTCCTACTACTCTCTGTTGTAGGTTCTGAGCCCCCATCAATGTGCTTCTCACATATATAAAACCAATTATGATGACTTCTTTAACTCATAGAGAACATTTACTAAATAATAAAGAAGCCCCCAAAATAACCATAACATTTACCAAATAGGAGGTGCAATCAAGCTCTTAACAGAGACAGGACCATTCAGTATTTTCCTGGCTATCTCTTCAAATTTTAGAGTATTCAAGTTTCTCTAGTCAGTTCTCAGTAAAGTCACAGCTCTCATCCAATTGGCAAAACTCACAGCAAAGTATGTGTAAAGTCTGGCTTTACACATTTGTTTCTTCTTCGCGAACGATAGAGGACGGTAAAGGTTAGCAGAGACAAAAAGGTAGCAGCCTCTTCTGTTAAACTATAGATGTATGAGAGGATAACAGTGCTTTTCTTCAACCACTCAGCTCTCATCAAAGCAATGCCTCTCTTTCAATCAGTATGGCTACCAGTAAAAGAGTCACACAATTTGTCAATCAGTCAATACCACTCCTATCAGCTTCCACATTGTCTTCTCTAAGCAACTTCTCCCATTTTCTTCATCTGAGGGTCTCTTTCTTCTAAAGCTCATTTTTATCAATGTTCCTTAGTACTGGTCCTTTTTTTCAGTCTCCTTCAGCAAACCAAATGTCCATTTAATGTACATGTTAAAAACAAATGAGCCATAGCTACATGTAACTGATGTCTAATTTTAGGGAGCTGTGAACTTGTTTGAGTTTGAGTGAGATTTATTTTTAACTGCCTAAGAATTCTGTTGGGCCTCACTAATCTTCTGAAAGTTAGTCTTTCAACCATGCTTCTCAAATAGTCATATTCTGAAAAAAACTAGATCTACTCAGGAGAAATACGAAATGTATAGTTTCTAGTCCAATCTGGGCGTTCCATATTGTAGGCCAGTGAATTGAGCGCTCTGGACCACGGACTTCTGGGGTCCCATAGTTATTGCAACGGTCTGACAATCCATTAACAAAAATAGTTTTTATATGGAGGAGGGGGGACTTGATGAGAACACCCTTCATCAATTGATCTTCATCAAATGATTCCATCAACAATCCTGGTTGATGAAATCACAGAAGGAGCAAACAACAGAAACAATGAAGCATTAAGATCTTAAACAAAGTGTCATAATTGTTTTTTCTGCTCCCTTATACCTTTACCAGATACAAAATACAAGGAGTTGCCAGATCTTCCCATTTCTAACTTCGTGTTTTTTGTGAGAGAAAATCTGAACCCTTTTCTTCATTAACAGGGCTGTTCCCTTAGGTCAGGCCCTCATCACAAGTTACCTAGATTGTTGTGACCACCTCATGGTTGGTCCTTCATCCCTCAAGTCTTTGCTTACTCAAGTCCATCCTACATACCACTGCCAAAATCATTTTCCTTCAGTGGAGATCTGACCATGTGTCTCCCTTACTCGATCAATTCCAGTGACTCACTACTGGTTCGAGAATCAAATAGAAACTCCTCTATTTAGCTTTTAAAGCTCTATACAATGATTCCAACCTGTCTTTCCAACCTCTTTGGATATTACGTTCTGCAATCCAGCAAAACTAGTCTTTTGGTGCTCACAGGTAACATCCTCTATCTGTGTCTGAGAACTGGCCGTCTTACATGCATGGGATGCACTTGCTCCTCTCCTGGCCTCTTTTCAAAAAAACTCTTTCCTTTTTGTTTGTTGTCTTTTTTTTTCTTGGAGAGGGTTAAGGCAGGGGCAACTTTTGTGTTAAGTGTCTGAGGCTGGATTTGAACTCACGTCTTCCTGACTCCAGGGCTGGTGCTCTATTCACTATTCCACCTAGCTGCCCCTCCTGGCCTCTTTCTTTAAATTGCTGCTCAGTTACCATCCTCTGGGTGAAGCCTTTGTCAATTACTACCAATTGCTAGTGCCCTTCCTTCCAAATTACCTTAGATTTAATTACTTTGTACATGTTTACATTCATTCACTTCATATTTATGCCCTCTATATATGCTACACACACACTCATACACACGCACACATACAGACACAGACACACATGCCCACCCCCTCCACAAACACACACACATATGCACACACAGACACACACAGCCACGCACACACACACATACATATACATACACAGATACACACATGCCCCCATACACACATATGTGCACACAGACACTGACACAGACACACAGACACACACCACACATACACACAGACACACATACATGTGCACACACAGACACACATACATGTGCATACACACACCACACATACACACACCACACACATACATACATGTGCACATACACACATACACACACCACACAGACACACACAGACACACATACATGTGCACACACACACATACACACACACCACACATACACACACAGACACCTCCCCCCCCTCCCCCATACACATGCGTTGCCTCATTTATTAGAATTTAAGCTTCTTGCAGCCAGGGATTGTCTCATTCTTTTTACTTGTATGCCTAGCAAGTGACTGGTACCTAGTAAGTGCTTAATAAATGCTTGTGGGTCGATTAAGAAGTTTTCCATAAAAACTGATGGAATTATGGACAATGGAATCATTATCATTGGATGCCAAAAGATAGGCCATGTTTCTGGTAAACTTTTGGGAAGTGAGACATACTCTGTTAGGAACAGAGAGCTAGAGCAAGATAATAAATGGTTCTTAGGAGTGAGCTCTGGCAGCAAAGAAGAGAACCAATTCTGGAAGAATTTGGTTCTCAAGGGGAATCATTCCATATGTCTGTGATGGAGAGGAGATTTCTCTCCTTCTCCATCTACCGTGGAGTCTTGGCATCTTGCAGAAGGATTATTCACCCACTAGAAGACAACAGAAAATAGGCTAGTTGAGGTGGGAGAGCTCTGAGTGGAGAAGAGAGCCAGCTCTACACACAGAGTGGAGCTGCAGGGAGCATTAGAGCCATGGATCTCAGCAGAGTCACATGCCTGGCAGAGATTTAGGGAGGACATCATGCGAAGGGGAAGGGCAAGAGGGCTTTAAGCACTAGACTTGTGAATTGCCTAGCCATGTGTATTTCCTGTGCCCCATTCTCTGTTACTCTTCTACTGATGCCTGTGTGTAGTGGTGGGAAGAGGGGTTCCCAGCTTTATGTGGGGAGGGTTTCATCACTCTTTTATTATTCTTATAATTCCATCTCTCTGAATGCCTTTGCTTTGAGCTAATTGTGCTTGTTGGATGACTTTAAAGATAAACACATTTGAGAACTCATGACCTCGTTTTAGGAATGAAGATTCATCGTCTGAAATACAGAACCTTGAAAATGGTGGTAGTTTCTCTCCTGGGAATCTAACTTGTAAGGGCAAATTGGTGGGGGTGCCATGGAGGGATGCCAGATAAAGAAACACACTTCATGTAGCCTGAATAAATGATATGTTAATGTTATCAGTCTTTCCCAAACATATATAGATATTATTACTACCAGGCACTATGCTGAGTGCTTTTTACAAATAGTATCTCATTTGATTTTCATGCAAGCCTGTAAGGTAGGTGCTACCTTTTTATAGTTAAGAAAATTGAAGGAGGCAACGGTTAATTGACTTGCTCTCTGAAGCCAGATTTGAACTTACATTTTCCTGATTTCAGGCTCAGTGCTCTATGTATTGTGCCACCAACTTCCCCAAGCTTTTAACACTTTGTAGCTTAACTGTGCTTTATAGACATTATCTCCGTTGACTCTCATATTAATACTTTGAAGGCAAGTATTATATCCAATTTACATATCATGAAACTGAGCTTATAAAAAGTTGAGTGACTAGCCCAGGGTCACACAGCAAGTAGGTGATAGGATTTGAACCCAAGTCTAGCACTCTATCCCATATGGCATACTTACTCTTTTAGACCAGACCCTAAAGTCTTGGCCACTTAGACCAAGAACAGAGACTTTGAACCCCGCCAAGGTTGGCCTAAATCTTGGTGGTCTAATCAATTCTCGATTTCGTTCTGGTCAGATCTATGACCCAGGATACCTTGCTGCCTTTCCAGGTGTCTTTACTACCATTTGATTTTTACTTTTCAGTGATTTATACCTTATAGACCTAAGTATGAAGAACATGTGATATCAGGCTTGCCTGAGGATTATTCTAAAATAATACAGGGGGTACTGATGGACACATATGCTTCTCACCATCATCAGTGGAATGGAAGGTGATGACTCTTCAAAGGCTTAGATTAAGAACATGTCGAAGTATTTATGAAAGGTAATCAAGAATATTTAGCTAGCTGAAACTGGAGGAGGGAAGCCATTTGAGTTTTTGAATTGCAGTGAGCTGGAATATGACTCAGATGACACTTTCTCTTTTATTATTATTCTTTTAAAAATCATGTAGGTGTTTTGTGACCACAAATGGAGAAGATGAAATATGGTAGTAGCACATAGGAGAGACTTTAAAGGAGATACATTTTTAAAAAAATTGGTTTGTATAGAAATAACCACAGCTGGATTTTCCTCCACTGTTGCCAGGCCATTCAAGCTCATGAGACAGCAAGAGATATTGGTGAACTGCAGTATGGTCCTGGAGAAGGCTTAACCTGCTATATCCAATGAGTGTTGTGGAGGGAGGAAGGGTTTTAGTTAGTCCATAAGCATTTATTAAGTATCTTCTATGTGTTGGGTACTATGCTATGTGCTGAATGTGTTAGTGTGCTAAATGTTTTGATCAGATGCTGGCCCAGGATTCTTGCTGTGGGCTTTTAGAATCCAATCTTTCTTAGTATATTATTAGTTTTATTGAAAGAGCACAGGTTGTATAAACACATTAGGGAGTAGTTCAATGGGGAAGCATTAAATATGCGATTTGATGGGCCTAGCAGAAAGAGACAAACATAGAAAGTCTAATGGACCCCAACTGGACGCAGTTGGAAAAGGGGGGGGACAGAAAAAAGATATAGTAGGAGGAATCTGGAGTATTGGAAGAAACCATCAGCATTTCAGAAAGGATATCCCAACACCTCTGGGCCTCAGTGTACTCTTGTAAAAATGAGGAGATTAGTCCAGATAGCTTCTGAGGTCCAAGTCAATGATCTGAAGGGTCAGGCCTTAGTAAAACATGGAAGAAAGAAAAAACCATGATATCAAAAGCAGCTTAGGAACAAAGAAAATCAAAGTGGGGGAATGTGATAACAAAAATACTGGAAAACTATGGCTGGAAGAAAAAGGGAGGGAGGAGATATTGCAGTGTAGAATTGTGTGAGTTTTAATTTTAAAAATGGCAAATAAACTCAATATAATTAGAAAGTTAAAATATTCTGAGTAGAGGTTAATATCCTAATCCTGTGATAGAGGAACATTTAAACTGTGAAGAATATCACCTCAACTGAAAATTCTACACACACTGTGGTTAGTTAAAATGAAGTTTTAGCTTAAATTTAAATTCCTGAACTCTTTAAGTCAAACCGGTTTAATAGAATTTTCCTGAAATTCAGTGCACTTGAAATTGAGTATGACAGAGCCATCAGATAAAATCATATCTCCTCAGTGATGGGGCATTTGTGTGTGTGTATATATATATATATATATATATATATATATATTTCTTATAGCTATTATTGCCATACCATGGGCCACAAATAGGTCCATTTGTTTCCATTGAGTATTCATCCTTCCCTACATGAAATGGAAGCATGTTCTACATTCATCTGCATAGATCATCTTAGAAAAGTTAATGACTTCTGGTCCTCCAACATTTATCCCAATTTCCTTAGTTATCATAGGCTTACTGTGAACATGGTATCCAGTTGATATCATATGGTGGTTCTCCCCCAAACAACTTGGAAGATACAGGACATGTACAATGAGTAGATAAGGATACAGTGTATGGATTGATTGTTATTTCAGGACTGCAAGATTATCTGAAATATTGTGTAGAGTTTGTCCTTTGTTTTCAAAGAGGACCATGGCATCAGGGGAATGATGACATGACTTGCAGTTGACTTTGATTTGAGTGAGGGAGGGCTGTTCAAGGTCACCAGCCTCACTTTCTTCTCCAGAGCTATCTGGATCCAGTGACCCGATATTCATCAGAATGGCAGGAGATGACACAGGAAATATCATTGCTAATTGTCAGCTTCCTGGCTCCATTGTGAAACTGCAAGTATCACCGTGTTTTATTGGCTTAGGGCTGTTCTTTCATCAACCCCAGGCATGGTCACAGAAGGAAAAAAGTAGTGGATTGAGCTAAAACCTTTTTTTGAATCCTGTACTCCAAATAATACTCAACAGGTTAAAGAGTAGGTTAGTCCTTTACCTTGATTTCAGTTTTCTTAGTGAGTTAAAATTTGTTTTGTTGACAAAACAAATCTTTTCACTGAGAATATGTCCCTTTCCTCTGCCGTCCTCAGTAATTATGACTTTTGATAAAAAATGAAGTGGAAAAGAAAAGCAGGTTAACACAATTAAACCAATTAGTGAACTGAGTCTGATGCAATGTTCTATAGACATAGGCCCCCACCTCTACTAAGAAGGGAGAGATGCAGTTTCTCAACTCTTTTTTGGGGTCAAGGATATGCTTCTGAATGTGTGTATATATATAGATCCACATATTTAGATATAGAGATATGTACACATAGGATAAAAATCAAGAGATATAACTAAAAAGAAATACGAAGCAGTTAAACACAAGGTCATCTGGGAGCGAGGGCACTTGTATTTGAGGGAATCAGGAAAGGAGTCATGGAGAAGCTGTTGCTTCAGCTGTGTCTTGAAGAAAGAAAGGGATTCCACGGAGGGAGTCCATTCCGGGCTTGGCGGCTAGTCTGTGCACAGACCGTGACATGAGGCCCAGGGGGGTGAAGTGAGCTGTGGATTGTCAAGGGTTGTGTACAAGCAGGCATGGAGGCTCTAAGTTTAAAGCCAAGTCTTCTAGCTTTAACGCCCATATCTTTCCCCCATACTGCCTTGCCTGCAGTGAGGGGATTCCATCTAAAGTCAGCAAGGTACCTGCCCTTCACTTTAAGCCTTGGTCTGATTGGGATGCAGCACACTCATTCTTTTGATAACTTCTACTAAAGCAGTATGCCAAGGATACCCTCCCAGGTCTGCAATAACATAAGCAGAATTTAACAAAGTGATCTAAAGTCCTCAAACAGAGGATGAAAAAGCATAAATAGGCCCCAACGCTGTTCATGAACCCGAGCTCTTCGCTGATGCCTCAGTGATGAATTGGAACCAAGCTGGGTCCCAGGACTGGTCATCATTCATTGCCAGGGCTTGCAGCTTAGAGCAACAGAAATGAGTAAATCTTATCGTAAAGACAATGCTGCCTTCCAGCAGGCCTTCCCTGTGGAGAGAAACGTCGTGTCCATGTTCTTTCCTGCATGGGCTAGAGGAAGAGCCAAGAAATTTCTATTTGTAGCTTTTTTTAGGAGGAAGATCATTGAGAGAGGTGCTTGGCTTTTTTATTTTTAATAATTATAAAGAAATCCAACGATTAAGGGATGATGCTGTTGTTTAGTGGTTTCTGACTCTTCCTGACCCCACAGTGGATAGAGTGCTAGGCTCAGGTTCAAGAAGACCCGAGTTCAAATATGGCCTCAGACATTTACTGTGCAACCCTGGCCAAGTCACTTAACCCTGTTTTCCTCAGTTTCCTCATCTGTAAAATGAGCTAGAGAAGGACATGCCAAGTCATTCCAGTATCTATGCCAAGAGAGCCCTAAAATGGGGTCACCAAGAGTCAGACATGACTGAACAGCAGTAGCAACAGAACCCAATTTAACTAAGCTGTCAGCTTTTGGCAGAGAGGTGGTAGATTTATTTGGTGGTTCTGGATTTGGAGTCAGGGAGACTGGCATTCTATTCCTGTCTTGGAGACTTTTTAGCCATCTCCTTTGTAATATCCCCAGTAAATGGTCATTCAGCTGCTGCTTGGAGACATCCCATAATGAGGGGGCAGTTCCTTTCCTCCTGAGACAGCCCATCCCACTTTGGAAGAGTTTGAACTCTTAGCAAGTTTTTTCTGACATTAAGCATAAATTTGTTCCTTTGCATCTTCCACTCATTTCTCCTTGCTCTGCCCTCTGGAGCCAAGCAGAACCAATAAATCTAATTCCTTTTCCAGGTGACAGCCCTTCAAATACCGGCAGACAGTTCTTATGTCCTTGTTAAGTTTTCATGATGTGCTATATTACAGCTGAATAGATAGCCTCGTTCAACATTACTGTTGATGTTGGTTTTTTGTTTTTGTGCAATCATTTATTTATGCTCTGAGTTAATTTGGATTGGTATTGTCTCCAACATATTATAAGCCTCTTGAGGGTAAATGTTAAGGTTTCTGATTAAAAAAAAAATGAAAAAAAAAGCCACAAACTCTCCAGAAAGTATGGCATGCCTCATGACTACGGAAAAAAAAACAAACAAACCAACAAAAACATAACTCCAGTGTCCTTCCAGAGCATTTATAGATGAAGAACAGCATCAGATAATTTCTAAAACATAAACTAAAATTGATAAATGACACTAAGAAAAGCTTTTTTGTGGGGGTGGGGGACAGAAACTTAATTAATAATTGAGCTATTTAGAGGACATTGTCCTGCTCTTATACTTTTAATTTAATATGCCATTTGGGAATGAGAAGATTGTCAATCAGCAGAGCAGATACACATTTATTAAATACCTGCTACATGTCAGTCACTGTACTTTGTGCTTGCAATATAAAGGCAACAATGAAACAGTCCTTGCCCTCAAGGAGCCTACATTCTAATGGAGAGAGAGCATGGACATCTACATAAGGTGATTTTACAAAGGAAACCAGCTTGTATAAATTGTCACTAGAGAGAAATCTTGATAAAAACCAGAGATAGCAAGAAGTGGAGATTAGAATGGTGAACTTTCTGGGAGTCTAGGTGGTATAATGCATAGAGCAATGGCCCTGGAGTCAGGGGGACCTGAGTTCAAATATGACATCAGCCACTTAACACTTACTAGCCATGTGACCTTGGGCAAGCCACTTAACCCCAATTGTCCTGCCTTCCCCCTTCCAAAAAGAAAAAAAAAGGGTGAACTTTCTAGGCATAGGGGGCAGCCAGTGCAAAGATATTGTGATTGGAGATGGAACATGGGAGATGAAGGGTAGTGTGTGAGGAACAGGAAGTAATTAAATGGGTGACCTTGGGCAAATCACTGAATCTCACAGCTTTCTCATGCTAAAATGGGTGTGGGAGGATGGTTGAACTAGATAATCTAATCTTTTCTCTCAACCGCACCTTAGGTTGAGAATCTTTGTTTTTCTTCTATTTCTCTCTTTTCTGGTGGGCATAAACTGTTCTAAGGGCATGTGGAGATGCCCACTATTATGCTTTTACACAAGTGACATCCTTTGCCTATAAGACCTGTTATTTTAAGGGTGGAAGGTGGGGAGATCTCCTCATTTCCTGATGCTTAGGAATATAATCCTGCATGATATCAGCATGGTCTTGTCTTGTTGGCCTCCCGTCCCAGTGGTGGTTGTGAGAATTCCTAGAAGAAATCAGAATGGCCAGCTCTGTGGTGCATCATGTGCTTTTGGACATCCTGTGGGTAGAAAGGAAACTGAGTGCTTCTCTAGAGGTAAACTGAAGGGCATGTAACATCTGCCTTCAATCACAGAAGCTGGTAAGCAAAACACATTCCACATGGTCCACAGCAGGCCACAATGTGCTCCAGCTGTTTAAAGAGTGCCAGATGAAATGAGCAGTAACCAAGGGGAAAGGACATCAGCTTGGCTTGTGCTCTGTTCCAGAGAAGCTTCTGGGCAGGTTTAGATTCCTCATTAGAGTAGTCTGACAAAGGCTTAGGTTGTGTGTGCCTGTGTTTGTTTATATGAGAGGTAGGAAAACCCCTGTGAATCCAAGACAAAGAAGCAGCAGAACTGGTTGGATTTCCTAAATTAATGGAAAAAAGTAGTTATTTAACAATTCCTGTGTGTCAAGCCCTGTGCTTGGGGACATAAATGCCAAGGTAAGAGAGTCTGCCCTCATGAAATTTCTATTCTAATCAGAGGAGATAACATGTGAGAGGAGGGGTGTTTTGCTTTAGGAAGTCACAGGATTGTTGAGTGGAGACATAGGGGAGTAGATTGACATATGATTTCCAGCAACTGGCAGTATTGATTTGATTATGGTTTCAGAGCTGGGGTATGTGGGCAGAGGCAGCATAGGTGGCAAAGACCAGTAGGGTAGAAGAGGCAGGAATGGAAGAGGAAGAATGGAAAGTACCAGAATGGTCCAGGTGGAATATGAACCATAACTAGAGATGGCATGAGCATGGATTTGGGGCTTCTGTGTTCCTATACATCAATATTTTAAAGATTTGTGAGGATTCTCCCTCTATTGATGCTGCTGACAATGTGCCTAGGACTTGGGAGATAGACTGAATAAGGCTATGGTTGGAAAAATTCAACTCCCTTCAGATAACCTGGGGAAGAGCTTTTTATACTTAGCTTTGCTGTTTCTCAGGTCATAGACATATCCACGAGCTCTGGACTATTGAAGCAATGGGGGGTACATAACCTGGAGAAGAAAAAACTTAGTGTGGACATTCATTTGTTCATTCAATGCGCATTTATTAAGTTTTCATGTTTGGCATTGAAAGTTCTTTACCACCTGACTCCAACTTATTTTCAGCTTTATTGTATTACATTATTCCCCTTTGCACATTCTTTGGTCTAGACCAGGGCTTCTTAAACTCTTTCCACTCGCTGCTCTAGACTAACTGATCTTCTTACTGATCCATATCTTGTCTCTCTCCCACATTCTTTCCTGCCTCCTCCTACTCCTCCTTTTCCTCTTCCCCCCTCTTCCTCCTCCTTCTCCACTTCTTCTCTTTCTCCCTTAATCTCTCTACCTCACCTAGACTGTGTAAAGCCAAGCACGAGCAGCTTTCCAGAGGATGGCTGCTGCGAACAGCTTTTCAAGGTTCTGATTACACAACATAGTAAACACCCTATTTATTCAATAACAAATCAGAGCAAAACATTCACAGAAAATCAAGGTACAGCATTCACAATGTTATAGCTTATCACAGAGAATCAAAATATAGCAGTCAAAACAGCTTATCACTAAAATGGCCACATAGTTTTCACCTCAGTGGTCACAAAGTTTTGAACAAAGAACAAGGAGGTTTACCTCCTTAAGGGACACAAAGTACAATAGTCAAAGTTCTCCACCCATGGGGCACACCAAGTTACAAATCAGTTGCTATTCAGTCATCATTAACTATTCAATCATCAGAAAATACACCAGCCCTCCACCCCTAGGTCACTAGTAAATTACAATTTCTCAGTCAGTACACAGTATCCAAGGAAAATCTTCTTTCAGCTTGACTCAGTGTGGCCTCTCAGATTCCCTGGATCCCCTTCCATGGTCCCAGATCCTACCTGGATTCACCAAACTGTCACCTGGGTTCAAAGGCAGACAGCTCTCAGGCCCTTGTCCAGCTCCCCAAGCACTTCCTGTTCCACACTGAAGCTCACAGTGTCCAATTCACCTTGAATCCTTCACAGTCTCTGTTCCTGGGAAGTTAAGGCTTAACAAAGCCACAAACAAGTTTGTGCAAAGTACCAGCATCACAGTCATGCTTCCTCAGTCTTTTGGCAGCTCCAGCTGGCCCTTGGATGTCTTTGGCAGCTCCCATAAACTCTGGCTGGCCCTCAGACTCAGCAGCTCCTCAGCAGAAGCTCCAGCTGGTTGCCAGAATCAAAATCACTTCACCCAGGTTCCCAAAATAAAAATCATTCTCTCCAGCCTGGGGGAACCTTTCCTTTTCAGCCTCCCTGGTGGCAGCAGCTTCTGCCTTCCTGAAGCTTGCTCCAAGATCTGTCTGACCCAGCAGGGGCTTCTCCTTATATACACACATGGCATTAGCTCCTTCCTTTTTCAGCCAAACCCTTCCTGTTATGTCAGCAGCAGGGGTTCATACCTTCTTTTTCTTTAACAAAGGCTTGATTAATTACTAAGTGCTAAAGTACCTCTTAGCTTTCCAATACAAAGGGATCACTATTACAAAGGGATTACTATTACAGACTGGAAGAGCAGGAATTACTCACAGACCTGAACCTACCACCAGTCAGGACTGGAACTTTGACCTGCTTGGCTCATAGCTCCTTTGGTAGCCTGTTAGCCCCTCATTCCTTAGGGTTCCCCACATTGATGCCAGATAAAGTGCTGGCATAGCACTTAAAAAAA
>CM053581.1:560741002-560775747 GCA_028627135.1 Pseudochirops cupreus | reverse complement strand
GTTTTTCTGTTTGTTTGTAACTTCTGTTTGTATTCTCTGAAGTTCAGGGTGCCGACTTTTTCCCCTGAACTAGGTAAATGGTATTTGATTGATTAAAGTAAGATTGTTAACCCATTTTGAGTTGCTTTCCTTTAGAAAAGCAGATCTAAGAACCTGTGCTAGCAGCCACCCTGGGGGTGCTGGGGTGCTTGCTGATACACTTCTCCAGCTCATTTTACAGATGAAGAAATTATGGCAAACAGAGTTAAATGACTCACTCAGGGTCACACAGCTAGTAATTATCTGAGACCAGTTTTGAACTCAGGTCTTCCTGACTCCAGGCCCAGTGCTCTATGCACTGTGCTAGTTAGCTACCCCTTGCCCCCCCATTATCTTGTATTTATTTTGAGTTATTTGCTTTGTACTTTTTCATACATATATACTATCTACTCAGAATGTTCCTCCACTATAGCAGCAGTGCTCATGTTTGTCATTATTTCTCCAGAATCTAGGAGAGTGCACTGCATGCAGCAGGCACTTAGTACATGTTTGTGGAGTGATTACTTAGGTGCTGGGAGCACAATTCCCACCTTTAAGGAGATTTCAAGTCTTTGAAGAGCTATCATATGGAAGAGAGATGAGGCTTGTTCTGCTTGGTCCTAGATAGCAGATCAAGGAGCAATGGATGGAGCCTTTCAAGAGTGAATTGAAGTTTGTGGCAATGGAAAACTTCCTGATAATGGGAGCAATGACCCAAACTGGTTCCTGGGGAAATTGCCTCAACGTGCTGGTACAGTTTTAAAAAAAAAGGCCAGCCAAGTGCTAGGTACCATGATGAAGGAAGAGTACTGGGAATTAGACCAGAGGGCATTCTGACTTTCTCCATTCTAGAAAGCCAGGGGGTTTCCACATGTATGAAGTTACGGTAATTTGAAGGCAGTGTTATGCAGTGTAAAGAGAAACCTGTATTTGGAGTCAGAGGATTGGAGTTAGAATCCAGGCTCTGCCATTTACTCCATGAAACACCATGGCCATGTTGCTTCACCTCTGGATCTAGATCCTCATCTGTGAAATGAGGTGGATAGATGTGATACTTTCCAAGTTCCTGCCAGCCCTAAATCTATGTTTCTGTGAGCACAAAAATGATACAATGGAAGTAACAGATTTTGAAGACAAAAGTATAAGGAATTTTAGGGGAGATACTAAATGTTTTAGGACTTTTGATCTGGAAAGAAAAAGGCTAAGGGGGCATATTTGAGGGTAATAATGAGAGCTGACATTTATGGCATCAGAGCTTTATGATTTTTTGATACAACTTTGAAGTTTATGATATAACTTTGTGCTTTATGAAGATTATCTCATTTGATCATCTCAACTACTTCATGAGAAAGATCATGTAAATCTTATTACCCCCATTTTATTTAATGTAGAAACTTAGATAGGACAAGTAATTTGCCAGAGAAGATGTTACTAAAGTAATGGTAAGATCATTATTTGGACTCTAGGTCTTCTGACTGAACCCAATGCTAGCTTCCTTCCACTACCAGCTGCTTCATAGGACTGAAGATTATACAAAGAAGAAGGACATAAATGGGATGAAATGTGAACTCAGTCAGCAGATGGGACCTTTGAAGCCTGGTAGGCTTAAAACAAATAAAAAGACTGCTACTTTCACAATTGTACTGGTAGGTTGTTTAACAACTATAAATCCCTTGTTGGGGGGGGCATGCAATGTATACCCAACACATATTTAAATTTAATCCACATTATTAATATTTTCTTCATCATTTCCTTAAGTCTAGATAGTCAAGGAAATGATAAGTTAAGCACTGATTTGTGGCGTTTGATTTCTGAGGTGCAAATCATCACACTGAAAGTTTCACAATTTGCTCAGGAGCCTGTACAAACTGGCTCTGACTTCCTTTAGATGAAAATGCTGCCTCCAAGAGGAGGTGGGTGAGGACCGAGAAATAGTCGATAGACTGGACATTGTCAAGGTCATTGACAAAATGGGGGGCAGTTTTGGCTGAGTGGCAAGGTCAGAAGTTGTATATATCTGAAGTTGAGAAATAGCTGAGGGGAAGGGAAGAAGGGATGGTTCTAAGTGTCGGGGGTTGGTTTGTTTTCTAGGAGATGGCCTGCGAAAAGTAGAAAACAAGAATTCCTTACTGGGGATATCCTCCAAGGGTCCATCTTCAGTCTTTTATCTCTGTGCTCCCTTTTCTCAGTGGTCTTACCAGCTCCCCCGGATTCAGTTACTCGCCACTATGTAGATGACATCCCCATCTATATGACCCTAGATCAGAGGCATCTATATGACCCTAGATCAGAGGTGGGGAACCTGTGGCCTCGAGGCCACGTGTGGCCCTCTAGGTCTGCAAGTGTGACTGACTGAATCCAAACTTCAAATAACAAATCCTTTTAATAAGAAGACTTAGAAGGCCACATGTGACCTTGAGGCCACAGGTTACCCCATTACTCAGCCCTTCCTTAGTCTCTCTCCTGGACTCTAGACCTTTAGCACTCTCCTCACCTCTCGTATCCAATCAATTGCCAAGTCTTGTCTATTCTACTTCAGCTATATTTCCCACAACTACCCTCTCCCCTCATTAGTTTTAGACAGGAGCTAGATTTAAGTTTTCTGGTGGAAACTTCCCTGCCTTAATTCAGGTGGAGACAATGAACTAAAGGAAGAGATGTTCACCCAAACGGGGTCGAGACTCCAAGTCCTTGTGAGCCCAGAATCTTCGGCAAGGTAACATTTTCACAGGTTATGTTTACAAAATATTTATTATCTTCAGTTTCTCTCCAATTCATCCTTCTCCCAGCTGCCAAACTGATAAGTCCAAAGCACAGGTCTGACCACATCCTGGCCCGCTTGAGAGGCTCCCAAGGCTCCCATAACTCGCACTTGATTCTAAGATAAGATCCCAACTCCTCTCTAGCATTTAAAGCCTTTTGCTGACTGGGTCCTATCTTTCTAGGCTTATTGTACGTTCCTTTTCATCACATGATCTATTTTCCAGCCAAAATGTCCATCTTATTCTTTAGGCACAATGTTCCATTTCCTTTCTTTGTGACTTTGCACAGGCTGCCCCCCATTCTTGGATTGTCTTCTCTCCTCACTTCCATTGAGAGTCTTTTAAGGTTCATCTCACATGTCACCTCCTCCCCAAGGTGTATCTGATTCCTCCCAGTTCTGAATGTCTGCTTTTCCCCACTTCCTCAAATAATTTTGCATTTACTTTAAAAATGTAATGTGTAAAGCTAATTCCACAGGACTCAGAACTCACCTGTTCTAAGTTCCATTCTGAGGGCTTCACCCAATGATCCAGGACCTTTTTCTTTAGCTCATCCTTACTTGAATTATCCAGAATACTATACAAGATAAAATTTAGGTGTAGCTTCTATCCAAGGTATCCCCAAACATAGGTGACAGAATCTTCAAATCTTGTATAGACATTCAACATACTACAAGGTTATTGGGTCAGCATTTATTTACTCCACAGAAAATGCCCAAGATGATAGATAAGTACTTATCAAAGCCCATAATGATACACAGAAGGCCATCAGTTCCCCTTTAAGCAGGGAACCGACCTTGGGCTTGCTGTTGGGGCAATACTATATCATTTTGATGGGTCCCTACCCCTTAAAACCCTATACATATAGTCACCCCAAGATTTTACATACTACCTTGTAACTCTACCAGTGCAAGTATGCTTTGAATCCCCCTGAACAGACTCCTGTTTCTTTGGATTTGCACTGTTACTAATTGGTTTTATGTTCCAAGCAGGATGTGGGCCTAGGTTTGTGGTGGAGCCAACTCATACTGGCTCCTGAAAGCCAATTGTTAAAATTTTAATGTGAGTATTTCTACCTTGTAAATCAACAAACATTACAAAGCAGGACTCGATTTATTGTTTTGTTGATTGTCTAGAATTAAGAAAGTGATGGATACAATGTCAATAACGCTGATTAAATGTAAAAGTGTATCATGGGGACTTTTTATATTTTCAGAGCACTGGTTATTAAATATAACCCAGCAAACCCTTGGGTATTCCACATGAACCATGTAGAAAATCTTCTTTCTCTAAGGAAAATTCTATTGTAGGAAACTTTGGTCTCTAGAATTTCTGGTGCCCAAACTTTCAAATTCTGGGACTCTTGATCTTGGGGCTACCAACAAGGAAATTCTTCAAGTTGGTACTGCCCAGAAAAATCTCTGTCTTCTGCTAAATGACTAAATATTTAGATCATGCTGCCTAAAGAATTTAAAATCTACTCTCTTTACATGAGAAATCAGAGTTTAGAAATCAGTGTCCTTGAACCCACCTCTTGAGCTATGTGAATACATATGTCTCTCGCCACCATGAGATGCTGTTCAAGCTGCCATTGATGCTCCTTGTACAGGATAGTATGGGAGAGAAATTATTTATTCCTTTGCTTTATTTTGGAAGAAAGTGTGAAGTGAAGTTTGAATATCTAGAACTAAGACCCCAGAAGTGGGGACCATCTTGCTTTTATTGGCCACAAGGTATGACTAAAGTCAATCACTAGGAGCTGCCTTTGTCCCAGCAATGTTTTTCCCATAGTGGCCAGTGCCCTTTAATCCAATAGGTTTGATGGAGCAAATCCTGCAGTTTGATCAGGAGCTAAAAATGGCCCATTTCCTATAATTTTATCAGGGGGTTTAGGAAACAACTTCTTTTGACCAGGAATTAACTTGTTCTAACAAGGACACTCATATTGTGTTTATTTCGATGTGTGGTGGTTTGTCTCCCTACTCCCCCCGCAGTAGACCATAAACTCTTCGAGGGCAGGGTCTTTGTTTTTGTCTTTGTATCTTCCTTACTTACCATAGTGCCTGGAATATAGTTGGCATTAATAGATGCCTCTTGAATAAATGAAACAACATATAAATGGGTTCAAGAAAAGTTTCCATAAATTTTTGTAGTCAATGTATAGTAGAACTCATGAACACCTTTTACCTCCTATCAGTACAGTTTTAAGGCTAATATCATGAAAGGCAACTCTGCTGTTCCTTAAAAAGGCTCTTTCTGCTGTTGCCAGAGGGAAAATCTAGGAACAGACATCATTGATCTGACCTCCTTTGGTAATTTTGTGATTTCTATAATGCTTGCCTTCATGAGCACAACTCAAATGAACTGAACCTCATCATCTCCCCAAGAAGCAGTGGAACTGAGAGTAAAGTAGGTGAGGGGGCTTCTACAGAGGTCAGAAAGAACAAAGGGCAGACAGGGAGTGCATTGAGAAGGAAAATGCCTGGTGAATGGCGTGAATGCATGTCTAACACCTTTCTGTGATATCACTCCCATTAAGTGGCACTAAGAGCAATCCATTTAGATGTCCTAATTTGAAATGGAAAATCAGTGGGATATATAATTTGCTAAATGAATTCCTTCTAAATTTGAATTTAATATGCACTTCTTGGGACTTCAGTCTCTCCTAATACTCTTTTTATACCTGGAACATGCCTAGCCTTTCTGTTGTTCGCCACTGAGAGTGGGAGTGGGAAGTAGAGCCAATTTCATGATCATAGATTTAAGATTTGGAGGAGAACTGAGAGATCTAATCCAATCTCTTACCTTTACAATTAAGGAAACTGAGGCCCAGAGATGGGAAATGACTTTGCTCAGGTCACACAGGTTTTAAGCAGGAGAGAGATTATTCTGCCCCAAGTGTTCTGATTCCAAATTCCATAATTTTCCTTAATACCATACTGTTCATTCCATTAGCCTACAGGGAGTCTCCAACTTAATGAATGATTTCCCACAGTTCGTGGGGATTTTTTCAGGTTCAACTAATTTGGATTGAGTGACTAAAACACTACAGAAGGCAAGTATTAGGAAAAAAACCCCATATTTCCAAAGAGTTCAGACTAAGCTATCCATCCCCACATTCTTTCTCTATCACTGGCAAAAAGAAAATTTTGAGGGGAGCATAGAGTTTGCCACCTAGTCAAAGACCTACCCAGGAAGGGAGTTGCCCAGTGTTTAGCCTATCTGCTCTTCTGGGAAAGGGAGCAATGAGATTCTCCTATCACTGGATGGATCATTCCTTACCTTCAGATCCATAGCCCAGCTCTTTCTGTTCCTCAAGATCAAATTTCATTCCCTCTTAAACCTTTGCCCTTTCGATCATTTATTTACACTGAGTAATAGATGATCACAACTTCTAGTATTAGGTCTCTGAGGATATTTGCATTTTAAGGGTGATTAATAAACCCCCTCTGATAGAATGGAGGTCTAATAGTTATGTTTTAAGCCCTGGTCAGTGGATGAAAAAGGATTCTTTCAAGTTCAATTCATCAAACTAATACTGAGTAGTTACTGAATAGACCAAAAGAATTAAGGCAATGTGGTGCAATGGAATGAGCATTAAATCTGGAGTCTGGAGGACCTGTGTCCAAATCCCATTTCTGGCATGTGTGACTTTGGATAAGTTACCAGTAGACTGCAAGTGCCTTGAGAGCCAGGATGGTCTTTTGCCTTTCTTTGTATCCACAGCATTTAGCACAGTACATGTAGAATAAATGCTTATTGAATGATGGGTTCCCTCCACTCCATGCCTTAATTTCCTTAGCAGTCAAGTAAGGGTCATGGACTATATGTCCTTTGAGGTACCTGCCTACTCCAGTTTCTTGATCTTAGGAAAGGTTTGGAGGGGTAGTATGCATACTTTTAGTCAGATAGCAAGGGGTCAATAGAGATGGAGAGGTCAAAGATGCATGATGGAGAGAAGACAATTGCCAGACAGTGTTCTAGAGGACACAGGGAAGGCTGGGATCTAGAGCATAAAAGACAGATGGATCTTAGCAAAGAGTAACCAATAACCTCCTCAAACAGTGCTGGTTAAAGTTCTGAACAGAATTTGGAATGCTGGTGTTAGGGGCAGGCCATGCATGGCATCCCCAGGCGTCCCAAGAATTTATCTGTAAAAGAAGAGACTCACTGACCAAGGACAAAAACATGGCTGGAGTCCTGTGAAAATACGTGATTCAGTCCCATTCTATCTAGTAGTCATTGGTTTTACAATCATAGAATTTTGTTTCATCCCTTAGTTTCTGAAATGAGCCACAGAGCCTGTCTGCCATCCAGCTAGTGGGTTAATAGTTATTTCTTCAGTACTTGCTATGTGCCAAGTAGGACTCTTACAAGAGATAAGAGGCAGGAAGATTGGAGGCAGAGCTCAGAGAGATGGGAGGGAGAGAGAGAGACTGGAACACCTAACAAGCTTGTTGGGAAAGAAATCTCTTGACTATCCTTGAAAACTAAGTTCAAATATCACTTCCTCTGGGATGTTCTTTCTGGAACTTTTCTCCAAGCTAGGACTGATCTCTCTTCCCTCTGAAATAAAGTATTTTGGACCTTTCTTAGAGTACTCCCATATTATAGAGTTATCTTACATGGGCATTGGTTTCTAAAGCTGTTCAGAAATTGAGTATCCTCAAGTGAACCTTCTTTCTTGAAATGCCCATAAGGGAGGACATTTCTGTTTTGTCCTTGGTTGATTGAAAGTGAATTGGGTTATGGATCCTGGATCTCAAGTGGTGAATGGAGGTGAGTGCCATGAAGCATCCAGTATGGTCAGTCAACTGATGTTGGAGAAGTCAACTGGAACCCCTCAGAGCATCTTCCTCCCTTTGTGAAAGGAAGCGTCACAGGTTTACCTTGATAGAAGGGCCCCGCAACTGTTACGGTCCCAGTTACCTGTGCATGGCCTTTAAAAATACGGGGAAGGAGGTTTAAATCATAAGGGAGCATCAGGATCATGTTTCCCCACTTCTTTGGAACCTATGTCCATTGAGCCAAACATCAGGTGGAATTGCCTTTGCTGTTGAAATGTGAGGCAGCCTAATGTGATAGTCAGGAAGACCTGGGCTCAAAAAGCCTTCCTCTGAGATGTGTTGGCTGTGTGACCCTGGGCAAGTCACAGTCTCTTAGAGTTCCAGAAAACCACAAGTCTCAGAGAAGGTACTGATCTGTGGGTGTTCCCTATACCCATGAAATTGAAGAGCTAGTCCTTATCCTATTTAAATGGTTATGTCTCCAACTTTTTTCCCCTTCTGTGTTAATATAGTTCAGTTTCTCTAAATGAAATTGTGTATTAAATGGGGTCTTCACTTTATACTCATACCATACTTCATAACTCACACAATATTAGACCTGAAAGGGACCTCAGAGATTATTTAGCCCAACTGAGTCATAGATTAAAAACCAACCAAACCAAACTGAGACACGGAAAGCTGCTGTAATTTTTTCGAAATTACACAGTAAGGGGCCAGGTAGGGAATTCAACCCAACTCTTTTTTTGTCTTTTCCTCAAGAGTATAAGCAGTTTAGGAGCAGATGCTGTATCTCCACCAACTAGTATTTCACCTGGTATGTGGTAGGTGATCATTATACGGTTGCTAATTGAGTCTAGGGCAGCTAGGTGGCATGGTGGATAGAGTGCCTGCCCTGGAGTCCAGAAGACTCATCTTCCTGAGTTCAAATATGGCCTCAGACCCTTACTAGCTGTGTGACCCTAGGCAAGTCACTTCACCCTGTTTGCCTCAGTTTCCTCATCTGTATATTGAACCAGGGAAGGAAATGGCAAACCACTCCAGTATCTTTGCCAAGAAGACCCCAAAATGGGATCACAAAGAGTCAACTCATCTGAAATGATTGAGCAGCAATGAAACACAGTTGAGTCTCACTTTCTCACTTGTGGATGCTCATTTGATTCTCTGAACCTATTCCACTTTGTTGTAAGTTCTAAAACAATTGGGTCTCCTTTTCTTCTCTAGTTTCCTGTGCCTAGGATGGTGCTTACTCAATAAATATTTCTTGAGCATTCAATGGTGCATTGCAAACTCCATCTGAGACAACACCTGGATGCCTATGATTTAGAGTCCCTTAAGTTGAGGATTTTGAATTCGAATCTCAAGGTCCAGAAAGATCTGGTTTCCACTGCCTATCATAGTTGTACTGTATTGTGCAAATATTCCTGAGATTTGAGGCCCCATCTATGTAGAAGAGATGAGTGGTCACATGTGGAGGAGACCAAGAATTTAGATCCAGAATCACAGGAAAAGATCTCATTCCATCCAGTCTTATAAGATACCTTCTGCAGTCAGTTGGCTGTATTATTTTTCCTAGCTAAGTGATGACTTTCACTTCTATCACTGAATGGAATTTGTAAATATTTTGGAAATGTGAGATGACATCATTTTGGCATCAGGTCAATCTAATGGTATAAGAAATGAAAACACACATATCGCATTTCAAAAGATCAGTCAATTACATTCAGGCACTTTTATTTACTTAGAGGGGAATTAAATCTGAGTCCAAATTGACTGTACCACACTTTCAATGAGCAGGTTTTTAACCTGGCAGCTGTAATAGCCGCCAAATAATTAAAAGTCCCCAAGCATCATTGTCTGCATACTTATCAGTCAGTACTAAAAGCAAGACCTGGGAATGTTCAGCTTGAGAATGGGTTTTATGAAATCTTTAGGTCATAATTTTAATAGTAACATGGAGATCAACTGTTTATTGAATGTCAAAGTCTCTTATCCAGTGGGAAAGACTGAAGCTTCTGTTCACAAAAGTTAAGACATTTTGTCAAAGCTTTCTGAGTTCCCTTGGCTTTGAGAGGTGACCTTTCCTTACTGATCAGGGGTATAGGGGGTAGAAAGACAAATCTTCGTGATTTGGGTAACAAGTTTCTAATTCAAAATGTGATAGATGGTTCTCTCTTGCTCTAATTTCTCTTTGGGTTGGTCTTGGGCATAAGTGGCTTGAAAGATGAATAAATCAAAAGCTCTGAGTTTCCAGTGGTTGGTTATAATATATGTGTTGGGAAGAAACATAATCAGAAAGAAAATGACTTCTCTCATAGGAATACTATAAAATTCTAAATCTATGGTGACAAAAACTTTTCTGTCATCTGAAGAGGTCACTATGTCCTTGCGAGCCAGCTAGTTCTTCATCAGTCAGGCATAAGAGTATTCTAGTGGGATTTCATTTTATAGATGTAGCCTTGTTTTCATGGTAGCTAGGTGGTATAGTGAATAGGATGAAATGTCAGGCTTTTAGTCAAGCAGTTCTGAGTTCTAATCATGCCTCAGACACTTGTTAACTTTGTAGCCTTGGACAAGTCATTTACTCTCTCTCAGCTGCAGTGTCTTCATCAGTAAAATGGGGATGATAATACCTACCTCATAGGGTCGTTTTGTGAGTCAAATGAGCTGTGTTTTAAAGTACTATATGAATATTAGCAATTATTACATTATGATTATTCTTTCCCTCAGGATTAAAACAGAGTCTATAAAAAAGGCATGGCTGAAACATGATTTTGTCTGAAAAGAGATCTGTGGGGTTTACGTAACTGTAAACTCCGTGTGAGTCAACTGTGTGATCTTACAGCCAAGTAGTGTCTAGCACAGGAGTGGGGAATCAGTGGCCTTGAGGTCACACATGACCCTCTAGGTCCTCAAGTGAGGCCTTTGATTGCATCCACACTTGAGGGCTGCACATGAGGACCCAGAAGGCCACATGTGGCCTCGAAGTCACAGGTTCCCCATCCCTGGCCTAGTACAAAGTAAGTGTTAATGAATGCTCTTTCAAGAAAGGTAAAAGTAATGTTAGGCTGTATTAAGAAAGGCCTATGTCCAGCAAGAAGGAAATGACAGTCTGATGTCTCTGACCCTGTGGTCAGATAACATGTGAAGTACTGTGTTCAGTTCCAGAGACTTCATTTTAGGAAGGCATCATAAGCTGGTTAATTTCCAGAGGAAGACAATAGAGATATTCACAACATAAAGAATTCTTTGAAGGCCTTCTTATGTTCAGCCTGGAGAAGGGATGGGTCATGACAGCCGTCTCTAAGTGTTTAAAGGGCTACATTGCCATAGAGAAGAAAAATTAGGCATGTTCTGTTTGGCTCTAGAGGACCTTAGGAGGAACAATGGGTGAAAATTTCAAAGGGGGGATGTAAGGAAGAAACAACCTGGCAATTAGAGTTGGTCAGAGATGGACGAGACTTCCTCAGGAGGCCAGGAGTTCCCCCTTCTTGGTGGTCACCCAAGCAGACCACCTGGGTACATTATAGTGGCAATTCTTTTGAGTGTGAGTTCAACTAGATGATCTTTGTGTCTCAGCATTCTGTGACTATGATTCTGTGATTTTTTTTTTCTGGTGGTTTCCTTTTCCCAAGGTGCTTAAAAAAATACTGATCAGAGGAGAAAATAGACAACGAAAGAATTTCTTTTTCTGATTCTTGCCTTTTTTATCTCCAAACTTTTTACAGCTGAGTTGAAAAGTCCTCAGCAGGGCAATGAGTGAAATGTGTTCTCCGAGTAACCCCTCCCTTCCATTTCTCAGCTGCAATGACCTCCCTGCTGATTTTGTTGTTCATGTGCTTGGAGTAGCTCATTCCCAGCGCTAGTCTACTTTCCAATAATTAAGGTCTTTTTCTGCTGGAGGGCTTTTCTACTGAAGAGGATTCCTAGCAGGGGAGGTGCATCTCTATGTGAGGTGAATTTCACTCCTCTTCCATCATAGGACCCAGCATTCCACCTAGGATCAGAAGCCACATTTCAGGTAGCATCAGCATTAGATTGTCAGAGCCTCCAGCAGGAACCTGTTCCACCCTGGGAGGTCCTTGGAGGGCACTTGGTGCTTGTGGCACATCCATCTCATCCCAGTAGGGACTGTGATGTTGAGAAAGATCTGGGATGGAAAAATGAAGCGTAACTGTGAAACAGATTTGGGGGTGTTTCTAGCAGAGGTCAAGAAGTCTCTCCAGAGTAGGAGAGAAATGAAAGAGAAAAAATACAGGCATTTGTTGAAAAGAGTTTCACATTCTCTTTGTGCCAGTAGCCAAAGCCAAACTATGAGGCATCCCCAGTTTACACAAGACCATCCAGATGTGTCTGGGTTTGAATCAGACCAGAATCAGGGTATATATCAGCACCTGGGGCTCTGCTCGAAGTCGGTCTTAATGTTCTGTGGTTGACTTGGGTTTTTTCTACCCCTCCATACTCTGCCCTCCTCTCTTCTATGGTCCCCTCTCCCCTGCCCTCAGTGAACTTTTAATTGATTTAAGAGGAGCCTGAGGACCTGGGCTAAACAAGATCTAAGAATATTTCTTGAAGGGATTGAAACCAACGAGTGGGCTATTTTTTCCCCGTGTGGTATGGGTGAATTTTTTCCCCTCTTTGGGCCTCAGTTTCTAATCTATGTGAAATGAAGATCCTATGATATCTAAGGTTTCCTTCTATGCTAAATCTACAGTCTAGGGAAATGCCAGCTGCCTTCTGCACTAGAGACTGAGTAGATGAACAAACACTGTTATTGTTGCAGCAAATATCTCAGCAGGAAATGGAAGTGGGGCTGAGAGTGAGTGAGGAAGGGGCCCCTGGTGGGTACCTCTTTGCAGTATTACCTGTTGGAGTAGCTCATTTACAGCTTAAGAGGGAATTACATGACTTGGGAAGGGCTCATACATGCTTCTTACCTGATACCTGAGGATACTTGCCAACCCCCCTCCCAAAAAAAACCCCAGCCATTGCCCCTTGCCATTTCTGTGTGTGTGTGTGTGTGTGTGTGTGTGTGTGTGTGTGTGTGTGTGTGTGTGTGTGTGTGTGTGTGTGTGTGTGTGTGTGTGTGTGTGTGAGAGAGAGAGAGAGAGAGAGAGAGAGAGAGAGAGAGAGAGAGGAAGAATTTACTTTGCAAAGGATGAAATCAACATGCCTCCTCTTTGGACTAAGATTCCAAAAAAAAATTTCTAATAATAGCTAACATTTACTATTTAGGTTTACAAAGCACTTTATAAATATACCATTTGATCCTTATTATCCAAATTTTAAAGATGAGGAAACTGAGGCATACAGAGGTTATGTGACTTGTTCATGATCACACAGCTAGTAAGTGACCCAATCAAGATTCAAACTCAGGTCTTCCTGACTCCAGGTCCAGTGTTTCAACCACTGCCTATACCTGTTTGACCTCTGGAAAAAAATAAAGAAGCAAAAAACAACCCTCCCCCCCCCCCCCAACAAATCAATGACCAGCAAATTACTTTCCCTAGTGGAAAGAGGACTGGATTTGGAGTTGAAATCCCACCTCTAACACTTAGGACCTGGCTGACCCTCGGTGAGTCCTTGAACTTTCCAGAGCCTCAATAAATCATCTATAAAATGAGGTCATTGGATTGTAAGATCTTTTCTAGTGCCTTCTAAAACTATAATAAAAATACTTTCTAAAACTATGACCTATATTTAGCTAAAAAAGTGTTTCAGAGAGTGGTGTTTAGAATTAAACTCAGAAAGATGACTATCTATTGATATAGAAAAAGCATATCAATAATCTAGCAATTTGTGATTTTTGTGAGTTAGTAGAGAAATTCTGAGATTGCTGATGGCTGACTCAGGATGGGGCTGCATACAAAGCAAGGCTCCTTCATGTGCTTGGCTGGGCTGGAGAACCCACTCCTGGGTCAGAATGAAGGAGACCAGCACCCAAGCCCACCTAACATTGAGAGGCCTGCCAGGGGACTCATCATTGAGGATGCTTATTTGGCAAGGACTTTGCAGACTCATCCTACCATATTGCTGTTATACACAGAAGTTTCCAGGCAAGACATCTTCCCTTTAGTATGACTAAATATGGTGGTTTTTCATTTTGTGTATATGTATATATATATATATATGTATGTGTGTGTGTGTGTGTGTGTGTGTGTATTTAGAGAGAGAGAAAGAGAGAGAGAGAGAGAAGAAGGGAGGGACAGAGGGAGGGGCTCTAAAATCTGTGTGTATTAAGTTCTTCCTTGTCTAAACCTGTGGGTATGCTTTTTGCTGTCATATTCAATAGAAGGTAGAGAGTCTGCCTCGGAGAAATATATGGGTTCAAATCCAGTCTCAAACACTTATTAGCTTTACAGTCTTGGGTAATCATATAACCTATTTGGACCTCAATACTCTCAGCTATAAAAAGACAGGTTTGGACTCAATGGCCTCTAAGATCTCTCTTCTAGCTTTAAATCTGTGATCCTGTGAAGTGATGTTTATATCTGGGGCAAACTTCTCAGGTCAGAAGCATGGTCAGGTTATATCTGGGGCAAGCATCTCAGGTCAGGAGGGAGAGGCAAGCTCCCTTAGGCTATGAAGTATCTGTGCTGTGAGAGGTAAAGGAAAGCTAGGCTGGGAAGAGACCCCCTTCTCTAATTGCTAGAGGTTACTCTTTCTTTGGGATAAAGTGTCTAGGAATAGGAGGGGGGTGGTCAAAGGGGGAGAGAGGAAAAAGCATATCCCAGGACGCCACAAGGTTTCAATGTTGCTAAAGGAACGATAAATCTGTCCAAGAGTAAGAGAGGAAACATAGAGCTGGAAGGTACTCCTGGCGCCCTCTAAATTTCCCACCTAGGTAGAAAGGAATTACCTGAGTCCAGGTCCAGTGTTCTAACTACATTTTTGCAAACTACACAGTCATCATGTGTCTGTTGTCTAAGGAACAGGCTAAGTTTGGGAAGACTGATCACTGGGTTGGTTATAGGGTGATAAATTTTTGGCCATAGCAATGTTTTAAGTCAATCAACTAACAAGAATCATAGATGACCTCTAAGGTCATCCAACCCAAACCCCTCATTTTACAGAAGAGGAAACCAAGGACCAGGGATGGAATTGACCCACCCAAGATCATACAGGTGATCTGCATATGGTGAGAAAATCATGGCTCTGATTTATTACAGTACATAGTAAGTTTGATAGCATAATGAAAATATGAAAGGTCTTTTTACTATTAAAAACACTAATGGCTACTTTTACTAAATGAGCAATTTGAATTTTTGATGCCTTTTAGCACAGAGGAAACATATTTCCTCTTTAATGAGTTTGGCTGATGATAGTAACGTGTGGCTATTTTCATCTTGGAACATTAGCACAGAAGTCTCATCAAATATTTTTATCCTCACTTTAACGGTAAAGTAGGGAAGCCTTTAAGAGCATCATTCCATAAACCACATGGCCATGGCCCTACTTTAATTATTAAATAAACAATAAATATTGCCTCTTACAAATTGAATTGGTGAGGATTTTATAAAGTAGGGGATCTTGAGCTAAGCCCAAAGAATTTCATTTGTTTCCACACCTCTCCTTGTATCTCCTGTGTTTGCAAAGACATGACACTTTGTAGCTAATATTACAAATTGAAGTCAGTGTCTTAGGAAAAAAAAATAGTTTATAACACATGTGCAAGGTTTGGACACTGCTTTTAGCTGTTGTAACATCTTCTTGAGAGGAAATATACGAATTGCTTTTAATTGAGGAAAAAAAGCTTCCTGAACATTTGCTTCTGTTGAAAAAAGCAAGTTAGTGCCTCAAAATGGTTACATTTTATCTATGACACATATGAAACATACATCAATTAGATTCCTCCTAATTAAATGGAATTATGGATTCTTCAAGCTGGAAGGGAACATGGAACAAATCCAGATCACCCCTTTCATTTTATAGTATAAAGTAGTATCAGAACAAAATTGTTGTCCCAGAAGTCAGAAGACCTCGGTTCTAGTCACGATTGCCCTTAACTAACTGTATACCATTGGCCAAACTGTTTTACCACTATGGGACTTCATTTCTTTATATATAAAATGAGATGTTTGGATTAAGTGAGAAAGTGGGGGGGGGAGAGGAAGGAGAAGAGGGGAAAATGGTGAGAGGGCATCTCATTTTTAATTTTTCTGTTAGCCATGGTCTAGGGGCTAGCTTTCTTACTGCCTCTAAAGAAAACTGAGGTTCAGTCCTGGAGGACGCTAACTTCTAAAAGTGGGAAAGGTTAGGCTTTTTCTGACATTCTCTACCTCACTATTTCTCCACCTGAGAACCTCAAGAAAATCTCTTGGCTCATGTCCAGGGTTTGGGGAGAAAACTCATTCAACGAACAAAGTAGTAGACATCACTTATAGGACAGCTATTTTTTTTTTTTACCAGAAAAGAAATACTTAAAATCCCAAAGATCCATACATGTGTATTAAAAAAAGACTCAAAGCATGAACTATAACTCATCACCCTTATTATATTTTCCTAGGGGATATTAAAGACTGCAGGGAGAATTGTGGGATTGCTGAACAACTTCCATTTTTCTCTCTTTCAGCCCTGTCAGTTAAGAATTAAGGTCCAGATCTTCTGGCCAGCCAAGGCATGACTCATCTTCCTAGTCATGGTCTTCTCCAAGAAGGATATAATTGCAGGAAGAACCTGAACAACTAGTGTATGATCCCAAGAATCTGTACCACTTAAGCTTACAAAGTACAAGCTGAGGTTCTGAATGTCTATTTCTCAGATTTGCTTTTTGGTGACTTGTTGCTCAGAAAAAGAAACACAAAGTAGAAGAGGCAGCTAGAAATTTGCAGTCCAGATTCAGGCTGATTTAGGTAAGTACATGTTCTCATTGACATTGGTATATAACTGCCATAGTAGCTACTCCCATAGGGAGTGACAGGGGAAAGAAATCCTCTTCTGAATGCTGGAAATACAAGGCATAGTTGTTACGTTCAAAATCCCCACACAAAGTGGCCATTTCCAAAAAGAGAGACCAGAAGCCCAGTCTCCTTGTTACTTAAGACCCACAGAGCACTGAGGTCTTTCTGGCTCATTTGCAAATCTTCTTTGGAATAGAAATCCTCCTCCCTCTCCACCCCCAACCCCATCACAAAGACCAAGGAACCAGTTAATAGCCTCTGTTCATCAGCAAATGACAAGGGCACATGGACCTTTGAATGGAGGTAAAGCATGCATTTCTGGCTCCACTAGAAGCTCTCTTTCCTCCTCCCACTTCCCATATACACATTTAACTGTAGCAAAGTCTGGGCCTTGGCTCTAAACAAGCTGTTTTCCCTACCATTACTAGGACAGACATTGTGCCTTTTCTGTCTGGGAGTGGGGGAACTTGTGGCCTAGTTAGAAACAGCCCATTCCTTAACCTATTTGCTGTAAGGCTCACTTCAAATGCTACTTCTTGAACAAAATTAAATGTGCCCAATTTTAGGGCTCTTCCCTATCCCAAAACTGCTCTTTTTGAGGGGTCTGTTTTGACTTGTAATTTAATAGATGTTCCATTAAATTCCATGTTGGGACTTACTCTCCATTTATGCAAATTCACAGCTTCTCTTTGATCTTGGTAATCTAGTTGAGAACACTGAGATGAACCAATGATCACACAGTCAGCATATACCAGAGGCTGAATTTGAACCCAGCTCTTGCTGATTCCAAGACTGGCCCTTTATAAATAGCCTGCCAGGTACATGACTTACATTCTATGCATTTTGTTTTTACTCTCATCTCTATGTTGCTCCTCTCCCTTGAATGTGAGATTCTTTGAAGACTGGGACTTGTTCTGTCTTGGTCTTTGGATCCTCAGTGTCTAATATGGTACCTAACACATAGTGGGCACTTAATCAATGTTTGTTGAATGGTTGAGAATAAATTAGAATTGAATTAGTCAAAAGTACAAAGATAATAAAGATAATTATATTCCATGTACATCTCTTCCTGGGTAAGCTATGGTTTCCTCTTACATGCATAAGACCTGCCATGTAGGGCTATTCCGAATTCAGTTTGTCTCTTGAAACTTTGTGGTCCTATTGGTAGTGATCTGCATTCTCTAGAGACAGAATCTATGGACAGCTAGGCAGCCCAGTGGCTAGAGCCCTGGACTTGGAATCAGGAAGTCTCAGCTTCATGAGTTCAAATCTGGTCTTGGATGCTTGCCAGCTGTGTGACCCTTAACCTTTTTGGCCTTAGTTCCTCATCTGTAAAATGAGCTGGATAAGGAAATGGCAAACCACTCCAGTACCTTTGTCAAGAAAACCCCAAATGGGGTCACAAAGAGTCAGACATGACTGAAACAACTGAACAACAACAAGAAAACAGACAGAGTTTAGTGCTTCATGATTCCTGGTGATAATGATTGTACCCTCTAGCTAGCCTCTCCAAGGAGTAGAGATCACTATGCTAATTGCAAGGTGGTTATTTTCCATTGACTAGTAGGTAACTTTCTTAATTTGGTCTGGGTTATTTTCCAATCATTCTCTTGTCATCATATATACTTCAGTTTGTGTTAGTGACTTGAGGACTTGGGAATATCAGAGTTCTATTTCAGGGAACTGGTTTCTATGTCATCTTCCATCATAGGGACTTACACAACTTTCTCCCTCCCCATCCCCCTTCTTGTTATAAACACCTAAATGAAAAGAATTATTTTAAGCTACTAGACTGTGAAAAGAGGGGAACAGAAGGAAGCCAGAGAAGGTGTTGAGTTTGACCTTGCCTTGCTGAGAAAGAGCAGTAGGCGTCAGGATAACACCTTACTAATCTATTGGGGGAACATTGCCAGGTCTCAGGGCTTAAAACTGTCAATGACAATCATAATAAACAGAGAAAGAGGAAATAAGCCAAGCTCATGTTTAGGATTTACGGTGTTTCTTACTTAGAATTTATGATGTCTGCTTTAATGCATGTTGAAGATGAGAATGTTAAATTGTCAATTCAAACACATGAGAATGAAATTTTATGGTATTTATTTAGGACAATTTTGTATTTTTGGTAAAGGAAGCTATTCATCAGGTACTCTCTATACTCACAGATCAGGTCTTATATTTTAGGTGAAACAAAAACATCCATATAGTTTTTTGTTATAATGGGGCCAAAGCTGCAAATATCAAGTCATACAGCCTTGGAGATGCAAAAGGCCTCCAATTTCATTTAATCTAACCTAATTTTACAAGTGAGAAAACCAAAAACTAGAGTAGGAAAATTTCTAGTCAATTTCCCAATATGGTCTTGGCAATACCATGCCTATGAAACCATTATAATCTAGATGATCCTTGTGTTCCTTTCCATGAGGACTCAGCTCTGGTATCCTCATTCCTCTCCAATTGGAGATTCCTATTTTATATTCTATAGTCTTTCATATTCTGGGTAGCTTTGAGTATGAGAAGCTAAATTTACTAACTCGTATATGTTAACAAGTGATTTAAGGCCTCTAAGATTACTTTCAGTTTTTCCTATATATATCTTGTTTGTACACAATTGTTTGCATGTTCTCTTCTCTTCATTGGATTGTGAAATCTCTGAAGTCAAGGACTATTTTTGCTCTTCCTCTTATGTTCCATGCATACCATAGTGTCTGGCACATAGCAGGTCCTTAATACATCCTTGTTGACTTGTTTAGACTGAAATAGCATGGCTAATTAGTGGTGAAGCTGATTCTCCTTACTTGTCATCTACTGTTTTCTCCCTTAGATTTTACTACCTGTAAAGAAGAGCAAATTGAAATGTTGACTTTCTTACAACCAGGATTTCAGTGGCATAGCATCTTTGCTTCTAAGTCTGGGTATTTCTTTGAGTCTAAGCTAGAATTAATTGTATATTACTTAGGTAGATCTCTGGTGGTTCAGATCACCAACACAAGCAGGCATCTTTTGAGACTCTTTTCCATATCTTACCATAATTCTTGCTCATTCAATGTGTAGGGACCCTTTAAGTAGAGCAGAAGTTCTTAACTTTTTGTGTGTCATGGACCCCCTTGGCAGTTTGGTGAATCCAAAGCCTTTCTCAGATTCATGTTTTACATGCATAAAATAAAATACATAGTATTATAAAGGAAACCAATTCTATTGAAATACAGCTATCAAGCGTAGCTAGATGGTATAGTGGATTGAACACTAGCCTGGGAATCAGGAGGACATGAGATCAAATCTGACCTCAAATACTCATTAGCTGTGTGACCCTGGGCAAGTCACTTAAACCCAATTGCCTATAAAAAAGAAAAGAATTTATCAAACTTTATGGGAAAAAATAAGCTTACAGATCTCACTGTAAGAAACATTTCTGAATATGTAGAGGATACCAATGGAGTGCACAGGTTCTTCAGGTCTTAGTGTTATATCAGAATGAGAAAAGTGCTTAGGAGAAGTCAAGCAGAGAGGACTTGAGATAAGAAAGTGAGGAGCATCACTTCTAGCCTGAGGGATTGGGGGAGCCTCATAGAGGAGCTATGATTAAAACCAGGTTTTGGAAGAAAGAAAAGAATGCAATAGGCAGAAAGGCCCACTTTAGAAATGGGGCACTGTGTGCAGAGGGCAGCAGGAGCCTGGGGAGAACAGAGTCATCTCAAGTGCCTGGAACAAAGCATGAGTATTGGAGAGTTGTATGAAGTAAGTGAGGAAAATTAGGTTCAAAACAGACTGTGGGGTTCCTTTGATAAGCACCTGTTTTGGCTGTGGCTGTATCCCAGGGAGAATCAGAGCTGCAGAATAACGTGGAGACAGAGATTTTAATTTCACATCTCGAGAAGCCCTGTTACCCATAGGAGTAACATGGCAAAGTAGAGGAAAACAAGCTGTTTGGTGCCCAGGAATCTAATTTTCTGAACATTTCTGCAAAACCCTAAATGGCTCTATCCAGTTTTCCATCAGAAACAGGGTTCTTTCAAGTTTTCCCCTTGCAAAATTTCCCCTCCCTCTTACTATAATCCTACTTAGTTCATAGACCTTCATAAAATTATTTTAATGGGTTATTCTTATTCCTTTTTTGCATATAGAGATCTTCCCATAATTTCTCTAGGGGAGAGTTTCTTGGGAGGGGGTTGGGCAGGTTTGTGCCCTGTTTTGGTTGTTGATGTCTTTGCAAAGACATTTGCTGACTTGTTGGACAGACTATTCCCTGCTTAGGTTCTGTGGTCACTCAGTGATGGAATCATTGATCAGAGGCATCCAGCTGACCTCATCATGGGATGCAGTCCTCAATTCTTTCTTTCCAACCCTTTCCTACTTTTTCTTTATCCTAATGAGTTACAGATTTGGGGATCCATTACAGGTAATGCTTAGAAGGTTAGAAGGGACTTCTAAGGCCATCCAGTCCAAATCATTACTGGATGAGAACCCCCTCTACAAGCCAAGCCATCTTAAAATTGGTCACCCAGGGCTGAGTTTCTCATTACTTCTCAAGGGAGTCACTTTTGGATATCTATAGTGATTAGGATTTCCCCCTCTTATGTCAAGCCTAGATAGGTACTTTACAGACATGGTTTACTTTTAAAAAATTTCTCTTGCATCCTAACCAATATTCCAAATTTACTCAGCTTAATGTTAGACACCAGGTTTCCAAGATTTTCTGCACATTCCGTGATGGCTCCCCCTCACCCCATCACTTCAGTCTAGCCGCTCAAATTGTGCAGCTTGTTATGTAAAGTATCCTCCATGTCAAACCTAACCATGCCACTCCCTTGGAATTTGAATTCCTCTTTTCTACTTCTTTAGTTTCTGATTATCCTCAAGGCTCACTATGAAATCAAGAACCAAATGGTGGATTTTTAGTCATCATTGTTTACTTTGGTCTTCCAATTCATTCTTTTTCATTTATTTTGTTTTTAATTTGGAATAAAGCAGGCATTTTTGTAACATAGCATTAATAAAAAGATTCCACACGAAACCACAAATCTTTTATGTATAAATTGCTATTCCTTTTGAATGTATAATAAAGTACATTGTTCTTTCTGTGATCTGAGATCATCACTAAGACCCAGGAGAAAACCCATTCTGAACTTGAAACCTCAGTAATATATGATGTCATCTATTATACCCAAGTCTCTCTCTCTTTCCCCTCCTTCTCTCTTCCTTTCTCCACAAAGAGCAATGGTTTTGGAGTCAAGAGAGTCAAATCTCACCTCTGTCACTTATTCTCCAAGTGATCTTGGCACAGTCACATTACATCTTGGGAACTCAGTGTCTTCATCTGTAAAATCAGGAGGTTTCACTAGAAAGTGATTAAGTTGCTGCTTCTAGTTCTAAACTATGATCTCCCTCTTTCTTAGTCTCTTACCTCCTCTCTTTCTCCTCTTGCCTCTTCCCTCCTACAAGGAATTCCAAAGCCTTCATGGATCCATAGATAAAAATCTGGGGGTTCACTGCTAAAAGTATGACCCCTTTCAACTCAATGTTACTTTACCATTTATGTTTACTTGTTCTTACTTCTTCTCTCTGTCCTGACATTCATCATTCCACATCCACACTGACAAAGATACTGCCTCATAGTTCCAGGATTATGGCTCTCACACAAGCATTCAGACCTCTCAACAACAACTAACAACTCTGCCACAGCCACCCAGGGGGCAGCTCATCATGGCTTTCTACCACTCACAACCATGGCTGGCTTATCACTAACAGCAAACACATGTTTGCAAGTTACATCCCTCTTTTCCCCCCAAGCCATCTGTCTCTGCTTCTCTCTCTTCATTCCCACATTTAACAAAATGCTCAGGAGACAATAGTTTGCAATGCCTTTAATATCGACTCTAGCTGCCTACATGTCTCCATCAAGTAAAATGCTGTTAGTTAAATTCAATTATGGGTATGTCATCATCTATTTTAATGACATTTAGAAAAAAAATCCCAGCAAATACTTCCAGACTTGACTTGGACATTGACAAATGACATTCAGAGAATTAGTATGCTTCTATCCCAGAAGGAACTGACAGAGACAAACAATATGGAAACAAAAAAGAAGTATTTGAATGCTGGGTCTGTTACCACATACTTGGGAGGCAATCTGGCAAAAGTCACTTAACTCTCTGTGTCCAAGTTATCTAAACGTTACAAAATTAAGATGGGGATAGCCACTTGTCAAAATGAGTAGGAGCCTTGTAACTCTACAGGCTTCAGACATTGACTCCTTGTGTGACCCTGGACAAGTCACTTAACCCTGTTTGAGGGGTTCAAGTGCTTTTATAGCAGAGTTCACCCGCTATTTTCAGGGTCAAAAGGATTCTCAATTATCCCATGTTTGGCATTTAAGAACTAGTGGTTTGGCAAAGGGATGCAACACATGCTAATGCTTTCTTATGGCTTAAATAATCAAACCAGTTGTTAGAGAAATGGGTGCTTGTAATAGTAAAAAATGACCACTGCTGATTTTAATGAGGGAACAAAATCACAGTGAACTGCAAAAAAGTCTTAACTTATATCAAGTCATTGGACAAAGAAGGAATCTAGGACTTTTATGCATTTGGTGTGTGTGTGTGTGTGTGTGTGTGTGTGTGTATTTTGGTGATGGTTATGATTAGAACTGGACCTCTATGTGATTTGAGATGCCACATTCTGCAGCCTGTAGTTTCTGGAGGCAATAGAGAATAATCGTTTGTTTCAGTCATATCTGACTCTCCATTTGGGGTTTTCTTCACAAAGATATAGGATGATTTGCCATTTTCTTCTCAAGCTCATTTTACAGATGAGGAAACAGAGGTAAACAGGGTTAAGTGACTTGCCCAGGGTCATATAGCTACACGTGGCTACTAAGTGTCTGAAGCCAGACTTGGACTCAGGTCTTCCTGACTCCAGGCCCTTTACTTTATCAACTGTACCACCTGAAGGGGTGTGTGTGTGTGTGTGTGTGTGTGTGTGTGTGTGTGTGTGTGTGTGTGGTATACTACACTCATTTGTTTATCTGATCTATCTTTGTGGAATAGTCCCTAGTTTTCCCTATAGGGGCCGCTGTCATCCTCGCTCCTACACTTCCCAAACAAAAAAGATGGGATAAAATCCCTCCATATTTATCTTCTCTCTGTCTTTTTCAAGGCTGGCTCAGGCAGTTCTGTCTTCTTTAGTCTCCTTTTTTCTCTCTAGAGACTGGGGAAGATGAACCAGCTGGCTCACCATCCATTCAATTTGGGGGTCAAGTGTTAGTTACCAGGTGACTACAACCAATAGCAACAGACAGGTTCATAGTATCAGCAGGCAGGCCTCGGGTTTGGTTGTAATTCTGCCCTTAGGAGTTTGAGTATGAAACATAAAAGATAAAAAAATCTGCCTGCCTAGGTGCCTGGGGGTTGTCTTTTGTCATCCACCCAGAAATGAAGTCCTCACTTATATGTGAAGTAGAAAACATCTTTAGAGCTATGTCCTCTCCCCACCCTTTTTTTTTTAGCCTTCTTTTCCTCTTCTCAGCACACCCAGATGGCATTTATAGTCATACTCAGTAAAATAATGGAAAACAAATTCCTTATATTAACAAATCAACAGTAATGAAAAATTACTAAAGTCTAAGGGAAAATCCATGTAAAGAACTCCAGGGTAAAAGAAAATCTCCCTACGTAGATGAGAGGAGAGGGAAGGGAAGGAAACAAAGAGTAGGAAGAGATAGTTACCTATGCAGTCTATGAGGAAAATACTTGATATCACTCCTACCATTCCATGTGCTCAGGGTGCCACCTTCTTGGGTGGCTAGTTCCCCTATCTGCCTGTAATGAATGTCTGCTCTTGATGTTTCTGAATCTCCCCCTTCCTCCAGATCTCATCCCTTCTGGACTGAAACCTCACATAATTATGATATATAGTTCTCTCCCCAAGGTGTGAGGACATTCATCCCTGGAAGTTTATGGTAGGATTCTGATAGTACTTACAGTCAGAAGGGACCTGAGACCATCTAATCTAATCCCCTCAGTCTCCAGATGAGGAAATTGGGCTAAAGGGTTAAGTTATTTTCTTAATGTCACATAATCAGTAGCAGAGCCAGGATGCAGGTCCTCTGACCCCAAATCTAGTACTCTTTCCATAGCAGCTTCCTAATGAACAAATCTGTATTAATGATATTTACAAATGCAAGTCACTGGCAGTGTTTATTTTATTTAGTTTGTTCAAGGAACAGTAGAAAATCAAGACAAGTCCCAGGATATTCAAGTGTGGTTAAAAAAATGAGTCAAGGCCAGGTTTTGTTCATAGCTGTTCTTGGAGTTATTCTGAACTTTTTTTCACTTTCTTTTAGGCGTTTGGACACACAGTGTCCATTAGGGTGCACACTGACATACAGAATTCCTTTTTTAGGCTTTCTCCCAGGTATTCAACCTAATTTCTTCCTTTGTCACCCATTTTCTTCTCTCCTGTGTCTAAAGCAGTCTCTTGGGACCACCAGGAGGAGGACTGAAGAGAGTAAATAAAAACAAACTTTTGGAACATCTCTGGAGATATCGAAGGTCTCCTGGGAAGGTCACCATTGACAGTTACTTATCACTCAAGAGTGGAAACAGCCTCACTCAAAACTGCCTTGAAAACCCTAGACTGTGGGATATAAGCTATGTGCCTGACACTCATCCTTTTCTTGCTGACTTAAAGAATCATTTTGAGAGTAGTTAAGTAGGTCATGTTTCTTATTGGTTTAGTTGAATCACCTTAACATCCTGTAGAATCTGAGAGGCATTACTGGTAACTCAGTTGGATGGGTGTGTGAATGAATGACAGTTACCCAGTAACCACCAATGTCACTAGGATTCTCTTAATCAAATCTCAGTAACTTCCCTTGTCTAAAAAGTAGTCTTTTCAGGCGATGTCTAATTGGACAGCAACAAACGATTTTTCTGATCAAGCACTTGTGATCAAGTGCTTTTCAATGTGGTTTATTGAACTCCATAAACAGCAAGATACTTTTTGCAAATCCTATACTTCAGTGGTTCTCAACCTTCCTAATGCTGCAACCCTTTAATATGGTTCCTCACGTTGTGGTGACCCCCAACTAGAAAATTATTTTTGTTGCTGCTTCATAACTGTAATTTTGCTACTGTTATGAATCTATCTGATATGCAGGATGTATTTTCATTGTTACAAATTGAACATAACCCACAGGTTGAGAACTGCTGCTATACTTGATTGCATGCTGCCTGGGGGTGGGAGGGAGGCGGTAAGAGAGGGAGGGGGAGAAAATTTGAAACTCAAGGGATTGTGGCACTCAATCTTGTAAACTAAAAGTAAACAATCAAATTAATAAAGACAAAAAATTAAAATTAAAAAAAAGCAAAATAAAACCCAATGAGACACTTCGCTGATCCCTCTCTTCCTAACCTTCTTATTATTGTCCAGGGCATCACCATCCTCCCATTCATAAGACTCACAAGCTCAAGTCGTTCTTGACTTCTCATTCTCTTGTGTGTCTTCTCACTCCACATCCAAATGAGTCCTGTTGCTTCTACCTTCACAATGTCTCTAATATTCAGCCCTTTCTCTCTGCTGATGTTGCTATTATTACCCTAGTAGCTCTCTTCACCCCACACTCTGACTACTGTAATAGCCTGCTGGTTAATCTCCCTGCTTCAAGTCTCTTACTTAAATTCAATTTTAATTTTAATTTAACAATTTCAATTAAATCCAATGAGTAAGTCATTACCCAGTGATCTTATTGGTTCTCTTAAGAAATGGAGTAAGAACAACAATTCTCTCTACTCTCGTCTGTTTCTATTCATCAGCCAAACTAAAGTGTAGGTCTTATTATTTTACCCTTTAGTATCAACTATTCAATAAAATCTAGGCGTTCCTAGTTGCCTACAGGATCAAATATCAAATCCTTGGTCTCGTTTTTAAATCCATTGATGGCCTTTTCCAGTCTTCTTACATCTTACTTTCTCTCTCCTTCCCCCAGCAATTCTGATCTCTTTACTTTTCCTCAAATAAGATACTCCATCTCCTAACTCCCAATACTTTCCCTCCCTGTCCCCCATTCCTGGAACTCTCTCAATCCTCATGTCCACTTCCCACTTAGTTCCCTTTAAGGCTCAGGTAAAGTTCCACCTTCTACAAGAAACCATTCCTAGTCTGCCTTAATCTTAGTGTCTTCTTGTAAGATCGCGTCTTCATCATTTGTACATGGTTGTTAATATATTATCTCCCCTATTAGAGTCTGAGCACCAAGACAGAGGGGACTGACTTTTGTATTTCTCCCCAGTTCTTAGCTCGGTACCTGGAATACAGTGGAGTTTAATAAATGTTTGTTGATTTGACTTGATCAGGAAAAGGACTAATAAAAGGAATAAAGGAAGACTATCTTGTTGAGTCTATTGTATAAATGACTTCCTTTTCTAATTACTTGTAAATCTACAAAGAAGAAAAGCTAAAATAGGCTGTAGAATTATGGCTAACCATTTCTTCTTTAACTCCACTTTGTAATTTGTAAGAACACATGTTCTTAATTCCTCTAAACTTTTTTTCCCCAATTGGAATTTCTCTGTGTTAAAATGACAAAAGGATGTTGTTTCCCCCTCGGGGTCTGTTCCAATTTATGTGACTTTCCTGGATCTCTCATTCTCATCATCTTTGCTTTCTATATCCTAATTGTTTCACAGATCAAGTAGTTTCTAAAAGCTGTTAGCTAGGAATAATCAAGGTCTTATTGAAGGCAATGACTGCTAAGAGAAATGTATATTTTATCCAGAGCCATCCCAACCACTCATTAATTAGGGAGTTGTGGCCATCAGCTGGGAACAGCTAAGGTGTTCTAATTTCTTCCCTTGGCCAGAGTGGGGACATGATAAAGTATCACTCATTCCATATGTTTATACTTGGTACTTCAAAAACTAGTTATTGTGTCACCAATCTTTATCACAATGGAGCAAGTTCACATTTTAAATCAGTTTTTACTGGAAACATCATTCAACTTTCCCTGTTTTTCAATTGGGAGTGGTCACTTGCCAAGTACAAGAAAATACTTGTCAAGGTGCCATCATTTAAGAAAGAACAAGATGGAATGACACACAATTTGGTCACATGCCGACTGACCAACCAGCTCTGAGCTGAAGGGCAGCCTCAGTGGGGACCAGCTGATAAGAGCGAGTTATGTGCGATTTTTCAACTTTGGGAACTAGCCTACTTATTTATAGTTACTAGCAGTTGATTAAAATAGGCAACAAATCAAGACAAAGAGAATCCTCAGTCCCACAACACTCTTTGAAATTGGGTTCAAGGTTGCCAAAAAAAGATATTTTGGCCTCAAAAGGTAAAATTGATATGTACAAAATAAGTTACATTTAATTGTAGAAATCCATATGCCCAGAATGAATTTGGCAGCATCTTAAACTGGAACAATTAAACTGAAAGGTCTGAAGCCAAGATCATATATCCCAGAAAAGAGAATTTAGTCAAGATGAAATGAAATCATTCTACATCAAGTCAATACAATTATATTGAAGACTTAGTTGATGAGGAGCTGCATTATTACAGCCTAGGAGCATCTTGACTTTGAAACTGGACCTTCTAAGGTGAAAATACAGTCTTGACTGTCTCAAATAACCTGCCGAGTCAGCTGTTACAGAACATTTGGTGGGTGAATATGCCTCTGAGCTTGATAATGCACTTAAAGGCCAATCGATAAACCTGACTTTGAGAAATATAACTCTTTTTCCCCCATCTTCAGCCAAAGAAATAAATAAGTAAAACAAAAATTGTACCCTTGACAAACTAACTGCAAATATTTTATCTATTTCATTAGTGCATTTCGAAAGATAGGCTAGTGAAGAGTGTAGCATTGTACTCTTGGCAATTATCTGCTCGGAAGACTGAGGCTAGTAAGGCTAGCTTGAGCTGCTGTTGAACTAAAGACGATTGGGTGTTCACCCTGAGTTCAATGCTACTCTCAGGAGCCTCTGGGGGATGAGGATCCACCAAGGAGGGACTGACTAACTATCTCAGGCTGGAAAAAGAGCAACTCAAAACTTAATGTAGCCAGATTGATAGGTGGCTGTTGCATTTACATATATATACATTATATATATTTATATATGTATATATTACATTACCTATATTATATTACATATATTTATATATGTATGTATATATTACATTACATATATTGCATTTTATACATACATACATACATACATACATATATATATATATGTATATGTATAGGGGGGGTTCCACACCTCTTTGTATAATATTGAGTCCAAGATAGTTAAAGCCTTATTATTATTAGACATGGCAGAGAGAGTCAGTTAACTCAAATAGAAGTAAAATCAACAAGCATTTATTAAATGCTTACTATAGTACTAAGGGCAGCTAGGTGGCACAGCAGTTCATAGAGTGCTGAGCCTAGAATCAGAAACACTCATCTTTCTGAGTTCAAATCTGGTCTCAGACACCTACTAGCTCTATGATCTTGAGAAAGTCACTTAACCCTGTTTGACTCAGTTTCCTCATCTGTAAAATAAGTTGGAGGAGGACATGGCAAACTACTCTAGTATCTCTGCCAAGAAAACTCCAAATGGGGTCACAGAGAGTTGTACATGACCCAATGACCAATGGCAATGATGATGGCAAGGAGTGTATGTTCTTAACACATAAAAGGAAGCAGGAAGAGGAGACTTGGGGTGGGAATGAAGGATCTCAGCTTAGGGGCATTGTGAACAAAGTCCTTAGGAGAGTCAGCAGCACAGCCTGGAGAGGAATGAGGACCCAGATGTTCCAGATATTCTCTATAAAATGAAAATTCTAGAAGAAGCCATTCAATTAGAGGAGGGGCTTCAGGGCCAATGGCACTTCCCATTTGTGAAATCTAAGACTCTTCTAGAGAAAAAAACCCCAAAGTTACATGAGATCTGCTCCCAATTTCTAGACACTAAACACAGAAGTTAAAGGCAAAGCCATTATGCTGCATCACAAATTGTTGCTAAGTATAAGGTAACAAACACTTCCATAGGAGAGATATGGATAATGTAAACTCATCATCATTATCATCAACAACAAGGAGCATTAATTAAGCGCTTACTGTGTGCCAGTCGTTCAGTCATTTCAGTCGTGTCCAATTCTTTGTGGCCTTTTTGGGGGCTTTCTTGACAAAGATACTGGAGTGGTTGCTACCTTTTTATAGGAAGCCTTACCCAACCCTTCTTAATTTTAGAGCCTTCCTTCTGTTCATTATTTCCTATTTATCTTCTTATCCTATTTATCTTGTTTTGTATATATTTGTTTGCATGTTGTCTCCCCTATTAGATTGCAAGCTCCTTGAGGGCAAGGGCTTTTGCCCTTTTGTTTCTTTCGCACTTAGCACAGTGCCTAGCCTGTAGCATGCACTTAATAAATGTTTACTGATTGAGTAATTCTTCCTGGAATCTTCATTTTGAGCAGGAGCCTAGACCAGCCATATTCATCCTCTACCATCTCCACCTCTAAACCACCATATATTTCCCTTACAAGTCATGTATTTCTCCATTAGAATGTAAGTTCCTTAAGGACTGAGACAATCTTTCTTTTTTGCCTTTATTTATATACTTAGCTCAGTAGAGTGTCTGGCACAGAGAAAATCCTTAACACACGCTTGTTGACTTGAAGGTTCAAAAGGTGACAATTGTGAATGGACTGTTGGCATGAGGGTCACTGGCTCCAAGTCATATGTTCTACCTGGAAACTGCCTAGCCCTGGTCTCAAGGAAGCAGCTTAAACATTTTTCTTCTTGACCTTAATTCTAATTTTAAAATTTTCCTAGAGGAGGAAAAGCAAGAAAAACAACCTTGAAAGTGAACAAAACTAACAATCCTGAACAAAAGCCTCTTGGAAGATTTTCCCTGAGCAGTGCACTCTGTGATTGGGAAACAATGGTTGGGGAATGGGCAGGAGGCCAGTTCTCCTGGAGATAAATGGGATGTTCCAAGCCAGGGACACATCTGAACATGAAGAACATGCTAGGCCAAGCTTGTCTTTGTAGCCTCTAAATTAGAGCCTCTCTTTCATACAGGTGGATTTACTCAACTCTCTTTTTTTCACATGTGTTAGGTGGGATATTTACCCAGAAAATGACTGGAGTTAGAGGGTCAAACCTCCTTTATCTCTTGAAACTTAAGAACTTCTGGGACAAAGGAGAAAATAAAATGGATTTCACTGATTACCTTGTGTACTTTATTAATTTGTAGTTGGGAATGTCTACTCCTTAGGCATTACTTCCTAATTGGGACTCTAGGGTTTTGATGGTGTTTAAAAAATTTTTTTCCAAATGTTTTCATTTATTTTGTGAAATAATTTACAATTATACATTTTTTACCATTTATTTCTAAAAATTTTGAATTCCAAATTCTCTCCTTCCCTCCCTCCTACCTTTCTTCCCTCCCTGAGAAGGTAATTTGATGTTGATTAAACATGTGAATTAATGCAAAACATAGCCACATTATAGAAGAAAGCACAGACAAAAAAATCCAAGAGAAATAAAGAAAGCAAAAGAAGGGACGGGGCAGCTATTAGAGACAATGGATAGATTGCAGGGCTTCGAGTGAGGAAGACTCATCTTCCTGAGTTCAAATCTGCACTTAGACACCTCTTAGCTGTGTGATTCTGGGCAAGTCACTTAGCCCTGTTTGCCTCAGTTTCCTCATGTGTAAAATGAGCTGGAGGAGAAAATAGCAAAACATTTCAGCATCTTTGTCAAGAAAATCCTGATTGGGGCTATGATGAGCTAGACACGACTAGAAACAACTAAACAACAACAACAAAAACTGTGCTTCAGTTGGCATTCAGAATTCATCAGTTCTCCCTTTGGAAGTAGAAAGTATTTTCCATCATGCATCCTTTGGAATTGTCTTGGGTCATTGTCATAATCAGAGTAGCTAAGTTTTTCACAGTTGATCATCCATAAAATGTTGCTGTTACTGTGTACAACGTTCTCCTGGTTCTGCTCATTTCACATTTCACTTTACATGAATTCATGTAATCTTCCCAGGCTTTTCCTGAAACCATCCTGCTTATCATTTCTTATAGCACAATTATATTCCATCACAATCATATACTACAACTTGCTTAAGCATTCCACCATTGATGGGCATCCCCCTCAATTTCCAATTCTTTGCCACCACAAAAAGAGCTGCTATAAATATTTTTGTATAAATAGGTCCTTTCCCATTCTCTTTGATCTCTTTGGGATACAAATCTAGCAGTGGTATTGCTGGATCAAAGGGTATGCACAGTTTGATAGTCCTTTGGGCATAGTTCCAAATTGTTTTCCAGAATGGTTAGATCAACTCACAACTCCACGGTTAGTGTACTTGTGTCCCTGCTTTTTCCACATTCCCTCTACCTTTTGTCATTTTTCCTTTTCTATCATGTTAGCCAATCTGATAGGTGTGAGGTGTTTTAATTTGCTTTTCTCTAGTCGGTAGTGTTTTAGAGCATTTAAAAAATGTGACTATTAATGGCTTTGATTTCTTCTGAAAATTGCTAGTCTATATCCTTTGACCTTTTGTCAGTTGGGGAATGCCTCTTATTTTTATAAATTCAACTCAGTTTCTTATATATTTGAAAAGTGAGGCCTTTATCAGAGAAACTTGCTGTAAATATATTCCCATTTTCCTGATTTCCTGCTAAATTTGGCTGCAGGAGTTTTGTTTATGCAAAAGCCTTTAATTTCATGTTATCGAAAGTATCCATTTGTCTTCCTGTGATACTCTCTATTTTTTGCTTGGTCATAAACTCTTATCTGTAGATCTGACAGATGCATTTTCCCATGCTCCCCTAATTTACTTATAATATTGCTCTTTATGTCTACATATTTTTTCCATTTTAGCCTTATCAAGATATGTGATGTAACATATTGGTCTATGACTAGTTTCTGTCAACCTGCTTGCCAGTTTTTCCAGCAAGTTTTGTCAAACTGTAAGTTTTTACCTCAAAAAAGCTTAAATCTTTAGGTTTATCCAACACTAGATTCCTATGGTCATTTACCACTATGTCTGGGGACATCAGGGTGTTGCTAAAGTTATTCATAATGAGTCTGAAGTCTTTGATAGGGTAGCAGAGAGAATGTAAAATGCTGAAAATGTCAGGTGAGACAGGATATCTTCTCCCTTTTAGAGCTATTTAGCCATTTAGCTGCTGAGAAAATTAGAAGGCATAGTGGATAGAATGTCACACTTGGAGTTAGGAAGTTCTGATTTCAAATCCAAACTCAGAAACTTCCTAGCAGTGTGACCTAGGGTAAGTCATTTAACCTGTCTTCCTCAGTATTCTAATTTCTAAAATGGGGATAACAAAAGCTCTTACTTCACAGGGTTGTTGTAAGGATCAAATGAGATGAAAATGCTTTGCAAACTTTAAATAAATGCTACTTTATTTTGATTAAATAATGGTTAATTTGAAGATTTAAATGGTTTATTAAATTAGGCTATGCTATGGAGAAAAGGAAAAAAGTTGGTATATTGTTTTGAACAGATTCATGGCAAAGTACTAGCAGAATGTAAACTCCCTAAGGACATATACCTTTTCATACTCAATATCCATTTTGGTACCTTATATTTCTAGGAGTTTTCTTTTGGGGATCTTTTTCAGGAGGTGATCAGTGAATTCTTTCAAGTTCTATTTTGGTCTCTGGTTCTGAACCCAGGTTTCCTTGAATCTGGGGCTGGGCTTCTTTCTTTTTGCTGCCCATTGTTTTGCACGTAGTAGTTGCTTAATAAGTGTTTGTTGAAGAGGTGATTGTGATGGAAACAACTATGAATATTCTCACATGAATGTGATCTCATTAATATTGCAGTTCCTTCCAGTGTCTATCCGGGGTAGGTCCATCCGACATGCTGGTGATCTTCCTTACTTTCTCCTGACATTAAGAGGCGCCATCAGAGCACCTTGACACTTGATCAGGCCATCTTCTATTCCCTTGATGACCCTTTTTACTGCTCTTTTTTGAAGTTCTTCCAATGTACATGTTGTAACCCATTCACACACATGCATGTATGCACATCATATTCCTCTCCTTTGCCCTCTACGACCTTCCTTTTTAATTCTTTAGGGAGTGTTTTATTTCATGTCTTGTTGCCATGTACAACTCTGCCAGAGTGTTGGTATTATAAAGACAGATCTTTTTTTCAATGAGAAACTTGGGGTCAAAGTGCCTTGCAATTTCCCAAAGACAATTCAGCCCATTCTCCTGTTCCTGTTCATGTCTGGGCTCGACTTGCTATCTTTCAGGGTCATTCATCCCAGACAGACACACTGATAGGTGAACCCTCTTGGTTTCCCAGGACTCATGACCATGCATGACCAATAATAATAATTAGTATTTTTATAGTTCTTCAAGGTTTGCAAAACACTTTATACAGGTCATGTCATTGGATTCCCATAACCCTATGAAACTGGAATCATGTCATTCTCACACAGGAGCATGTAGACAACCTCACCACGCACACAAAAATCTTCTATAACTTAAACTGTGTGCTGAATCAATAATTAACAAACATTTATTAAGTACCTACTGTTTGTCAACCAGAGTGCTAAGTACTGGGGGTACAAAAGAAAAAAGAGAAAATTGTACTTGCTCTCAAGGGAACTCATTTCTCATGTAGACATTTCCCTGTTAGAGTTTCCTGTCTGATGGTGAGGATTGGACTATTGTTTTGTTTTTCATAACTTTTAAGGAATCTTGAATGATTTTGTTCTATGACTCAGGGAAAAGAGCCTTTAAGACAGCATTAGCAACTCAATTAAGTGACTCACTTTGCCTTTTCCTGGATTTCCCTGTCAGGATTCAGTGCAGTGCATTTTCTAGATTTGTTTAGAGGAATTTGTCAAGGGGAGCTTGGATGCATTGCTTCCTGCTACTTCATCATTTTGGCTCTACCTCATGTAATTTACTCTTTCAGTGATTTTGATCAAGTCCTTTAACCTCTCTGGGATTTCAGTTTCCTCATCTCTAAAATGAGATAGTTGGGCTACATGACATCTGAAGTCTTTTTCTAGTTCTAAATATGTGTTTCTATGGTCCCCTCCATAAACTTTGAACTCAGCCAGAAAACTTGAAAATTATTACAATATGATAACTTTGGGTGCTGGGTGAAATATGTTAGTGATCCTAAAGCCATGATCAAAAACAGAACTTAGAAAGCATCTTCCAAGAAATTCTTAGGGAGAATTGCCCGGATATTCTAGAACCAGAGACCAAAATAGAACTTGAAAGAATTCACTGATCACCT
>CM053581.1:560722175-560740502 GCA_028627135.1 Pseudochirops cupreus | reverse complement strand
GAGATGGGGATAAGAGCGGGGTGAAGAGGGGGGTGATGGAGGGGAGGGCAGGTTGGGGGGGAGGGTTGTTAGAAACACAGGCTTTTGTAAAGGGACAGGGACAAAGTAGAGAATAGAACAAGGGGGGGGATATAGAAAGGAGGGAAATATAGTCAGTCTTTCACAATATGTCCATTGTGGAGATGTTCTGCATAACTACACATGTACAGCCTGTATTGAATTGCTTGTCTTTCCAGTGGGGGTCACTTACAAGGGAGGTAGGGATATATATGTGTGTGTGTGTGTGTGTGTATGTATGTATGTATGTATAAGTACATATATATATATATATATACATATATATATGCATATATATGTATATGTATATATATATATATATATATATATATATATAAAATTTTTATTTACATGCAACTGGGAATTAAGATATACAGGCACTGGAGTAAGGAGATCCATCTTGGCCTACCAGGAAGTCAGAGAGGTGATGGGGGAGGATATAAGAGAGAGCAGATTGAGGGAGGGAGTAAACATGGGATCGCTGTTTTGGGGTGGTGGGTAGGGGAAAGATGGGGAGAAAATTTGTAACTTAAAATCTCATGGAAATGAATGATGTAAACTAAAAATAAACAAAAGTTAATTTATGTAAAAATAAATGAATGAATGAATAGATGGATAAATAAATGAATGAATGAATGAATAAATAGATAGATAATAAATAAATAAAAGGGAAAAATCAATATTGCAAGTACATGCTTAGATGTAGTTGTTTCAAAGCTGATCTGGGTTTTTCAGTGGACTTGATATGTCTCAGTAATGTTATGGGGTTACCAACAAAAGCCAATAAAATTTTTGGCTTTGTCAAGAAAGGCATAATTTTTAGGCATAAGGAAATTCTACATGTTTGTGACAATTATCTGGCATAGAGGAGTCTCTTCTCAGAGGATGAAAGGTTCTTCTACTGACTCTTGCTTTCTACCACTGAATTCACAGTGCCCTACTTCCCCAGAGTAGTTACAGTTGTCAGTTGGTCAAGTCCTTGTCTGGGCACCCAGTTTATTTTGAAGAAGAGATCCATGGGCCAGCCAGAGGGCAAAATAACCCCTTAGTGAGTTTGGGTGCTAAGAACAGCATATAAAACAATGTAAATCAGTTTGATACAAAGCTTTATTGAAAGCAATTGGGAAGAGGAGAAAGGAAAGGGGAGCCCAACATACATCTCAGACATATACACTAATATAGAGTATAACTTATGTAGGGGGATCACTGCTCTATATGAGAAGCATAGAGACATGGGTCCATTCAGGAAGAAGGGGGGAGGTACTATGGAAGGTATGCTCCCACAGGAGGGGAGGATGTGATCTTATGAAAGGGTGGCTCCTGCTGGAGGGGAAGGGGTGCTCCTAAGTGCTCTTCTGAGAGTGGAGTTTTTATTCTATGATTTTGAATGGCCTTTCTGGTATTGGTTGAGTTGAATATTAGGAGTCAAGGCAAAATGTTATTTTATGGCTTTATTATGAAGGAGAAAAACAAGCTAGTGGTGGGTAAAACATTATTTGGGGAATACAACTTTATTAACCTTCAAAAATTGTATTGTCAGTATTTTTCCTTGAGTATTTTCTACCTTACTTAAGGGGTGACTATGATGGAGATCTCAGGACAACCAGACCCAAATTTATAACATGCTCCCATCATACAGACTTTGACTGGGTCAGTTCTGGGAGACATAGTTTCAGAAATATATTAATAAACTAGCTAATATCCAGAGGAAGGTAACCAGGATTAAATATCAGAATCAATTGAAGGAACTGGACACATTTAGCCTGAAGAAGACTCACAGGACATGCCAGGTTTTTTGTTTGTTTTGGGTATTTGAATTGCCATCATGTGAAAAAGAGAATCACCTTCTCTTTGACCTTGGAAAGTAGATTTAGGATCAATGAGTGAAACATTCAAAGATGCTGATTTTGGCCACATGCAATGAAATAGTTCCAATTAGAGCTATTCCTGCCTCAGGAAGGAAGGGATTCCCACTCATTGTGGGTCTTAGACTAAATGCTGAATGACTACTTCTCAGGAACATCTCAGAAGGATTTTATTTCCAGGTTGAAGATTAGATTCGATGGCAACAAGGCCCCTGACAACTCTGAGAGTCTGTGGGAAATATTAGCAGAAGAAATAAAATAACACTGGGACACCCCTCAAAGGAAAGTAAATGCAAGCATTGAGCATTACACAGATCCTATTGAATCACTGGATGACCTTGAGAAATGAAAAACATTGCATCCTAAGGAATTTGTCTTCAAGATCAGAAAAGAAATCAGTCTAAGAAAGTGAGAGTCTTAACATCACCACAAAGCCAGACAAAGGGAGCAGCCAGCTTATCTGTGACCACATGAACTCAAACAATAGGAAAATGAGAGGGATGATGTAATAGAGCTAGCAGAAAGGACCCAGGTCATATCCAAAGTTTTGCCCTAGGAGCGAATCCCAAATCTACTTGCCCTGATTTGAGTAGGTGTCCTAGAAATGTAATATCAAGGACAGCTAATATCAAATACTTATTTTGTTCGATTAAGGCCAAGAAGACTGAGATATAGAAAACAAATCCAGAGAGATCAAACAGTTCTTTTGTTGGACGAGACAGAGTTTTAAAAGTTTTTATTGAGTATAAACATTTCCATAATACAATTTAAATTCTCAACCCAAAGAATTCTTGATACAATTTGGAATAAAACTGATGAAAAATTTTAAATCTCTAGGTCAAAAGTACTGAGGCAGACTCTCAAGAGATGTAAGAGATAATCTCTTTGTGGCAATGTAACTCAATCATGGGCAAGAGAGATCGAAAGAAATAAGCAAGACAAGCTGAAAAACAAGATTTGTCCTTAACCACAGAGGTTTCTTTCTTCTTTGAAATATACTTGACATGGTAGAGCACTGAACATGCAGTCAGGGAAGTAAGAGTTCAAATTCTAGTCCCATGGCTTGCTACCTGGACCTGAGTTTTGTCATGAAATACCCAAGAATCGAATTATAGGTCAAGAATCTGAAGCTTATGATAATGTCTAAGGTAGAGAAGGTTGTTGTAAATCACTTGCATTGTTAAGATTTTGGCTCTAAAGCTCACAAGTCAATGAGGAAGGGGAAGGGAAATAAGAGAAAGGTCTACAATATTTTCTAGAATCACAGAGTCAGACTAGAAGGGCCTACTGAGGACATCCAGTACAACTTCCTCATTTTACAGAAGAGATCAGAGAGGATTCATGATTTTCCCATTCTCACATAGAAAATATCATTCATAGGATCCTAGGTTTGGAGCTGACTGGGGTATTAAGGGTAATATTATCCAATCTCTTCAATACGAAGATGAGGAAACTAGAACCCAGAGAGAAAAGGGGGATTTGTTCAAGATCATATACTTAGTTAGCAAGCAACTGAGACGGAAGCTGAATCCAGGTCCTTCTTATTCAAATACAGAGCTCTCTGGTATCACACTGTCTCATAGAGACTTCCGCAGTCAGTCACATAGGTAGCAAGTGGTAGAACCAGGATTTTAATCCAAGTTTTCACAACTCAGTTCCAGTAATTCATACCTTAGTACCAAACATATTCCAAAGAGGGAAGGGGCTTCTAGAGTTAAGAATAAAACATAAGCCTAATGTCACTTATCCTGAATATTTCTTCTTGGCTACTTTGCCCATTAGTGTAATCTTATATCAACTTAAGGTTTTCTCCAGATTAAGGTGGGGGGAGGGTGAGTTATCATTGCCAGTAGGCAGGGGATCAGAATTAAAAGAACCAAGGTGCTCAAGTTGCCAAACCTAATCAGGCCATCTTGAATTTTCAAAGCATTTAGGGTTGTTTTCAAAGCATTGAAATTATATCTGCTTAAGTAGAAAAAAGTTTCTATAGGTTTGGGATTCCAGACCAAGAAGAATTCAACCACTGCCTATATCCCCATCCCTTATATTACTACTAATTGGATGGTAGTTGGCATTAATGACAGGCAAAGAATGTAGGGGAAAATGAGAAGCTCTTTAATGCTAACTCGATAAACACAAACCTATAAAGTAGGAATAGACATCAAGAGAATATGCTGAAAATGGTGAGAGCCCCATTCCTTCCAGAATTGTTTATTGACTTTTCCTTAAAAGTAAAGGTAATCTGAAAATTTTAAATATTCTTGATCTTGATATAAAAAACAGAGCTGAATTTTTTTTAAAACTTGATGTTCAAATACAAGATTCAAGAGAGCACAAAAAGGTAAATATGAAAGAGAAATTATGAGGGACTTAATAAGTTAAACTGTTTATATAACTATATGGGAAATTGATACATGTAGGTCTTAAGAACTTGATCACTATTAGAGCAGTTAGAAAGAGTCTACATACAGGCACTGGGGTATAGAAATCCATCTTGTCCTACTAGAAAGTTAGGGGCATGATGGGGGAGGATATAAGAGAGAACAGATTGGGAGAAAGAGTAGTTAGTAGGCTTGCTATTTGGGGGCAGGGGTAGGGTAAAGGTGGGGAGAAAAATTGTAACTCAAAATCTTATGGAAATGAATGTTGAAAACTAAAAATAAAGAAATAAATTTAAGAAAGAGGATATAGACAGAGGGCATGAGTGTCAGTCAATTATGTTGAAATGATCTTAAAAAAATGAAGAGGAAACAAAGAGGGATATACTAGGAGAAGAGGGAAAGGAAAGAAGGAATGAGGAAAATTATCTCACATAAAGGAAGCACACAAAGAAGAAGCTTTTATCATGGGGCTGGGGAGTAAAATGGGGGAATGGATAATACTTGAACCTCACTCTGCTAGGAATTGGTTTGAAGAGGGAAAAATGTGTATATACATTAATTTGGGTATAGAAATATATCCTACCGGGGCACCTAGGGGGCATAGTGAATAGAGCACTGGCCCTGGAGTCAAGAGGACCTGAATTCAAATCCAGCCTTGGACACTTAACACACACACAAAAACTAGCTGTGTGACCTTGGGAAAGTCACTTAATCCCAATTGCCCTACTTCTTCCCTCCAAAAAGCAAAAAAAAAAAAATAAAAGAAAGAAATATATCTTACCCAACAGGGAAGTAGAAGAAAGAGATAAGAGGTAGGGGGAAGGAGATTATAAAGTAAAATGGATTAAAGGAAGTGGACTTTGGAGGAGGTACTGGGTTAGATAAAAGAGAGGAGGATAAACAAAAGAAAATGGGATAGAAGGGAATACATGGTAATCATAACTGTGATGTGAGTGGGATGAACTCATCTATAAAATGGAAGAGGATAGCAGAATGGATTAGAAACAGAATCCACCAAGATGTTGTTTAACACACTTGAAACAGAAAGATACCCATAGAGTTAAAACAAGGAGCTGGAGCATAATCTATTATGCTTCAGTAAAAGGAAAAGACAACAATCATGATCTCAAACAAAACAAAAGCGAAAAAAGAGAACTAATTAAGAGACACAATCAGGGAAACCATGTTTTGCTTAAGAAAAAAAGGCAAGAGACAATCAACATAAAAAATATACATCAAATTTCTCTAAGAAAAGTCTAATTTTTTAAAAATAGAGAGAACTGAGTCAAATTCACAAAAATAAGAGCCATTCCTCAATCGACAAATGGTCAAAGGTAATTTCCAAAAGAAGAAATCAAAATTATCTATACTGATTTGGAAAAATGTTCTAAAGCACTATTAATTAGAGAAATGTATTGGAAACTATACACGAAGGAGTATAAAGTTGTTCATACCCTTTGATCCAACAATACCACTACTAGGTCTTTATCCCAAAGAGATCAAATCAAATGGAAAAGTACATATGCGTAAAAAAAATTATTTATAGCAGCTTTTTTTGTAGTGGCAAAGAATTGGAAATTAAGAGGATGTCCATCAATTGGGGAATGGTTAAACAAGTTGTAGTATATGACTGCGATGGAATATTATTGTGCTATAAGAAATGATGAGCAGAACGGTTTCAGAAAAACCTGGGAAGAACTATATGAACAGCAGCAGAGGGAAGTGAGCAGAACCAGGGGTTCATTGTACATAGTATCATCAATATTGTAACGATGATCAATTATGAAAGACTTAGCTGTTTTATCAAGATAATAATCCAACACAATCCCAAAGGATTCATGATAAAAAAAAATACTATCTACCTCTACCCACAGTGAGAATTGATTAACTCTTAGTGAAAATTGTAGTATAATTTTCTCACTTTATTTTTCTTGCATTTTTGGAACAAGGCAAATATAGAAATGTGTTGTGCATGATTTTATATGTATAATAAATATCACATTGCTTGCTTTCTCTGGAGTTATGGCGAGAGGAGAATTTAAAACTGAATTTCTGAAAATGTTAAAAATAATTTTTTTATTGTAAAGAAAGGGAATAAAAATATTTTTCTTTATTAGTTATTTAGAGATTTAAAGCAATGATAAGATGCTTCTCTAAACAATAGAGGTGGTTTTTTTTTACCTTTTTTGTATCATAGATGCTTTTAGAGGTCTAAAGTCTGCAGAACTCCTCTCAAAATGTTTTAATATACACTAAATAAAATACATAGAATTTCAAAGGAATCCAAAATTTAGTGAAAATGAAGATGTATTATTTTCCCATCCAAATTTACAGAGCCTCTTAAATTCATCCATGGACCCTATGAGGAGCCATGTGCTCCAGATAAAAAACCTCTACTTAGAATGACACCTGAGTTATAAGTTGGGAGACAGAATGGGACATGGAGATCTGTCATTTCAATGACATTTCATGGGCATAAAAACTGTGACAGAAAAAGGTAAAGTGATTTGTCCAAGGTCACAGGGAAAAGTCAAGAATTAAACATAGGTCTTTGAACTCTAAATATAGAATATTTCAGAACATCAATTAGTTTGTCTTCAAATACCATTTTAATAGCATAGCATGAGAAATTTAAAGTTGGAAGGGACCTTAGAGATTATCTGGTTCAATGTTTAAGTGACTTGCCCAAGGTCAGAGGTTGGCAGATATGATATTTAAACACAAGCCCTCTGATACCAGCTCAAACACTCTTCTAATCGTAACACACTGCCTTATGTTTTGACTCCACTCTCCAAGATACATAATGACCTGGAGAATAGCTTTTCCTAGATTTTTGTCTTTGATTTCTTCTTACCTTGACATTCTACAGAACTCATTTGTCTTTCAGCTTCTGCTGAAAACACTTAATAACATTCAGTCATCACTTAATTTGGAAAATATACAAGCTATTATGGCATGAAGGAAACTATTTGAAAGACATAAAAACCAGGCTGCTGTAGCATTCACTCTGTATCTTAATTTAAGCCTAGGTTTTGATGAACACAATGGGACAGCTGGGGTTGGAAATAAAAGTGTTTTGGAAAGAAAAGTGCTGGGAGATCTCACCAAAACAAAAAAACAAAAAACATACAACCAGTCATCCAGGGCCCAATATTCCTACATGGAGAATGGATCTAGTCTGGAAATGTATTTCCCTTTAGTAAAAACCATCTGAGGGCAAACTCTGATATTTTTATTCTCTCAGTAAGAAGAGATGCTTTGTGAGATTTTTACTCCTACCTAGTGATACTGTCAATAGAGTTTAAAGTTAGCAGTCAAATGTCCTGAAAGCTACAGAATTGCCTTGGGTGATGCCAAGAGAAATGGACAATAATCTCATGTTACCTTCCTTAGATTAACAGCATTCACCTAAGTTATTTTAATTCCTTAAACAGTCCTGATCATAAATGACTCCACCTCACATAAGAAATTCAATTAATTAGTAATTGCATATCTCAATACTTTAATGCAATCTTGTCCACATTTATGCCATCCAGTAATGCAGATTGCAGCCCAGCCATGCCTGCCCATTATGTATAACTCTTGTATGTAACTCTTGTACATGTCCTCCCACAAATCCACTACAGAGAATCCTCCCATATACTGGGAGTTTTCATCTCATCTGTGTTCCATGAACTTAAAATATAGATAGATAGATAGATAGATAGATAGATAGATAGATAGATAGATAAATGGATGGATGGATAGATAAGTATATTTCAAGATAATTGGTTTCCCTTATAATCCATTATTCTGAGAATTGATCCATAGGCTCCTATCCAGTAATGCTACTGAGGGAACAGGATTAGCCGCCAAATGTCCTAAAGTTTTGGTGGTAACTTGGATGATACCAACAGAAATGGACAATCATCTTATACTCCCTTCTTAGGTTAACAACCAACATCTAAATAGTACTTTACATCTATTATGCTAACAACAAATATCTGAGGCATTTAATACAAATTTAAAAGTGAGAGTCCTAGAGGTTAAATAACTTGTCCAAGGTCACACGGCATTAGAGATGGAGGTAAACTTAGAAGTCATCTCATTCAAACCCATTCCTTTACAAATGAGGAAACTGAGACTCAGAGGAATGTAGTAAGTCATTCAAGGTCCCACCACAAGTGACATAGGCTAGACAAACATGAGATTCTAATCTAACTCTTTTGCTCATTGCACTCAATTTCTTATGTTTTCTTGCCTCCATATTTCTGATTATATAGGACACACTCCCTTCATCTCCCATCCCCTTTCATCTCTGCCTGTTTCCCTGTGAAAACTTCTCAAATCACTCAGCCTTCACTGATCTGGACTGCCTCTGGCCATAAAAAGCACTGACCGCCTATTCCATTGATTTCACAATTCATCATGTAGTGCTTGGGATGTTTCTTGAACCATTATCACAGAATCAGAGTATAGAAGGACCTTAGTTGAGATCTAGAATCCAACCTGACCAGGATTCCTTCTAGAGTATCCCCAACAATTGGTCATCTATATGGAGCAGTAGATAGAGCACAGGCACTGGAGTCAGGAAGACCTGAGTTCTAATCCAGCCTTAGACACTTACTAGTTATATGACCCTGCGCAAGTCACTTAACCCCAACTGCTTCCAAAAAAATAGAATATCCCAACACATGGTTGTCTAGTTAGAGCAGCAGAAAAGACAATCAGTCTTTGAAGTTAGAAGTCCTTTGTTCAAATCCAGGTTTGCCAGTTACTACTTGAAAGTCCTTGGGCATGTTACCTTGACCTCTCTAGGCCTCAGTTTCATTATTTTTAAAATGATGGGGTTGAACTAGTTGCTCCCTTTCAGCTTGGAATCTAGCATCCTGAGATTTTCAATGAGGAGAGGTCCATTAGTTTCCAGGGGAGCCCATTTTACTTTTGGTTAGTTTCAATTGTGAAGAGTTGTTTTGTTTTGGTTTTTTGATCAGATTAGGACTAAATACACAACTTTACTACTTCCATCCACTGCTTTTAGGTATGCCCCATGAGACTAAGTTGAATCCCTCTTTCATGTGATGGTCCTTCAGATACCAGAAGACAGATTCCACAGACCCTCACCTAAGCTAAACACTCTCAAGTCCTTTAGCTGCTCCTCCTATGGCATTGTCCCCAGTTATCTTGCCATCATGTTACCCTTTCCTCCAGCTTATCTATGTCCTTCCTAGAAGGACATTGCCAGGCAATGATCTGACTCCAAATGCGATTCAACCAGGAGAAAATGCAACAGGTCGACTTGCAGCCCACCTTCTGGGTAATCCATCTCTCTTCTCAGGTCTTGGGTAGCATTGAAAGGTTAATTATCTCTAATTATTTCATGTTTCAATCTTTTATCCCAGCTCAGCTCTTTAACTGTGTTACCTTTGGCAAGTCAACTGCTCTGGGTCTCTGTCTACTCATCTATGATAACATCAATAATAATAATAATTGTTAGAACTCCAAATAACATGATTCCCCACACCAGGTACTCTCTGAAAGCACCCACTTTCCAGCTTCCTTTTATGTGTTGTCTTCTCCCATTAAATTGTCAGCTCTTTTACTTTATTTGTATCCCTGGTGCTTAGCACAGTGATTGGCACACAAGTCAATAAATTTTTATTGTATAACTATGATAACAAAAATAGCATTTAAAAATACTTTAATGTTTCCAAAGTGCTTTACATATATTATTCCATCTGACTCTCATAATAATCCTATGAGATAGTTATTATTAACTTCATTTTACATATGAGGAAACTGAGGCTGAGAGGTTAAATGATTTGCCTAGAGTTAAAACAGGTAGCAAGTGTCTAAGTCAGGATTTGAACTCAGGTCTTCCTGATTACAAGTCTAATGCTCTATCTACCACCATTTCTAAAAGGATTTAGACAACCTCTGAGATTCTTTTTCCAGATGTAGAGATATGCCCCTATAGTCTCATTTCCCCCAAATAAAGTTGCAAGTTCATTGAATGCAGAATTCTAGTCAGAAGACCTTAGTTCTAATCTTTGTGATCTTGGGCAAGGCATTTCACCTCTGTGTCTCAGTTTCCTCAAATGTAAAATGAAGGAGTACTGCCAGATGCTTTGTCAGGTCCTTTCCAGCTCTGAAAGTCTACAATTCTCAGCCTTTTACTCCTTCACGCCCTTTACAAGCCCTGGTCCAGTGCTTTACATAAAGCTAGCTGCTCAGTAAAAATTCACAGGATGATTTGCTGGTAGAATAAATCCAAAAGGTTGTTGATCAACTTTTACATCTAACTGTCAAAATGTGTTTGTTTTTTTTTTATTTTACTAATCATCACGAAATTTTGGAAATGAAAAAAATATTTGAGGTCACGTATCTGTGATTCTTAAGACTAAATCAAAGAAAGGCCACAGTCCCAAAGTTTCCCTTCTAACCATGAGATACATATTCTCCATGTTTTCAATAAGGTACACTGCAACAGCATGGAGGTGGTCGTGTGTGTGTGTGTGTGTGTGTGTGTGTGTGTGTGTGTATGTGTGTGTTTAATCTACAAATGACCTTTCTGGAGGCTTGAAGATTTTTCTTAAGAAAACCAATTTTTGTTTGTTTGTTTTCTTGCTGCCTGAACCAGTTAGAACTGTGATGACATTTCCACAAAGAACAGAAAATAATTCCAAATAATTCCTAATCCAAATGAATCAGACCTTATAAAATAGAGATTAAACCATAAAAGATTATATATATATATATATATGTATGTATATATGTGTGTGTGTATGTATGTATGTGTGTATATATATATATATGTGTATATTTATATATATATATATATATATATATATATATATATTTATATATATATTTATATTGTTCAGCACACTGGGGCCAAGGATGACTTGGAATATTAATTTAAGGGAAATTCATTGTACAAAATGTTTCGTGGGCAGGTTTCCCCAGAAGGCAGTTTTACCAGAAATAGAAGGACTCAAATACACTAATATTTTAAGGGAGAGGCAGCATATCATGATAATAATAATAAATTGGCTCTGGATTCAAGAGTCCTAAGTTCGAATCTACCTATTATTTCAGTGACCTTCAGCAAGTCACCCCCTGACTCAGTTTCTTCATCCATAAAATAAGGAAATTAAGTAAAATAGCATCTGAGAACTTTTTAAATTCAAGATCTATATGTTCAACAATGATAATTCCTCTAGAATCTTGGCTCTCATCTATTTCTTCCAGGATGTTTGTCACATGAAGTTCAACCAGGATTCTTCCTCAACTTTCCTTGACATCAAAAACATCCCAATGGAACACATAGGCTGTCCAATGGTTAGCTCTCATTCTTATGAAATGACCAACCTATCTTTAAAACGTATTCACATATGGTTAAATGTGCCATTATGCAGTTGGTTTAAGGACTAGGAGTAGAGAAGAGCTTCAGTCACAAGTAGTCACAGGATCAATTACGATCAATCTGGGCAATCACTAACATGGCCAATATAACCATCTTGGGTGGTCCTACTATTTTGACCTTCAATTGACTAAAGATTGATTAGGAGTGATTCTTACATGTGCTCCCCAGAAAAGCACACAGTATCTATCTTTCTTAGCTACATTATTTTCATACTCAGGAACTTAGTACACTAATACTTTTCCCTTTCAAAAATTATCTGCAAGTCAATGTGATAATGCTAGGTAAGGGCACAAAGACAAAAATAAAACTGTCCTTGCCCTCATGAAATTTGCATTCCATTTTTCATAATGCCCAAACAATATGTTATGTGGAAAGTATAAGACAGAATGAAACAATATTTGTGACCAAAAAAAAAAGCATACCGCATTTTATATGTAGTGATATTATGTGTTCCCCAGTGTCTCATATGGATGTCCCCAAAGTTTTAAGCTCTAACAGTACAAAAATAAGCCAAGACTTTGGGGACACCCTGAGTAGTTGAAACATAAGTGAATATGTGCAGAATTTAATTTTTTAATTGAATTGAATTCTAAACTATCTCATAATATCTTTCCCCACTGAGTTTCGGGCTAGGTTTAATGAAGCTGTTTCAGGGCTTTAGGCAAAAACTCTGGGAATTATTTCATGTCACTTTCTGTGTCATAAGACTAAACTAATTCTTGTTATTCACCACAAAACCAAAGAAAACCAACATCTCTTCTATGGAATAAAAATCCCCTGAGGAATATCTCACTGGGGGATGATACCAAATGATAAAAATTTGACAACCATTTCTCCCTAGGGGACAAAAATGAACATTTCCATGTAATTTTTGTGAAGAAAATGATATAATATCCCCTATTGCAGTGAGATCTTCTGGATCCAACTGTACAGAAATTTCAATAATAACCCCTTAAGACACATGTTTAAAAATTCATACAAAAGATCATGCATATTACTTTCTATATTACTGGGTAAGTTAGAAAAGAATGACCAGAATTTTTTTTCATTTTTGTTCCTAATTTATAAAAATACATTAAATAATGAAAATAATCTGTCCAGTAAATGAACCCTTCACAGAGACTGTATACACAGATGGACATTTAATCAAACCTGGCAAATTTACTTTGTAGTAGCCACATTATAATGTCTCCCTCTATTTCTCGAAGTAAGGAGTGATTTTTATGTGTGCTCTGCAGAAAAACACACAGTATCTATCTTTCTTAGCTAGATTATTTTCATACTCAGGAACTTAGTACACTAATACTTTTCTTTTTGAAAAATATGTGTGAATTTGATCAAAATCAAATATACAAAGTTACTCACAAAAACCTAGATTATCAAACAGCTCATTCATTCAGTTCATCCATCATCACGGATGACAGTTCTCCTGAAACAGCCTTCAGGTTACTGATTTGGTTATCAGGTACCTTTTTCTCAGGAAAGGAGTGTACTGGATAGCAGTAACAACAGGGAAGGCATTTGCATAGCCAACTGCCTAGAACAGATGTCTGCCTAATAAATGCTTGCTGATTGATTGATTGGGGATCAATTGGCAAAGTGTTATTCTACCTTCTAAAGTTTAGCATTGGCCTTCTCTGTTTCAGATCTGGACAATACAATGATCAGTGTCTCTTCTCAAATGCACTATTTTCCCAGCCTCCCAGTTGCCAACATCAGGTCTTGTGACCAGGGCCAACTCTATAATCTCATATACTCTTAACTTAATCATAATGGAACCCTAGATTCCATTCCATCTTCATAGTGTGATAGGTAGGGTAGGAAAAGGGGGGCAAGCACAAGTTATTTTGCTGAATTTTTTTTATATTCATTCATTTATAACTTGTGAAAGGGAGCTGTTGTTGCTTTGCCTTAGAGACTTAGTTCTAGCAGCACTGGCCTTGAGCAGGAAAAAATGGCTTTTCATCATACTATTGAACAGTATTCAGAGGTCTACCCAGTGAATAACCTCTCTAGGGACAAACTAAGGTTAAAAAGAACTTCAGGCATTTGATTTTTATAGTCAAGTGCCCTGGTCATTGCAGGTATGTGGCCTTCTTCCGTCAAAATTCTACAACCTGAAGGTATTTTGTTTCGGGGGACAATTGTTGATGTTACTGTATTTTTGTCAAAAGCAAAAAAACTAACACCAAAATATCAGTTTATCAGCTTCCCTTCAATAATAACAAGGATAAAATGCCAGATACACAAGTATATTGGGAGGCCAGCCAAAGTAAAGGACATGTTTGTCTTTTGTATGTAAAATAATTTCCTATTTCCTTGTATTCATCAAACTGGGTGTTTCTGGAGCGCTCAAACTGGACACCTGAGTAAGATGTAAATTTCATCCCAATAAAGGATGGTGTTCTTTTGTTGTTAAAAAATAATAATAATATCCAGACTAGCAAAGAATCAGAAAGTCTCCCCAGAGAGCCTCACAGTCCTACAAAGTACATGCAGTAGTGGTTAGTGAACAATGAGCAAATGTACAAATTCCTTGGTCACTGCAATACTATTCAGAACAAGGCAACCATCATCAACCCACCCAAGGTAATTTACTACCGAAGTACTAATAAGGCAGATCCTAACAGGGATGCTAAGGATAAGGTGCTTCCAATGACTTAGGTCAATGTTTTCAATTGCATAAAAGCCAGGCATTTATGAAGCACCTAATATGTGAAAGACACTTCTCAAGCCACTGTCGTAAATCTGTATATAAGTAAAATTTAATGAGTTAGTGATGGAGAGAGGGGAAGAAGTAAAATATTGACTTCAAAATGAGCTCTCAAGAAGTTTGGTGGTATAACAATGGAGAGATACCTTTGATAGACAAGAACATTTGGATTTTCACTGGCTCTTGATGAGTTATACTACTGAGTCCAACCCAGTCATTTTTCAGATAAGGAAACTGAGGCACAAGATTATACAAATAGTAAGTAGCAGAACTGGAAAGCAACCCAGGTGTTTGACTGCAAAATTATTTCCTTTCCCATTATACACCTCACTACTGAGAATTATGCATCCAAAGTGCATTGCAAACCTCAAAATACTATATAAATTGTCAGTTGCTATCGTGGTTATATTATTAAGAGAGAGTTTTGCACTTTCAATCCCAATTAACTCAATAGCAAGTAACTCAGCCTCAATTATTTTAGCACCCCATGAATAGCCCTTTGCTTTGTCTTGCTTTTACCTCTCAGACACAATTCTTTTATATTTATTTCATCCATGGTATATGCCTATATGTCACTGCCCTTGATAAAATATAATATTATTGAGTGTGAGGACTGTTTCACCTTTGTCTCTTTATCCCTTGCATCAAGTACTGTGTCTGACACATAGTAGGTACTCAATAAATGTTTGCTGATTGATTTTATGCAATATTATTTTTATCTGTGTTCATGTCTTATTTTCCTAGTATATTATAAGCTCCATGTAGGTCAGGAAACAGCCCTTAGCTTCTAGCACAATGTTCTCTATGCAAATACACCCAGAAATGTGCTTAATGCTTATTGGATGTTGTTGAGTGAACCATGCACTACTTACATGCAATAGTAATAGGAATAGTGTGACAGTAAATAGCTTCCTATGGGCAGCCCTTTCAATGGTCATACTGTATGCATTTTTAGCTGTTGGATTAAGAGGTCACAAAATATGAGCTATGGAGTAAGAAAGATGAACTAGGATTTTGAAAGACAGAAAATGAGACCTTGTCCCATAAAACTGCTATTTCCTTTATTTTTTAACAGCTCTACATTGTTGCTGTTGTTCAGTGGTGTCCAATTATTCATGACCCCACGGGTTGTTGATGCCAGGACTTTCTATCCTTTACTATCTCTCAAAGTCCATCTAAGCTCATGTTAATTGTTTCCATGACACTATCTATCCATTTCATCCTCTGCCATTCCAGTCTCCTTTTCCCTTCAATCTTCCCCAATGTCAGGATCTTTTCCCATGAGTCCCAGCTTCTTATTATGTGGCCAAAGTATTTAAGCTTCAGCTCTTCTTTTGCTAAAGTCTTGTTTTGATTTCTAATTATAGCACAGAGATCACAGAACTAAAATTAGAGGTCACCCAGTGCAACCTCCTAACAGATCAGGACACTGAGACCCAGGAAAGGGAAATAATGTGTCTAAGTGATAAAGGCAATCTTTGAACCCAGGACCTTTGATTCCAAATCTGATCCCATGCCTATTCTGTCCCACTCTCCCTCCTCAAGAAGTGATGACTTCCGACTCAATGAAGAAAGTCAAGCAGAGGCTACATGACCTTTTGTCAGGTGTGGCATAGAGGGAATTCCCTTATAGGATAGACTTTCTAGCTGGATATTGAGGACTTTTCCAGCTCAAAAACTGTGATTCTTAGAGGTTCTTAGAGACTCTGACCTTTCCAGCTAGAAAGGTTTTGGATACTTCCTGCCGGACAAATGACCCCATCTGAAAGCTCAGCCTAGTTAAACTCACATAGGTAGCAATAGATATAGAGAATAGAGAGCTATAGATATGTGCATAATTTTCAAATGTACACAGATGCTGTTTGGATTATTACAAAATACAAAGTCACTTCACAACTCCACCAATAATGCATCAGTGTTCCAATTTTCCTACATCTCCAGCATTTATCATTTTCCTGTTTTGTCATGTTAGTCAGTCTGACTGGTGAGATGTGGTACCTAAGAGTTATTTTGATTTGCATTTCTCTAATCAATAGTGATTTGGTACATTTTTTCATACGATTATGGGTACCTTTAATTTCTTCCCCTGAAAAGGCCTATTCATATCCTTTGACCACTTATCAATTGGGGAATGACTTGTATTCTTGTAAATTTGACTCAGTTCTCTGTATATTTTAGAAATGAGGCCTTTATCAGAGATACTGGTTGCAAAAATTCTTTCCCAATTTTCTGCTTTCCTCCTAACCTTGGTTACATTGGCATTGTTTGTATGAAAACTTTTCAATTTAACATAATCAAAATTATCCACTTTGCATTTCATAACGCTCTTTATCTCTTCTTTGATCATAAATTTTTCCTTTCTACATAAATCTGACAGATAAACTCTTCCTTGTACTCCCAGGTTGCTTAGAGTATCAGCCTTTATATCTAAGTAATGAACCCATTTAGACTTTATTTTGGTATACAGTGTAAGGTATTGGTCTATGCCCAGTTTCCACCATACTATTTTCCAGTTTTCCCAGCAGTTTTTGTCAAATAGTGGAGAGCAATTTGGAACTATGCCCAAATGTCTATAAAAATGTGCATATCCTTTGACCCAGCAATACCACTTCTAGGGCTGTATCCCAAAGAGATCATACAAGTGGGAGGAGGACTGTATGTACAACAATATTTATGGCAGCTCTTTTTGTAGAGGCAAAGAATTGGAAATCAAGGGGATGCCCATCAATTGGGGAATGGCTGAACAAGTTGTAGTATATGAATGTAGTGGAATACTACTGTACTGAAAGAAATGAGGAACAGACAGACTTCATAATAACCTGGAGAGACTTATATAAAGTGATGCTGAGAGAGGGTAGCAGAAACATTGTACACAATTACAGACATATCGTGTCTATGATGACTGACTTTGGTAGACTGGGTTTCTCTCAGCAATGCAAAGTTATAAGACAACTCCAAAGGACTCATGATGGAAAAAGTGATTCATATCCAGAGGAAGAATTAGGGAGTCTGAACGCAGATTGAAACAAACTACTTGCTCTCTCTTTTTTCATTTTGTTTTGTTTCTTCTTCCTCATTATTCATTCTACTGGTTATAATTCTTCTTCACAACTTGACTAATGTTTAATGTGAAGGTATATGTAGGACCTATATTGGATTGCATGCCACCATGGGGGAGGAGGTGAGGAGAGGGTGAGGGAGAAAATCTGGAACTCAAAAACTTGTGGAACTGAATGCTGTAAATTAATAGTAAATATTTTTTAAAAAAATACAATTTCACTTTAAAGCATGATAGAGCTCAGAGTAACAATTTTTTGTCATCTTGAATTTTCCCAGACAGATATTAATTGTACCCATATTGTCTCCTTTATTTTTGGATGAGACAAATAATTTCATTGGTATAGGGCACTCCCAGGTGAAGAGACTCCTTTTTACAAATACAAATCAGCATCTCCTCTTCAATTTAGAGTCGTCTAGGGCACTGAGGGGGGCCACTAGGGGGCACTGCAAGGGATAGAGCACCAAGGCCTGGAGTCAGGAAGACTCATCTTCCTGAGTTCAAATCTAGACTAAGACACTTATGTGACAAGTCACTTAACCCTGTTTGCCCCAGTTTCCTCATTTGTAAAATAAACTGGAGAAGGAAATGGCAAACCACTCCAGGATCTTTGCCAAGAAAATCCCAAATGGGGTTAGAAGAGTCACTTATGACTGAAACAACTGAATAACAAAAAAGAGCACCAACTTGCCTGGGGTCATGCAGCCAATATTCATCAGAGGCAAGACTTGAATCCAGCTCTTTTTGTCTCTAAATGTAATTCTCCATTTCTTATGCCATGCTGCCTCTTTATTATTACACAGGGAAATATGTGTGTAGGATAGATACATGTATATGTATGTGTGTGT
>CM053581.1:560684788-560721675 GCA_028627135.1 Pseudochirops cupreus | reverse complement strand
ATCCCCATCCCCCCAACTCTCCTGTAGGGCAAGATATCCTCTTTAGAGTGTATGTTTTTCCCTCCCTAAGCCAAATTCAGTGAAAGTAAGGGTGACCCATTCCTTTTTGCCTTCCTGTTCTTCCTCTCCATTGTAACAGTTATCCCTTGCCTCTTCTATATGAGATGATTAACCCCATTCTGTCTCTCCCTGTCTCCTCTCATTCTATTCCTCTCGCACCTCTGAATTACACCTTTGAAAATATCATCCCTTCCTATTCAACTGATCCTGTGCCCTCTGACTACTTACACATAACTACCCACACTCACATATGTATTCATATGCATATATACCTTCCTATATAGAAATATGTTTATGTATACATATGTCTATATAAGAGGGTATATATTTTCTAATAGTCACATGAAGGTAAGAAAAGTACAGGAAGAGAAAGAGAAGAGACAGAAAAAAGAGAAAGATCTACTCGAGGAATGGCCAAATGAACAGATGATGGATATGCCTCCCAAAAACTCTTGGTTGACCAATCCAAGAGGACTACTCATTTGCCCATAAAAGTGATGAGGCTAGTTCTGACCCTCTCTGAGTACTTCTCTAGGCCAAAATGGTATCCTGCCCATTAGCTTTCTGATCACTCAAGTCCTACCAAGTCCTAAGGTCTAATTTGGGGCTAGAGGGGACTTGACTATGTTCTACCTGAATCCTACCTGTTGGGTTAACCGTCAAAGACCCCACTTCTCACACCAATTTTTTAAAGCTGAAAATGAAAGATTCCTAAACTGAAGTAATTTCAAAAGAAGTTTATTAAGTTGTCCAGCAGAGGGAAAGGTTAAATGTCTGTGAGTTACACATTACTTAGGATTCAAAAGAAGGAACAAGATAACATTAACTGATTAACCAGCATGGAGGCAGTTTCTTGATAAGATATATGGGTTGCTTAAGATGTGTAGCAGGAGAAAACTCCTTGCATTCCTTTGCATCAAAATTCAGATCTAATTGGGTTTCTGATAAACATAACCTAGGTCCTGAGTTAAGCATTAAATGAATCTAGACTCTAAGAAACAAGTCTAGTTTCCCAACCACACAGGGCCAGTTTCAAACAATGCAATAAAGGTTTCCCACAAGGATCAGTAGTTGTGGAGGGGCTTGTCACTTGTTAGTTTTAGGAAAGATAATGAGTTCATGATTTGGATCTTTCAGTCATTGGGTGGGTACCAAATTTTTGCAAACTACAATGAAATATTGCAGTTTGTACCATTGCATAATCTCTATCCCTTCGGAGTTTTAGGTCAAGAAATAGTGCCTATGCAGTTTCTGAAGAATGGACTCACTACTCTTCCACAGAGCTGGTATATTTCTTTACCATAATATATGATATGCATAATTCCTCCCTAGTTTCCAATTCTTTATATGTCAGCAGCCAGTTCTTCCTAATGCAACCAATCATTTATTTAATCATATTTATTCAACTCAATTCAGTTCATCAAGGAGGAATCATTTATTGAATATATGTTATGTGCAAGACAGTATGTTAGTTCTGGGATACAAAAAAAAAAAGCAAGATCAGTTTCGGCACTCAAAAAGCTTACATTTAGATCTAGAATAGTAATTACTCTCATTGCTTTTTCCACCTTTTTAAAAATCACCTTGCCACTAAGGCAAGGTAAAAATTTCTTAGCTTTTTTACTTTTAGAAGAGAGAGAAAATCTCCCAACAGATGTCTTCATATACAAAGATCTCCATTGCTACCATATAATTTCTCTGTACCCAGATTATGATTTATTTTTAAAACTCATCGTCCAATTCTTTCTGTATAGTTGGTCTATAGTATACTTCAACTACAATATTACTTCATCCAAATGCTCTCCTGAACTTCCTGAAGCTGTGGTTCATCATATCTTCACACAAGCATAATATCTTAACATACAATGCTACTCTACCACCCTTTTCATCTAATTTTTTGCCTTGGAATAAAGTCCACTCTTCTGTCAACATATTTTCATTGTGAATCAAATCTAATCAAAATTCAGCAATTTGAAGTTGAATTTATACCTTTAAGGTTTTTGATTTGCGTTATTACTAATACTCTGCATTTCTATATAGATATATGAGACCATGAGTTTTATTATTACCCTTACTTATATATCGAATCATTTGAAATACTGTGTCTCCATTGACATTTTTCTTTTGTAATTGCCCCTGCTCTTTATGGTGTTTCAATTGACAGATATATGTACTCTATTTCCCCTCCCCCCACTCCAAGTTGCTGTTTAAATCATTCATTCATTCATTTTACAAACATATGCTAAGCATATACAATGTAAGGATCACAATGCTAGACCCTAAGAGAAATAAATTGTTTAGATAAGACACCCTTCCCTGATCTTATGAAGCTTTTGATGAGATTAATAAGACCCTAGGCAAATATTTTTTTACTGGCTCTTGTTAAATATACTCAGTCCCTGTACTTCTCTCCTCCTTTCTTCCTTTCCACATCTGTCTTTAAAAACAAATCCTTATTGGTTATACCTAGAGGGCGTTATTGTTCAGTGACAGATTGGATGGAATCACCTCTAAGAGCCCACCCAACTCTAAGCTTTTGTGTTTTTATGCTCATCCTTCAAATCCCACACATATATGAACATCTCTTCCATGATGCCATCTTTGCTTTCCCCAAGTATATGTGATCTTCACCTTCTCACCCCTCTTAGTACTTTGGCTATGCCTCTTACTCTCCTAATAACTTTATCATATTCTATTTTGTAATATAATGATTTGTTTACATGCTACTAGATTGTAAACTCCTTCAGGGCAGAGGTGTAACAGCAATCAATTTAGCAGATACTTAGCACTTAGTAACTTAGGGCTAAGTATGGAAGGTGTGAGCTCTGTCCCCTGTTGAGAGGGCATGAACTCCCCTGTTCCAGATGTGGCAGGAGGGGATTGGCTGAGACAGGAGGCCAGTGTGTGTATATAAGAAGGGTTCTAGAGACAGAGAGACAGAATTGGGAATCTTCCTCCTGGTGGCTCCTGTTGGAGGAAACAGGATTGTCCCAGCATCTGGGAGCTAGGCTGCTGGACTGAAGAACAAGTTGGAGTTTTCTTGAGAGAGAGAGAGAATTTCTCTCCCAGCATCTGGAAGCTGACTGAGAACTGAGTTGGAGTTTTCCTGAGACCAGAATCTGGTGAAGGCCACCTGGAAGGCTGAGAGGGCTTGCCTGGAAGGCCTCCTGCAAGGCTAAGATTTCTCCTGGGTCCTAGGGCCAGCTGAACTGGCCAGCTGGAGGACTGAAGAAGCGTGATTTGGATAAGCCTTTGTTGGTTCATGGCTTGGCTGATCTTTGAGTTCCCAACAACAGAAGTGGTGAAGGGTTTGTGCTGGACCCTGTGAACTTTGGTGTTTGCCAGGGACTGCCTAGAGGACTGGACAATGACCAGGGAGCTGTCTACCTCTGAGGATTGGACAAGGACCTGGGAGTTGTCTGCCCCTTAATCCAGGTGACCATTTGGTGGATTCAGGTAGGAGCTGGGACCATGGAAGGGGATCCAGGGAATCAGAGAGACCACCCCAAATCAAGATGAAGAAAAGGCCTCCCCTTGGATGAAATTGAGGTTTGCTGGACATCGAGGGGTGGAGGGTTTGTGTAATTTTCTAATGATTGTATCTTGTGATTAATGATTTTATTTAGTGACTGATTAAGTATTGGGTTGCCCCATGAGTGGAAGATTGATTATTGTATTGTGAATTGGTTGAATGATTAAGTAAGGAGGGTTTCCTCCTTAGGGAAACCAGATGATTATCCTTTTGCTCTTTGTTCTAAATATTGTGGCCACCGTAGTGAAAACTTTGTGGCCATTCTAATGTTAAGATGTTGTGAATACTATATTGTGATTTTCTGTGATGAGATGTAACATTGTGAATATTGTATTATGATTTGTTTTGAATGTTTGCCTTGATTTGTAATGGAATAAATGGAGTATTCACTATACTGTGTAATCCCAACCTTTAAAGCTGTTCACAGGAGCATTCTTTTGGGAATCTGCTTGTGCATGGTGTTGCAAGAAGGCAATTATTTTTATTTATATGTCACATTAGTTAGGTTTTCCAAGGAAGGCTAGGTCCAGACTGTGAAGAGTCTTTAATACTAGGCTAAGGAGTCTGACAGTGGGAAGTTATTGAAGGTATTGGAGTAGAGGAGTGACATGAATAGCTTTAGGAAAATTCATCTACTTCTGGGTATATGACCAATTCACCTAAACTCTTAGAAGGGAAAGGACACATGAGAATGACATTGAGAAGGACACAATTGCTCCTTCCTTGTGGTTTATAGACATCAAATTTAGAGGCAGTAGAGTGCTGTGTTTGTTGTCAGAGAACTTGGCTTTGAATGCTGATTGTCTCTGTTACCTTTGGCAAGTCACTGTACTTCTTTTGGCCTGAGTTTCCTCATCTATAAAAATTCAGATGACCTCGGAATTTACTCCCAACCCTAAATCAGTGGTATGGTTATTTGAGTATTTCTGCTTCATCCTATCTAGAATACCAGAGCTAGTTCCTCATTGTTGTTTTTGCAGGGTAGAATGGCCTTCAGTGTCTCATCATATCAAGGAAAGGAGGGCAGCTGAGCTGGGAAGGTCGTGAGGGAGCAGCTATGGGCAATAACTCTGAGGTATGTTACAGGCTGTCTCCAAAAGGAAGGCTCTCAGAAAGAAATGCCTAAGAGCTGGGCTTTGCCTCGTGATGTTTGCAGCTAACTTTAAGTTGCTATGGGAACTTCCAGTGTTTGTGGTGGAATATAAGGGACAGGTAGAACTCCATTATTGTCTAACATCATGTCTCTTTGGGAGTTTGGGTGTCTTTGGGTTTGTACATGCATGGATGTATTTGTCCTTTTTTCTATGTATTCCTTTTGGTGGGTTTGATGCCAGGCTATGTGGCCGAGCTTCCCAAAGTCTTGGGCACAGAGAAAACACAAAGGCTTTGGTGGGGATGATCTGAGTCAAAAGTATTCATTGACGACATCTTCTAGGTCAGTTCCCTCTTTCTGAGGGAACATCACTGTCAATGATCATATGAAATTGTCTTGGTGAAGAAAATACTTGGCAAGCATTTTATAAAAAAAAAAGGTGTGGGGGAATGGTGTGAAGGGATGTGAAAGAAAACATTTGTGTGGATAATATCAAGCCAACAATATGTGACAACTTAGTCAAATGTTTTTATTTTTTAAATATACACTCATACTTTTTAGTCATGGTTCTATTTTCAGACCGTCCCAACTGGAAAACACTTAGGACATGAAGAATTTCAAAGATTCATTTTCAGAGTTGAAAGCATGACTGTATATACCTTTCTTAAAAGACACTAAGACACTGAACTAAAAATCAGTGACATAGTTGAATGATTTTGTTCTTACCAATTCCTTTACAAACAAGATTTCCAATATCCAGTGTCAGTTTAAATCAAGATGTTGGGATGGAGAGGTGGTCTTAACTCCACTGGCACAGCATGCTTTTACATGAAGATTTGCAGAACTGCCCATTCTCTGCACTTAAATACATTTTGCAGTATCTTTGAAGCATTAAAAGGAATCCTTTTGATTGTAAACATTACTCTATGCCAGAAAGACGATTTAAGATGACCAGGTGATCCTGATCAGCCAAACATTCTCCTTTCCCTTCTTAAGCTTCACAGGGGAAAAAAAGTCAGTATATAAAACTGATTGGAAAATCATATTTAAAAAATTGGAGGCTGATGGCAGGAGAGAACCTAAATTTCTTTCCTTCCTTGATCTGAACAGATAGGTCATGATGTCCTTGACTAGAGCCTTTTTTGGCAAGGAAAAACAAATTAGATAAAGCTGGAATGATAAAAGTTTAGGACTGGGAGGGAATTGGGGTAAAAAGGAAGGGTATAATTGACAACCTTTTCATCAGCTTTCTACCTATTTTCTCACATGTGACAGAGGTTATGGATAGCACAGATAATCTGTTCTGTTTCTGACCATTTCTGAAAGCTGGTTCTAATTGTTGGGGTGAACTTTTTCCCCCTAAAGTACTTAAAAAACATTTGCTGTCATATGTTCTGACTTATTGTTGTAAAATGTCAGCTAACTAGAACCTTCGAATTATTAACATTTCCCCCATTACATTTGACTTTATCAGGGACAGAAAAATAAATACCAGTTTGATTGGAGAATAGGACTCAATCATCATGAAAGTCAATTTCATGATATGTCCTAGGTTTATGACGGGCACTGTCCAGCCTTTTATACTTTGTACTCGTTTACCATTGTATTACATAATGAAAAATATGCGTGGCACATAGTAGGTGGTTAATAAAATTTATATTGCAGAAGAACACAAAGACTTTGAATGATGAGTGAGAGAGTCAATTATTTGCTAAGTACATTATACTTAATAAGGCAGGGAAATCCTTAATAAGAAATATCTCCAACAAAGATTAAATTAAGACAATTATTGGACGTTGGTTTCACTCTGAACCTGAGACTACAGGTGCACACAGCTGTCTCTGATTTCTAATTATTCTCCTGGTCAGTTAGGAATCATTAATGCTAGTACTTGATGCTGGTGTGAGAGCAGCCATGGTGGTAGATATCAGGCTCCAGTATGTGAATGAATGGGTTGGGCAGAGGAAGATTGAGTTGGTGTTGAGATCATGAGTGTAAATGGGACAAGCTGTGGATGAGGTTGGGTTCTTGGCAGTTTGCACCTGAATGTAGAGTTGGGGTAGAAAGCCATTCAAAAGGGAGTATCTGAGAACTTGGTGCCTCAGAAGTGATTCTGTGTAGGGAAAGGGAGGACCAGGCTATGGCTAATGGTGAATTGGGTGTACGCATCTTGGTTCTGCATTTAGACTTGATCGATGAATGAGGAATTGTTTATGGACTTACTAAGCGCCAGACATAGTGCTATCTCCTGGGAATACAAATACAAAGAAAGAAACAATCCCCATGGGAGAGAGACTTTAAAGAAGTTTGGGTTCTAATGTTTTCTCCATACAAGGAGACTCAAGGCTTGGGAAGCTGATTTTCAGCCAAATAAAAATTAATAAAGGCAGGAATTTGAAACAAACAGATTTTGCCCATCCCTTTTCCTTTCCTCACTTCACATTGGGTTTGGTTTTTACATTACAGACTTTTGCAGATTACTTCGACTTTTGAGAGGTCCCTTGTAAGAAAGTACAACAATTAAGTTAGAACTAATAATGATGACATGATATGAAAGTACATGCAACATTTCATCTCTTTAGTATTCTCCTACCTCTCTTAAAAAAGACAAATCTATTTTCTTTCCTTTCTACCCTTCTTTCTGCAAGAAAAACAAAAAAAAATCTTGTAACAAGTATGAATAATCAAACAAAGCAATGGGTGTATGTACTATGGGAGACCAAAGGATCCTTGGTAATTGGAATTGTGAGTCTTGAGAATCATTCTCCCTGCTCTGCCCCACCCTCTCAAAAATTTGTATCCAATTCAATCCAATAGTTCAATACACATTTGTGAAGTGATTACTATGTGCCAGTGAGCATTCTAAGCACTGGGAATATAAACAGAGGAAAAAGACAGTCCTACCCTCAAGGTGCTTACAATCTAAGAGATAACAGAGCCTTCTCTTCATCTTATTAGAAAGATGTAGCCCCTCAGCTTGGAAAGAGAATATTTAGAAGTAAAGAGCAGATCCTGGACCCTACGACCAGTGAAATACCCTTCAACTGTGAAATGAGGAGTTTGGACCCATTGGTTCCTTTCAACTCTAAATCTGTGATACTAAGATATGGTCGCCTTGTTGTAGCTGACAAGTCTAGTTGCCTCACTCTGAGGAATGAATTGTCCCTCCATGTGTGTGTCCTGGAAAGGAGGGGGGATGGGAATGAGCACTTATTAAGTAATTATTATATGCCAAGCATTATGCTAAGTGCTTTACAAATATATCTTATTTGATCCTCACAACAACCCTGGGAGGTAGATGCTATTATAATCCTCATTTTAAAGCTGAGGAAACTGAGGTAGACAAGGATTATTTAACTTTTAACTTGTTTGAGGTCACCCAGCTAGTCTAAGGTTGGATTTGAACCCAGGGCTTCCTGAATTTAAACCCTTCATTTTATCCACTGCACTACCTAGCTTCCTCCTAGATGCATGAGTTCCCTCCACATGTGGCCTTTCATGTATGTTCCTTGGTCATATGTGCTTCCCACATTTCTACTCATCTACATTTCTGCCCTTACCATAGATGTGCTCTTCCATGCATGTTCCTCAAGTGTGGCCATTCTTCTTACTGATGGTGTGGTGTCTTTCACAGATTATCCCCAGTGTTCTTGGCTCAACTGATTCCATGGTTTTGCTCTCACTGTTCCCAATTGCTACTGTCCTTCCTTCATTTGTTGAATTCCAACCAATCCTTCAAAGTCCATCTCAAATGCCTCCTCCTCCAGGAAGGTCACCTTTAGTCTTTTTCTTGGTAAAGACCTTTCTCTTGAATCTTATATAATATTTTGTTTCTATAAAATCTCTCTAATAATGCATTGCAGTTATCTGTTTCCATTTCCATTTTCCATTTCCACCCCCCCCCCAAAGATTATACTGACATTCATGTGGTACTTTTAGTTTTACAAAATATATTAGCTTATTTAATACTTGAAAACATGCTGCTATCCTGTTTTTACAGATGAGGAAATTGAGACTTAATGAGTCTCATGACTTACTCAGGGTTTAACAAGCTGATAAATGTCTGAGATAGGATTTTAATGTAGGTTCTCCTGACTATAAGCTTAATGAGGTCAGGGATTATGTCCTTTCTAATCTAGCCATCAGTAAGAAAGAGTCAAGAAGACACGAGATGACTTTCTACCTCGTATATGGTGCTGGGTAAGGCACTTAACCTCTCTTAGCCTCAGTGTCCTCATCAGTAAAATGGTTATAACAATAATACCTTCCTTAGAGGGTGGTTGTGAGAATCGCATGATATATGTACAGTTTGTAAATCTTATTGTGCCATGTAAATGTTAGCTCTTCTTATTTTATGAATTACACTATTAATGGTCCACTAGAGTGTAATCTCCTTGAGGACAGGGACATTTTTTCCCCCTCTTTTTGTATCCTCAGCAATGAGCACAATGCCTGGCACACAGTAGGCATTTAATAAACATTTGTTTATTGATTTATTATTATAATTAGCAATCTTTGTAACACAGGATACTGAATTTGGAGTCATAGATGCTGGGTTTAAATCCCATTTCTGTCACTATTTAACTTTGAAAGAGTTATTGAATTCCTCTGTAGACCTCAGTTTCTTTCTTTAGTTGAGAAGACTGGACCAGATGACTGCTTAGGTCCCCTTTGGTTGGAGTAAACAAATCTTTGGTGCCATTTAATGACATCATTCCATATGGTAGCTCTTTTTCTCCATAAAAGGTGCTGTTGTTTGTTATTGAGCTCACATGGAGTGGGAAAGAGGGCATTTTTGACTGTATTATGCTCATCCTGGGCTTGGAAACATTCTACATTTCATTATCTTGGGAATCAACTCAGAAAACAATGGAAAGATGTAGTCACTTTGAGGGTGATACTTTGGATACTTACTCCATGGAATAATTCTATTTATTTTAAGGGAAAAATATGAGGAGAAATTAAGAACTCTTTTGTTGCTATTTTGTTATTTCAGTTATGTCCAACTCTTTGTGACACCATTTGGGGGTTTCTTGGCAAAGATACTTGAGTGGTTTGCCATTTTCTTCTATGGCTCATTTTACACATGAGGAAACTGAGGCAAACAGGGTTAAGTGACTTGCCCAGGGTCACACAACTAGTAAATTTCTGAGGCCAGATCAGGAAGATGAGTGTTCTTGACTCCAGGCCTGGTACTCTATCCACTATCCCACCTAGCTGCTCCTCTTAACTTAGTGTTCTGTAATGAAAAACTTGTGAGTAAGGAGCATTATGTGCCCAGATCAACAGTTATCTTTTTTGGACTATCACTCACCAAATACCTTTACTTTTCTGCAGACATATATAATATCTTTCTATCTTTTAGGATCTTTTGCTAAAGCTTCTTTTTTTTTTTTTTAAATAATGTAAGCAATGTCTAGTTACCATCTCTATATACATAGCTCCAAGATTTATACACCTAAACCTAGTGTGGTTTTGGAGAGCTAGTACAGCTTAAACAACTGCCTATTAGATCTTCCTAGTTGGATGTCCAGTAGGCTGTCCCCAAAAGATTTTCTGTTGCCCTTCCCCTTCCCCAGGTACCTTGTTGCCATCCAAGGCACTGCCATATTTCCAGTCTTCCAAGTATTCAATCAAATGCTAGCTCCTTTCTGGCCCACAGTATTTAATCTAGGCCTTATTCAACTTATTCTAGATCTTGTTAAATTTGCTTCCATGATGTGTTTCCTACTCATCCCCTTTGCTCCACCATCATTTCTCACCATCTCTCCATTGTGTCAGTAGACTCCTAAACTGATCTCTCCACTGCAAGTCCCTCCCCTTTGCAATTAATCCTCTACAGGCTACCAAAGTGATAATCTCAAAGCACATATTTCCTATGTCACCACTCTATTTGAAAAACATAGTACCTCTAGGACAGTGGTTCTCAACCTTCCTAATGCTGAGACCCTTTAATACTTGTATGTGGGCATATCTGCATGTGAGTGGACCTGCCTGGAGATGGATAGAGGAACAGTGTCTTAGTTCCTAAGACCATCGGAAATATGTGTTTTCTGATGGTCTTAGGTGACCCCTGTGAAAGGGTCATTCAACCCCCAAAGCTGTCACAACCCACAAGTTGAGAACCTCTACTCTAGGAGAAAATTCAGTCTCTGCTATTTGAAATTAAAGCCCATTCCAACTGAGCTCCAGCCTGTCTCTCCAGGATAATTTCATATTCTTGCTTTTCAATCACTTGATAGATACTTCAATATCTTGGGCAAACTGGGCTTCTTGCTATTCTTCCTTTACAGATTCCCTCTTCTGCCTCCATCTTTAAGAACAGGCTGCTCACCCTAGCCTGGAATTCACTCCTTCACCTTTGCCTTTTAGAACCCTTAACTTCCTGCAAAATTCAACTCTCCTGACACTCTCTACATGAAGCTCTTAGGATCTCTCCAAGCAGTTAGTGCCTCCTTTCCTGAGACTATCTTGTATTTACTTGGTATGTACTTTCTCTTTACCTCTATCTGTACATATTCACCTCCAACAGAGGCTGGCATTGTTTTGTTTTTCTGCCATATCCCTAGAACCTAGAATAATATCCAATATATAGTAGTTTGTTAATTCACACACACATATAATTATATACATATGCAAATATATGTGTGTATGTATGTATGCATACATATCTGTATTTCCATATCTATATACCTTCATGAACACCCCCACACACAGACTCCCTTCCCCCACATATCACAATGGGAAATGATATTTTAGTAAATAACAAGTTAGCAAAATTCATTTAGACTGTATTCAAATCCTTTTTTTTTGGAGATAATTTTATGGAATTTATTTCTGTTGATCAAGTGAAGTTAATAACAATTAAATTATTTTTTCTTATACTTACACAATTTTATGAACAAAATCTATACATACAGTGAAGATGACCTTAATGAAGTTATAAGAAGGAAACAGACAAATTTTCCCAAATGATATTCTACAGAAGTCTTCATCTTTATAGTCAAGCAATTGATTGACAGTTGTAAATATTATGTATTTCTTTATAGAGCATTAAAAAAAAAAAACCAACCAAAAACATATGTCTGGGTAGAGTACAGTATTGCCCTAAAGATTTTCTTCAATGATGTGTCCCTGATGTGTATGTCAGAATCATATAGAAATCCTTTAAATATATAAAAGCAGAAATGACTTTGGCTTTCTGATTATTAAGTGAAATAATAAAAGAGACATGTAGGTTGCCAAAGACACTCAGTGAGGAATCTAAATACAAGAAAGTTTCTCTGTAGATAGTGAAGTTCTCTATATACTCCTAATTTTTGGATGATATTATGCAAATTATATAGGAGCTATGTGACTGTAATGGTAATGGGAATTTGAAGATCTTCCCTGCCCCTTTTATTTGCAATTGAACAGGTATTTAGCACCTTGTTCCAAGTTCATGATTGTGTCAAGTATTAAGATCCAGAACTTGTGAATCCCACAGTGGATGGACTTGCTGATGTAACAGGAAGGGACTGGAACAGGGAGGAACTAATACCTTATATAAAGAAAAGCCCAAACTAGAGAGCAAGAAATTTCTGGGAGCAAGCAGAGTAGAGGCTGAGGAGCTAAGCATTGAGAAGAGAACTGAGAACTGAGAAGAATTGAGAAGAGGATTGAGAAGAACTGAGAAATGAGAAGAGAGAAGATTTTGACAACAGGACTTATGGTGGCAAAACTTCTTCTGAGAGCTGCCGAGAACTTCTTAGGGCCAGCTAGAGCTGCCAAGAGCTTCTGAGGGCCAACTGGAGCTTCCAGGTATGAGAACTGAGAAATGAGAAGAAGGGAGAACTGGGAAGAAGCATGACTGTGGTGCTGGTACTTTGTCTGTCAGTTTTGATGTTACTTTGTCTCAGACCTTGTTGTTGGGTCTATGTTGATTTCTCAGGCAGAAAGTGAATTGATGAGGATGCTGGCAATGTGCATGAATGTTTGTGAGGCTTTGTTAAGCTTTGTCTTCCCAGAAACAGAAACTGTGAAGGGCTTGAGGTAGACCAGACACTGTGAGCTTCAATATGGAACAGGAACAGCACAAGAAGCTGGACAAAGAACTGAGAGCTATCTGCCTTTGAGTCCAGGTGGCAGTTGGATAGATTAGGTCAGGAGCTGGGACCATGGAAGAAGAACCATGGAAGCTGAGAGCCTGCCTCAAGTCAGGATGATAGGATCTCTGCTTGGGTATTTAATGCAAACTGAGAAAATCATGACTTACTGTGGCCTAGGGGTGGAGAACTCTGACCTTTGTACTTTGTGTCAATTAAGGAGGCTTGCCTCTTTAAGGGTGATTGAATTAAGGACTTACTAAATGATTGTGTTACTCAATGAATGTTATCTTTTGCTTAAAATTACATGACCACTTTAGTGAAAACTATGTGGCCATTTTAGTGATAAGTTGTTATGCCATAACATTGTGAGTGTTGTACTTTGATTTCTGTGAATGTTTTGTCTTAGTTTGTTACTGAATAAATGGAGAGTTCACTATATTGTATAATCAGAACCTAGAAGCTGTTCAAAGCAGCAATCCTCTGGAAAGCTGCTTGAGCTTGGCTTTACATTGGCAAAGTCAGGAAGACCTGAATTTAAATACTGCCTCAGATACTTACTAACAGTATGATCCTGGATAAGTCACTTAATTCTCTCAGTCTCATTTTTTGCATCTGCAAAATCGGAGTAATAATACTATCTGCCTGTCAGGGTTGTTATCAGTTTCAAACGAACACATGTAAAGTGCTTTGCAAACCTTAGAATACCATATACATGATAGTTACTTTAAATAATAATGAGCCCCAGAGGATTTCAAAGCCCTCTAAATGAGATCCATAATCATTTGAATAACTTTGACCTGAATATTTATATAAGAAAGGCAAGTGATTGAAGAATGCCTCCTTTTCAAATTATATTGTGGCATTGGATAGAAAATCTATAGTATTTATTCATTATTATATATATCTTGGACATATACTAAAATAAAGAATGAGTTGGGCAAAGAATTGAATATAATGAGGGTTAGTGGGTTAGATTGTCTTTCAAAAACTAGAGTGATTTTAGCCTCTCTGAGCTTCTTTGTGTAACAAAGGTAACTTAAAAAAAAATCCAACATTCTTGCAGTATTTATATAGCTGTGAATCATGGGACTGAATGATTTCCAATGAATTGAAAATCACCCCAAGAGAAATGGAGAGGCTTATGGTGGCAGTGAGCATGCTGAAATTTGATCTAAATGAGGAATAATTTTTAAAAAGCCATGTGGAGGAGGCTAGCAGTAAATTGTATGACTAGACTATATGTAAAATACTTTGCAATTAAAGCATACAGATGTCAAGCACTATCTTTGCTCCATACTAGCTTTGTGACCATGGTAAACATTTTAGGGGGGCAGTGAACTAGAAATGCCCCATCTGTGGCAGCACAGAAAAGACTCACTTGCCTGTAAATGTCCAGTGTAGCTACCTTTCTTTGAGGGGAATGAGAAGGTAAGTCAAGACTTCCCTCAGAGGCATTCAATCAAGTAGTTTGAATGGATGGGAGTAGCTTTACACGTTCAACTTCAAAACCTACTGAGGTCCCCCAAATTACTCTAAGTGCTTTGTAATTCCTGGACTTTCCCTTGATCCTGTTTCTGGTTTTATTGATTTATAGTTCTGTCCCTGAATCATTTACTATGTTCTGTGCTACCACCCTGGCCCTTTTGTACCATTTAAATTGATCTACTGCTTGCCTCTTCAATGCATCCTCAGAAGCCCAAGATTCTGCCTCTTTCTGAGTCCATGTCCATTTTCTGGTCATCAAACCCATAGAACTTTACACCCTGAGAGACTTTTAGTCAACTATTAGAGCAAGTCTGACTCCTGGACCTTGTTCTAGATAGGACAAGGGACAGCTGCATATCTTGGGAGTAACTGATGACTCCTTACACAGATTCATGCAAATAAGCTCCCCTTCCTATGCAGAAGTGGCATTTTGACAATGTGGAGCCCCAGCACAAGGTGCTCCCCTAGGCAGGTTATAAAGAGCATGGTCTCTAGACTTCCTGCTGGAAAGTTATTGCTGAACTCTGTGTCCAACTGATAATGTCTTAGACAATTTCAGGCTTGAATCCCTTTTATTGTGGCTCTGCTCCTCTAGCATTTCTTGGGTCTACCCCTCCAACATCTAATGGTCAGACCTTCTCCCCTGTGTTAGAATTCTACGTGTTTTCTTTCTTAGAGTGCCACCTTATGCTCTGGTTTAGACAAGATAGATCTGTTCCTTTTTTTCCCACTAATAGAATGAATTTCCCTTGCAGGTCTTTCCTTGTTGGTGTGTTTCTGATGGGATTGGGACAGGGTGGGGATCCAACATTCAGGGGCACATCATGAGCTAGTAATCAAATGTTAGGGGCCACTACTGAAAGTTGTTAGCCTAGTCTGTCAACTTCTTGTCTGAGATTCGGTTTTTGAGATCCTTCAGCTTTGTTTAAGGAGCAATTAGTGTGATACAAGGGAAGAAGCTCTGGCTTTGGAGTCAGAGGACTTAAAATTAAAGCCTTGTTCTGCCACCTATGTGATTTTGGGCAAATAATTATCATTTCACCTTTCTCAAAAGCATTTTCCTCATCTGGCAAATGAGACTGATTCTAAGGTCCCTTCCTGCTCTTAATCTATGATGCTGTGAGGACAGAGGGCATATTGGCCTTTGTGGCCTCATCAGTAAAATGGAGATAATAAAATTTAACCTGACTGAATCTAGGGGGCTCGAGTATCTAGATGATTTCTTGAGACCCCTGTGATTCTGTTTGGAAGAAGTTTTATGACCCACTGATATGACAGGAATAATCCTGGTTTTTCCTGAGAAACTTAGCGCAAAGAATTGCTGATGACTAGGCAGGCTTTCAAAGAAGTGGCTTTGTCCCTTCTGTAATGCCTCATTTCCACTTTATGTTCCAAGGAGTCACACTATCAAGAAAGTACTTGGTGCCAAATGGAAAAACAAATTCTTGTAAGATTTTCCTTTCATTTTCCATTTGATAATGCATTTTAAAGCTGGATCCTATCCCTGTCCTTCTTCTGGCCCGTCAGAAGTTTAGGCATCAACATTTTCTCAGCTTTGAGCTGGATCTCCAAACTTGAGACAATTCAACCTTGCCTGATTTATTGTTGAAACGCCCATATCTCTTTTTTAAAATCTTCCTTCCCTTTTGCTTAATGCAGGGTTGTATTTGTCTTTTTCCCAGAATGCAAATGTATCCTCAATTACTTTGGAGATTACTGGGCTGAGGCTGTCTTTAGAGGACATCCTAGTCTCCTTCTCGCAAATTTCCTCTTTGGAGTTTTCAGCTGTTTTTTGGAGGAAGTAAGGGGAATACGGCCTCTTCCTACCTAATTACAGATGTCAAATCTGGGACAGGGGCAATTCAATTTCAACCTAGAATTATGGATGGGGAGGATAGATGCAGAGACACCAGTGGTTAGCCATCAGAGTGCTTCGTGACTCAATTTCTTTTAAAATAATGGTTATAACTTTTTAATGAATTTATTAAAAATCACAGCAACACTTTGAATTTTCTCCTGGACCTAAAATAAATAAATCAGTATAAAAATGCCAGTGCAAATCGCAAATGGATTAGTGCCAAGGAAAAGTTGATGATAAAGGGGTGAGGTGGATAATAGGAAGAACACTGACTGGAGAGTCAGGAAATAGAGATTCTAAGCCTTGTATGATCTTGGGTGAATTGACATAACTTTTGGCCTCAATTTACTTCTCTGTAAAGTTGGCAACTGGACTAGATGTTCCCTAAGGACATTTCAGGTTGTAATATTCTCTAACAGGGGTCCTGTGGCCAAAGTTCTGGCAATGATCCTCTTCTGGCCTGGCTCAGCTGGTCCTCGGAAGACAAAGATGCAACCCATCATTGGACCTGTGCTTAGAAGCCTTTCCAGCATTTGCTTTGCTGGCATAGTTTTCAAGAATCCAGGGTCACCTCCAAACAAGAACGAGGCACCAGAGAGGGCTTTTATTTATAAAGTATATTATCCTCAAGGAGCTCAATCTTTTTTTTTTAATACAGATAATCTTCTTTGTCACAGGAGGGCAAGCTCAGAAATGAAAGTGAGCTAATCAAGTAAAGCAGAAACAAACATTGTAAGTCCAATGGGATATATGCCAAAACAATGCAAGAAACTCTGGCTATTCCATTTGTGGTGCTTTTCTGGGTTCAGTTTTGTAAGGCTAACCCTTTAGAGACCTCCAATCACTTCACACAGTATATATGCAAGGGATGTTCGTGGAATTGCTCTCTCCTGGTCACTATACCCACAATCCAAGCAGCTTCTGTCTGGGGTTTGATCCAGGCTTGGGTGATGTTGAGTGAATCAATGCATGAGATTGCCTAAGGTTTCTCAGTGGATAACTGAGCCTCATCTGTGCTGTTACAAAATGCTGTTTCATTGAAATAACCAATGGGCATATCAACTATATTGTAATACTTCAAAGATTTGAAATTGTACTGGTGTGCGTATTCTCTCCAAAAATAGAGATCACAACTCATCTCTAATTGATGAGATTAGAGGTACTGTAGTACAGTAGGAAAGGTCAGAGGATCTGGACTCAAGTCCTGTTTTTGCTAAGTACTATGTAACCTCAGACAAGTCAATTACCTCATCTGTAAAATAAGAAGTTGCCTTCAATGTCTCTTGTGATTCTTTCCCACTCAGAATCTCCATTTTGTTATGACTTCAAAAAAATTTTTAAACAAATCAGTGAAACCATGCCTGTCCTCAAAGCCATTTGGTTTTGGTAGAACATGATAGAATATGCTTTCTGGGAGGTGGAGACAAGATGGCAGAGTAAAAGCAGGAACTTACTTGATGTCATCCTCAGTCACCTCCAACACCTGTAAAAAACGAATATGCTTTCTGCCAGCATAATCTTTAGACACTCAGGGAGATCTCCTTATTTCATTGAGGCACCAAAGGAAGACTTCAATCACATAGCCATAGTTGATTAATTATAAACAGGATATATAACTGATGGCAAGATTTTAAGAAGCATAAATGTCTATATTCTAAATCATCTTCTTGATTCCATACTTACTACTGTTTAATCCAGTATTTTCACAGGGCTAATGTAGACTCTCACCTTGATCTTCTTCCACTATTTAATTGCTTTCTGAGGCCTATGGACATTGTTTTCTCTATACCTTGTTTTTTTTCACAGAAACTGCCTTCCCTTCCAAGTCACTTTTTCTAAAGAGAAATTGACATGTACTTAGGGATGTAACTAGGGTGGGATGGTCAGGGCTTTACCTCAGGATGCCAAATTTAGAGGGCATGACAACATTTCCAGTCCTTACTCTGTTTTAAAAAATATATAACAACACCTAAATAGAAAGAATAATTTGTTGAAAAGTGAATCTTCTGGATGGCAAGCTTGGGGTGAATTCTTCCTTCCGACCCTATACTTTCTGATATCTACTCTCCTCTTCATCTCAAATGATGAGCACTTCATAATAATTTCCCCGAATACAAAATATTAATTATGACTTTGCATACCTATAGCATTCAAGTTCCTCATGACAATATTTTTCCAGTTAGAAGAAAGTAATTTTCTGTCATTGGACTTCACTCTCTCCTTCCATCTGTAATATTTGTATGTTAACTTATAAGCCAGTTTTAAAATAGAGACTAGCAGTGAATTTTCCAAAATTGCATTTAGGGCCCTTGATTCTCAGGAGAATTTAGATCCTTCTGGTGAGTAGAATGGATCTTTTGTGATTGCTGATTTTCACATGCTTAGTGTGTTGTAGTTTTAAAAACTGGTTAAAATTGCAGTAAATTTAGCAAAGACAACACATTTGGAGCATGTCTGTCTGAAAGAGTTTGAAAGAGTCAACAGGATCAAAGAATATTTACAAATTTAGTAGTTAGTCCAGGGTCTCTTGAGTAAGTGATATCTTAATAAAGTTTTTAAGTTTCTTAGCATAAAACTTTTCTTTGAACATTCTAATGCCATCTACAGAGTTTCTAGTAAGCTACTACCATCCACAAGTGTAACAATTTACTGGAGCTGGTCTCCCAACCCCAACTTGTACTAGCAGGTTGGGTTCCCAGAGAGTGGATACTACATCTTTCCTTATGGCTTTGGGAGACCATGAAGGACTATGAGGTACTTTTTCCTAGTGCTATGTAGCCCCCATTGGTGTTCTTCCTCTGTAATTATCAGTTGATTTCAATTAGCCACCCAGATTAAATTCGCTTTTATAAAAGAATATTAAGGTAGTACAGTAAAAACAGTTGGAACAAAATATCTCCCCAATACTCTCTGACACCCTTGCCCAATAGTAGATACAATGTCAAGGGGGAAGGTGGTCTCAAGCCTTGAACTTATATGACAAAGGAAAGAAAATCATCTTGCTCCCTTCCTTCCAAGAGTCGTCATAAAGTTTCTTTGAGTTACAGTTCTTTGGGCCCTGAAGGTTGGGGCCCTTATGCAGTTTTAAAGATATATTTCCTTGGTGTGCCTAATTTACCCTCTCATCACTGCTGTTTCTGGGAACCTGCTGCCATTCCCAATGGGAAGTCCAAATCTTCTGACCCTTCAGAGATATTTCTCTGCGAATGCTACTGAGTCTCCTGACCCAATAACAACACACTTTCTATTTACTGTTGTCACTCAGTTTCATCCAATGGCTTCCAAGGACTTCTTGCATCTAATGGAATAGGGTAATTTATTCAATGGACACCTACCGCACCCCTTTATACAGGAACTGTGCTAGATACTATAAAGACAAGATTAAAAAGTTATTAATATCAAGGAGTTCATATTTTATGGAAGAGATATATAATGTAAACAGAGAAGTATATCATGATAATTTAAATGAAGAGGCAGAGAACATAACAAAGAAATGATAAAGAGAGGTTTCCTATAGGAAGTGGCAATCAAGGAAAGTGTAGATGTTGAGGGGTGGAAGTGAGGAAGGAGTGTCTTGCAGTTACAAGGAAGAGCCTGTACAAAGGCACAGAGGAGGGAGATAGGCTACCAGGAACAAGAAGATTGGATTAGGATCTCCTCCACCTCTCTCCCCCATGAGATGCTATTTGGAATTTCTTTATTCTTTGTGAGTGTATTCTTCTGTCTTATCTTTTGCCTCCCCCATTTCCCATTTGAGGAGAAAAATGTCTGTATTTGGTTTTCTGAATGATTTCTTCTTTCTAGACTGGAAGTTAAAGGAAGAAGTCTTGATGATTATTCATACTTGATGAATTGCTCTAAAATCTAAGTGGTTCTACCAGGAGAGCTTTTCACCCCTGCTCAGTATCCTCAGTCTTTTATTTTAGAGAAATTGAGCCATGTAATTCCCTGCCCACCCCTTCCACTCTAGCCCTATTGTGTTAGAAAATGTTAGAAAACTTGGATTCCAAGTATGAGTTCTCACCATTGTTTTACTTTGCCTAATAACACTCTGTTTTGTATTGTAATTTTTTAAAGAAATAGCAAAGAGTGAAAAATTATATAGTGCTTTAAGGTTTGAAAAGTGACTTACAAACACTTAATTTTATTCTCACAACAATCTTGGGGGAGAGATGGTATCCCCATTTGCAGAATTTTGCAGACAGGAAAACTGAGGTAGATAGTATTTAAGCATTTTGCCGAGGGTCACAAGGCTAGTAAGTATTTGAGGCAGGATTTGAACTCATGTCTTCCTGATTCCAGGATCAGTGCTCTTTCCACTGTTTTTAGCTACCTACCTCATGTACGTCTCATCTATATTCTTCTCTTCCTCCCCCATTAAAGTATAAATTCCTTGAAGGCAGAAATTTTGTATTGCTAAATATTTTTATACTCCCAGCACCTAACATATTGCCTATTACATAGAGACCACTTAATAAAGGTTTGTTTGGAATTTAATTAATTTGAATTGAAATATCAGCACAAGGCAGGTGTTTAGTAAGGTCATGTCCTTGGTCTCTCCTATTCAACATCTTTATCAGTCATACTTATCCAATGTGTCAAATGACACAAAACTGGGGAAGATAGTTATTGCACCAGATGACAGAATCAGGATTAAAAAAGATTCTTATGGTGGGTAGGGGAAAGATGAGAAAATTTGTAACTCAAAATCTTGTTGAAATGAATGATGTGAACTAAAAATAAACATAAAATGTAATTTAAAAAAAGAATCTTACGGGTTATGTAGCAATAGGAAGAAGCTGAGAAGATGAAATTTTATAGGGCCAAATGGAAATTCTTTAATTTGGTTTAGAAATGTAAGCTGCAAAATTATAGGATGGTGGAGATCTGTCTCAGTTCAGAAAATGAAGACCTAGAGATGTTGCTAGCACAACGTGAGTACATGAATGAATGAAAAAAATATGAAGGGATTAATATGTGCCAAGCAGTGTGATGAGTGCTGGGGATACAAATGGAAAAGCATTTCAATACCTACCCTCAAGAAGCTCATGTTCTAATGGGGGGAAACAACATATAGAGATTTCAGATGTAAGTCAGATTGAAGGACCCAGTGGTTCTTGGGATATAGTGGTAAAGTATCTTCTTTAATTTATTTTCCACTGATAAACCTACATTCTTTGCTGAGATCCTGAGCCGTTTGATAGTATCAAGAAATTTGATGGGGAGAATATTTTTTCACCAATAAAGGACTGAGATGGTAAACAATGTGATATGGTCACCATCTTTAAAAAAAATTGGACTTATGATTTAAACACTGTATGGAGATTCTTAAAGAACACCTTCTTTGAAATTTACAGTCACTGGGAGCATTGAGAAGTCGCATGATACTCATGTTCCCACAGCTAGTTATATGTCAAAGTCAAGACCTTAACTCAGGTCGTCCTATCCTGAGGCCAACTCTTTATCCACTAGGCTCTGCTTCACCTTCATGTGAACTTACTATGGTTGAAGGAGCATTGTGTCTTGACCTATTTGTACTGATTATAAATTCATCGTGTTTCTTGGGGCACTGACTTATGAGGTACATTGACAACCCAAATGAGGTGAGATTAAGATGGTGAGTTGACTTAAAATCATGTCATATGAGAGCTGGTTTCAGGTGCTGGTGATTTATGGACTTGAGAAGATAAAATTTAGTGATACTATGGTCACAACCTTCAAACAGCTGAAGGGTTGTGATGTGGAAGATTAAATTGTCTTGTTCTCTGTAGTTTTAAGCCATAGAAATAGGACCAATGGGTTTTAATGAGAGGGAGATGGATTTTTGATTGAGCATAAGGGAGAACTTTGTAAGAATTCCAGCAATGTAATGAGGTACCTACCTTGTATGGAAGTGAGCTCTCCATTAATAAAAATATTCAAGTAGAGACCAAGTAACCACTATTAGTAAGGTTGTAGAAGGTATTTGATTCCTGTGTATTCTGGTGCCCTGGTTTATTAAAATGTATTTAAATTTAGTATTGAAAGAAATACAGGAGTTCATCTTCATATTCCTTAAATATGTATTATTGACCCCAAAAGATATCTGTGGGCTGCATATATCACAACTGATGAGATTACAGACCCATTGATTTAATGGATTCTGTTATCTGTAGTTATAACTATTGTTACTACAAGAATGGGCTATAGGAAATTGAGGCATATTGATTTAAGGGTGAGAGAATTGAGGGAATTAGAACAGCAAGTGACAGTGAGAATGGAGGGAAACACACTGACTTCATCTTGTGACTCAGTTCTGGAGCTAGGTCAGTTCTTTTCCTATTCAATTATGGGTCTGTTCTAATTTCTGTCTTTTGGGAAAAGGTTATTCAGTTGTATGAATCGTGAAAGAACCTTGTTGTGTTGTTTTTACCTAGCCCTGCATATCTGGGAAGCTGAAGCACTTTTACCTACTGCTTAGAGACACTTAAGAGACACAGACTGTAAGCAACTTGATAATAGATTATACAAATACAATCATAGCAGTAAAATTTATACAATAACTTTAAATTAAGTTGCAAGCCCATTTGGTCAACCCATCTAATGCAGATGGGGGATTGGATTAAATTATATTTAAGATCCTTTCTCCTAACCAATATTCTCTAATTGTGTGACTTTAACCTTCAGTGTTAAGGACTTGGTCATACTGACCAGAACCCTGGTTAGATCTGAGGATTGAGGCAAGACGTTTTCTCACAATTACGAATCTCAAACAATATGCCTTATCTGAAAACTTACTTTGTACTGTTTAATCAATTATAGTTTCCATGTTCCTTGGATTGTAAACAGACACTTGGGAGTGTGTGGGACACCTTTTTTTCTTAATTTAGGGAACTGCATTTGTTCACTCCCCCTCTTCCAACTTCGAAAGTCCCTAATTTTTCTTCCAATTAAAAATCAGATTACTAATGTTGTATCCTGATTATCTCCTTTTACTTCATTGGTCTTATTTGATTAATTGTTTTTAATGTATACAAATATATCTCCTGTATTTGGGGTCCAGAAACAAAGCTGAGGAAGACTACTAGCCCTAATTTGTTTGGCAATCAACATTCATTGCTTAATAAGCTCATATGTTTAGAAGTGAGAACCTTTATTTCCTTGGTCATTTCTTCTTCAGGAGGATACTAATCATGTAGTATGGGGGCTTGCATGTCTTGCCTTCTGATGTCTCTTTCAAATGACCCTTAATTAAAAATTCTTGCACAGCAGTCCTAGAATCCAAGTGACCTACCTCTGGAGGTGTAGTTAGTATCAGATCTTTAGGAATTCAAGGCCAAAGAGAATATAGACTGAGAAGTATCACCTGTGATGTTGCAGGGCTGAATTTTATTCTGACCTCTCCTAGAGGCCACAGCAACATCCAAAAAATCCTTGGAGAAGTTGTGGTCAACTCATTTGTTCACACAATTCAACCTTGTTACAATATGTTCCTTAGGGTATTGTTTGGCTAGTTTAATTGGCTTTGGTTGGGGGTAAATGCCTGGGTGGAATGGCCACACTGGTTAAACTGAATATTTGAATGTTTCAAGCTCTGTAGCAATAGAATCTATTTTTAAAAATAATATTTTATTTTCCCCCATTACATGTAAAAACAATTTTTACCATTCATTTTTTAAAAATTGAGTTCCAAATTCTCTCCTTTCCTCCCTTCTGTTACAGACTGTAAGCAACTTGATAATAGATTATACAAATACAATCATAGCAGTAAAATTTATATTTTAATAACTTTAAATTAAGTTGCAAGCCCATCTGGTCAACCCATCTAATGCAGATGGGGGATTGGATTAAATTATATTTAAGATCCTTTCTCCTAACCAATATTCTCTAATTCTGTGACTTTAACCTTCAGTGTTAAGTATTTCTCTAATGTCATCTTCCTACAATCATCCATAGACTAAAAAGCTTGGCTCTTGGCAGTTTAACAGGAAAAAGTTTTGGTTGATGTTTAAATTTCCTGAATATTAACAGAGCTAAGACAACAACTCTGTCCTTCTGAAAGCATACTTTAGTCCACAAAATTCTTTCTGCAGTAATTAAGCATCCCAAATCAATTTATTTTGTGAAACAGTTTTCTGTTTTTGTAATTAAGTTTTAAATTGACAGCCTTTAACTTAACCATCCTCACTGTGAAGAACCTAATTCCCATCCCAAGACTTTATCATGATCCAAAATGTCATCTCTACAAATAAAACAACTTGACCACAGTAAGCCACACAAAAATATTTTCCCATTAACCTTTTAAAGCTCACTCCCACATTGCCCCTCAGAAATGTCGAAGTCTGATTCTTTATTTGCATCTAAGCATTCATTTTTTCCATTTATAATAGCACAAAAATCAGGTTTTATAATGCTAGGATTCTAGAAATATCCATTGCTGGTTTTGGTTTCTAATTTTCTTTCTGGGTGGTGTAGGGTGTGTGTGATATATTAGAGTTGACCTGATCTATTCTTGCTCAATGAATTCCAGTGGTTTTCTATTACTTCTAGGATCAAATGCAAACCCTTCTGTTTGGTATTTAAAGTCCTTTACAATGTGTCTTCACCTTATCCTTCCAGTCTTATTATTAACTCCTACTTCTTTTTGTGCATGGTGGTGTACAACCAAACTGTCTTTCTTGGTGTTTTTCACATATGACATCCCATCTCCCACCTGCCTTCCATGTCTGGAATGAGTGCCTTCCTCACTCACCTCCAAAAATTCCTACTTACCTGGAAGGGTTAACACAAAAGTCACCTCCAACATATGGCAACTGCTTCTTTCACACTTACTTGTGTCTCTTTTTAAAAAAATGCTTTATATTTATTCTGTATATAATTACATTTGTACATGTTGTTTCCCCCAACAAAATGTAAGTACCGCTAGAGCAGAGGTGGTTTTATTTTAGCTTTGTATTTACAGAGTTTAGCAAAGTAACTGTCCAATAGTAGCCTTGGAAGTGCTCATCAGTTATTGGATTTCAAAGATGACTTTGAAATCAGTGCTGAGGTTAAGAGAAAAATGACTTGCCCAAGGTCACAAAGCTACTAATCAATCTGTAATAATTTATTAAATGCTTTTGGCAAGCACTATGGATACAAAGAAACATGAAGTAGTTCCTCTTCTCCAGGAGCTGAGATTCTATTGGGAAAAATAATATGCGTATACATGTGCATGTGGGTGTGTCTGTGTATGTATGTGTGTAAGGATGAGGAGGCTTGATTGAAAATACTTTGAATCAATAGATTCAATACATTAAGCTAGATGTGGAACATTCTTAATCAGTTTGCAAGGAGTAAAAATATTTCTAGGCTTTGCATGAAATGACTATGTAGGGAGTATATTGGGATTGGTTGCAGAGTCAATCATGCCCTGTGATGCTTAGAGTAAAAAAAGCAAACTGGGTTGGAATTAAGCATTCCAGTGGTGGAACTGTCTGGTTATGATGTAATTCTAACCAATATCCTGAAAGAAAATCTCCTAGGAGAGGGAGGAAAGGGTCTCTCTTCCCAGAGAATTGTCTCATGAACTTCATGAAGTTAGAAGATTATAGACTTTCCATGGTTTTCATGGCATTATCCCCAGGATGGAAGTGGCTGATGAATGTCTGCATTGGGACCTGAGGACAAAGAAGACACACTAAGAAAAGGTTCCTGAGGACCCCACCAGAACACTACTATATGCTTAAGCTAGCCAGAAGAGCTAGTTAAAATAGAAAGCTGGCAAATATTGTCTCAGGTGAACTCTTTCCTCATTCCATTTTGTCTCCTTTCCAACCCATATGTCAGTGATAACCCAGTGGCAGAAGGCCAGTGTTCTAAGTTCTATGTTCCCATCTTCCTCCCATGGACCAATGTTCTAGTATCTCTTCAGCTGAGGGAACTATTTCTGCTGTTGGCCTGAAATGATTTGTGATCTATGTCCCGTGCATAAAAAATTCTAGCTATGGCTCCATATTTAGGGAAATGTTAAGATCCTTGTAATTTAAGAGCCATAGTTTATTTCTTTTGAGACGATTATTGTAAACAGAAGGGTATTATTTGGTGATTTCCTAAAAAAACAAAAACCCCTAAACCTCATAATATCCTAAAATGTTTAGATTTATTAAGCTAAACATTCCTTTAAATCAGACCAACCTGAAGTCTTATAAGTGGGTACAAAAAGCCAACTTCACAAGTATAAGACGGAGGAAGCATGCAATAGATAGCAATTGTTCTGAAAAAAAGATGTGGGTGGTTCAGTAGGATGCACTCTTCAACATGAGTCAGCAGTGTGATATGGCATTCAAAAAGCTGATGTTATCTTGGACTACAGTAAGAAGGGCATCACTCTGAGGAATTTTCCCTGGTGCTCTGCCTCCATAAGGTTGAAGTTTTGTATTCTGTTATGGACACCACAGTTTAAGAAGGAGATTGATAAATCAGAGAGTGTCTAGGAAAGCACAGCCAGATGGTGAAGAGTCACTGAGTTCATGACGTATGAGGATTGATTCAGTGAACTTGTCATGACTAACCTCCAGAACAGAGACTGGCACAGGATGTGAACACTGTCTTCCAGTATTTCAAGAAGGGCTTTTGTGGGGAGGAGGTGGTACACTTATTCTCTGTGGCCCCCAAGGCCAAAACCAGGAGGTAGAAATTAGAAAGATTCACATTCAGGTTCAAAATCAGGAAAAGCTTCTTGATAATTAAAACTGTACCAAAGTGGGATGGGCTACCTAGAGAGGTGGTGGTTTAAGCATCCATGGAGATCTTCATGCAAAGGCTAGATAACCACTTGGTGGCTGGTTTAGAGTGGGATCAATTTGTTCATAGGTTGGATAAGATTATTACTGAGATCCTATTCAACTTTCTGATTTGTATAGTGGAGTCAAGAAGACATCCTCCTGAATTAAAATTTGAACTCAGATACTTACTAGCTGTGAGACCCTGGGCAAGTCACTCAACCCCATTTGCCCCAGTTTCCTCATCTATAAAAGAACTGGAGAAGGAAATGGCAATCCACTCTAGGAGCTTTGTCAAGAAGTTGGGTCACAGAGAGTCAGATATGAGAGAAGAACTACTTTCCTTGTATAGTCTTATGACTACTTGGGTCATTCTGGTCAAGTCCACATCCTCAGGGAGTGCCTCTCTCCTTGTTACTAGTAGCCTGGCAAGTGAGAGTCTCCATTCTAATAGATTACAGCCCTTTGCAAGACTGCCTACTGCATGCTCATGTACTCATGGGATCTCCCTTCTTTCCACTGAGCCTGCTCTCTCACAGTGTGCCTCTTCAAAAATTCCCAGGTGGGACCTTAAGTCTACCTTCTGGCTTGGAGATCAACATAGTCCAAATCACTCTCAGGACTGAGAGAGAATACTTGTTTGTCTGACCTACAAATCCCAAGATGCCAGTCAGTTTCCAATCCCCTTTCATATCAGGATGCGCCATTTGTGGTTGGTATTCTTCTACTGAATTTTTTGCTCTACAAAGAGGTCAGGCATACTTGTTGGACAGCAACTTGGTGACTGCATTTGTAACACTGAAAATTTTCAGAAATATTCAGTCACAGAATGGGAATGCTGTTCTGGATGCCTGGCTTTAAAACATCTGGGAGATTTTGGAGGAAAGTGGCACTTAGTAGGAGAGCTCTGCCTCACGTGATAAATTGTCTGTCTGTATGTTTATTTGTCAATTTCTCTCTTGATCTCTCTGCCTGATCAAAACTTTAAGTCATTCAAACGTGCACGTTTCGATTTTGGCCAGTGCTCATGCATTTTCTCTTAGCAGGTTCCTGTCTGACCTGCACGAAGTCACTTTCTGGACAAAGGCTGTTTTTCCGCTTGGTCCCAGGATGAAGCTTTAGTTAATCCTGCCGACTTTTTCTGCACACTTTAAAAGGAGAAAATAACACATTTCAATTTATTTTTCATTGGTTTCCTTTCCCTCCTGTGCATATTCCTTCACCTGACAAATGAATCATTGCCACCTTGTCTCCTTTGGTCTCCATGGAATCATAGGAATTACAGAATGTTTGTGCCGGAAGGGGCTGTGGAAATGACCACAGGATGTCATTAAACCACTGAACTGCAAGGCCTCTGACACAGAGCTTGATACCTCATTGTCAAGAAGAATTTTTAAAGATCATAATAACGTTAATCATTCGTGTTTATAGAGAACTTTAAGTTTGGCGATGCAACGAGAAAATTTGGGCCTCGATTTTGGCTTGCTCACTATCATAGAACTGGTGTTTAGAAGAGCTGTGGCTAAAACCAGGTTTTTTTTTCTCAATCTCTAGAGAAATATAAGCCACTTATTGATCATTTAAAAGAAAAAACACGTCTTCTGACCTTTGGTTTGCCATGGGTTTTCACTCTTGGTAGCTATGGGGAATTAGACAGGGGTTTAAAGAAGAAAAAAAGAAGGTTAAAAAATGAGAATGTTTTACATTATTGTAGTAGACAGTGTAGTCCCCTTTTTTCTCCTCCCCTCTTCTTCCTTCTCTTCCCTTTTCTTTCTCCTTCCTTTCTCTCTTATTCTCTCTTCTTTTTCTTCTTTTCCTCTTCCTCTTTTTTTCTCCTCCCTGCTTTCCCCCTTTTTCCTCTTCCCCCTCCTCTTCCTTTTCCGCTCTCCTTTTTCTTTTTTCCTCTTTCTTTTTCCTCCTCCTCTCCCTTTCTGCTTTTTCTCTCCCCCCCTTCCACTTTTTCCCTTCTCCCCTCCTCCTCTTCTCCTCTGTGACTTTGGCCAAGCCTCTTCTTAGGGCCTCATTCTTCTGACTTGTGAATAAAGAAGGTTATCCTAGGTGATCTCTTGGGTCCTTTCTGAATCTAGACCCTTGGACGATTACGCTCCATTTTCAAAAGAGAAGAATAGGGAACAAAATCCTCCTCTTGGCTTCCTGCCGTTTTATGCTACATGCCTGAGGTTAGTAAACTAGATTATTGGGCCTCTAAATGACTGGACTTTTCAATATTCATTCTTTTTTCATAAGGAAGTTTTACTAGGAAAAATGTGACCAAAATTTGAGGAGAATGAATAAATGCCAAATGAATCATTCAATGACTCCCCCTAATCCTGACGGGTTAATCAACTCTCCCCAAATGATAGTCATACAAAAGGAACTTTTTGCTAACCCTTCCTAATAGTGTGAACTTCTATCAGACAAAAAACTAACCTATTTGTCTGCTTTCTCTTTTCTCAAAAAGCCCTCTCTTCTGCTTATTTTACTAGAGACACTCAGTCCTTCTCTTACCAATGAAATGCCCACATTGCTAATGAAAGAAAAGGCTAGCAGCTAAGCCTGCTCCGGTATTTCAGTTGGTGAGATGATTTACAGTTTCTCATCAATAAATGTGTCTTCCAATTACACTATGACTTCCTCTGGAATTCATAGCTCAGATCTCCTAGTGATCATTAGCTATTACTCTGAATATTTGAGAAAGGAATTGAAACAGAATGGGACCTATGCTTCAGGTCCCAGAACGTCAAGCCCATTCCCGGGCCACACCTGCAGTTTGGGTTACTGGCCACCTCTCCTTGTTTCAGGAGCTTTGCTTTTGCAGTGTTTACCAGTCAGGCTTATTTAATAAGCATTTATGAAGTGCCTACTATGTGCCAAATGCTATGGTAATGCTAGGGATAAAAGAAAAGCAAAACCATCTCATTTTTTATGGATCTGGCATCCGAGAGTCATTAAGTTGGTGACACAAAAGTAGCACATTGGGTAAAGGGCTGGACCTGGAGTCAGGAAGACCCATCTTCCTGAGTTCAAAACTGGCATCAGGCATTTACTAGCTGTGTAATTCTAGGCAAGTCATCTCACTCTGTTTGCCTCAGTTTCCTTATCTGTAAAATGAGCTGGAAAAGGAAATGGCAAACCACTCCAGTACCTTTGCCAGGAAAACCCCAAACGGGGTCATAAAGAGTTGGATGCAGCTGAAAAATGACTGAAAGAAAAAAAAGAAAGAGACAAAAAAAAGATAAAAGTTATCTTAAAGATTCTAGGTCTCATGAAAACTGATGTAATGACATGCTTGTCCATTACTTGTAAGCCTACAATTGAGAAATATAGTTTGTTTTTGTTTGTTTTTTTCCTTTTTCTTAGTAGTGGGGAAAGAACTCTTTCTCTGACTTCAAGTATTCTTTGAATAAGCAGAACTGATGATCTATGGGAAGTGGTAAACTCTGTTAGTGCAAAATAATGGCTACAGTGGGTAGAAGGAGGTCACAGTGATATCTGTACTTAGAGCACATCCCAATGGAGACGGAAGTGGGCTCAAGGAATGAGTTTGAGGTCTCATTTTTATAAGTCTCTTTGGGAGAATAGAGTAACTCTTATTTGTGCCACCTGAGGTGAGTTCATTAGCATACCCAAATCATCTCAAAATTGTCGGGAAAACTTTAAAGTTAACTTGTTCACACCATCTCAAAGTTCTCAGCACCATTTGGTGATCTGTTGGTCTTACTGAGAATATCAGGAATTCTGAAATTCAGCTATCATAGGACCAAAAGGCCCTGACAGCAAAGCCTAGATGGCTCCTTCTGACTGAGCACCTCTTACCGGGGTGTGATTTTTGGTTAATGTGTGCTCTGATTTGTAAATTATGCTCCACTGATCTTTGGTATGGTTTGTATGTGACTTCTAGGTTCCCCTTTGTAATCTCATTTCCTGCTATTGTCATTTTATATTGGCCACTTATAAACTTACTGTATTGACTAGAAATAGGGGAGTAGTCAGAGGGATCTGAATAAGACAGTTTTAATGCAAGTATATTGATCTGTAGCATTTGTTTTCCATAATTTACTGGATCGCAATAACCTTGACGATGAAAAAATGAGAAGTTGTCTTATTTTGTTAAAAAGTAGGAGAAAGTCTGTTTTGAATTGTGTCTAAATACCTTGGGGCAGCGAGGTGCTTCAGTGAATAGAGCACAGGTCCTGGAATCAGGAGGACCTGAGTTCAAATCCAACCTCAGCCACTTGACACACCATACTAGCTGTGTGACCTTGAGCAAGTCACTTAACCCCAATTGCCTTGCCTTCTCCCCTCAAAAAAAATAAAATAAATATTTGGTTGGTTTATTCAATTCAGACCCCCTAAATCATGAATTCAGTTAGAAAAATCACACTAATGTTGTTTATAAGCATAACAGATGATTCAATTTTTCACAATCGTTATCACCTTTGGATGTAACTATGGAGTGTAGAATCAGTAGGTATGTTTTTCATCTTTTCTACTTTCTCTTTTTTGATGGACACAGCAGAATTGAATCCTTCCCAGCCTGTAAGTAGATTTCTTCAGGGCTGCAGGTGGCAGCGGAATGGGGACTGTGGCTTAAGATGTGGTCTTTTCTTCAGCAACTCTCTTCTTTCCTGTCCCCTTTCTCTAGCAATTTAATTGAAAATATCCAATCATGACAATTAACTGGGCTTTTAGCTTAGGGGAAAAATGATGATGCTCAGGTCCACTTAGCACTGTTGTAGACATGGTGTGCCTATTTTATTCTAGGTTTGTGATTCCATTTTAGATAACTCTCTACTGACCTTTGAAGAAAGTGTTTGAAGCAAATTACAGGGATTTTTGTCTCTTCTGTTTGAAAAGAACACCTTTGGTGGTAATTATTTGAGGATTCTGATAATGATTTTCAGTTGTTCCATCAATATCCACTATGTGAACTCAATCAGGATAGACCTCTGAGCAGATGATGACTTGGGAAAAATGTTAACATCTTTAAAAAGCTAACTTCTTGTTTAGTTGATACCAGTGGTGAACTAATTGTGTGTCATTAACCATTTGTCTTCAATGCCAAAGTCATCAGTTAAATAACTAGGATGGAGAAGGATCATTAATTTTTTTTTTTAGGACTGGAAAACTTTCTAATGAATGAATACTTGACTGCTGAGTTCTTGCCACAGAGTCCCTCACTATCCCCAATGGTCTGGGTCAGGCTGCAATCAGACACGGAAGGGATTTTTTTGCCACCTTAAATAACCACCAACTATCCGGTGCTGGTCTTACAATGAATGATTAAACTTAATATCACAAAACTTTCTGCTGGATTCCATTAAATTTGTTAAATGGCTTACAACTTTTCCATGTAATTTTCATTATGATATTTTCCAGCAGTGAAATTTGTCTCCCCTTGCTGATGAAACTTGTGTGTATCTTATCTTGACCTTGAGAGCTGTTACTAACTTATGCTGTGCCCTTACCACATGCCTGTGCGAGGCAGACTAACTCTCATAGCTTCTTATATTTTACCTGAAGATGAATCCATTCCCATTACTTTGCTTTGATTGAGTTAGCATGGCTGGAGTGCCCACAGGCTGTCTAGTATGAAGGAAAATCTACCTTAATAAACAAAAGGTATTATGAGGGCTATAGAATTTGCATGAAATGATTTTTATTCAATATTCTTGTTATTGGAGGGGATCCACAGTGTATCTGGGGGAGAGGAAAAAAAAACATTTTGGCAACTGAGCAGCTGTCTCAGTAGCCCAGATGAAACATTCATGCTGAGTGAATCCTTCAGCTACAGCCACGGAGCATCTCGCCAACATTTCAATAAATTTAGGATGATTCTGCAGCCATTGTGATTTTCAACTAAAACAGAGACAAGGAAGAAGAATCTAGTCTGTGTGGTGAAGATGACACCATTAGGGCAATCTAGCATGACTAATGAGCCAGACAGAAGTGTCAGCAATTGTCCTTTACAGACAACACAAGTGGGGCATAGATCTGAGTGTTTTTGACTTTACTCCATCCTGGCCGGCCTGGGCAAACATGACCTGAAACTGTCATGTTACAAACAGACCAAAATATGGATTCTTTGGACTAGTTTTTTCTTCTTGAGATTGAGGACAATTTTAAAAAGCCTTAGATGACAAGATTTCATGTAGCAAAGCATTCCCCCTGAACTGGGAATTATAGAAGAATTAATGATGAGCGAGAGAGGATCTTGTTCCGGGACAGAGGGAGGTTGGTTCTATGTAGCTTTGAAAGCTGCCGTCCACTTGTGCCATTTCTTTCCTCCAGGTGGCTCATAGAACTTTGCATTTTGTTATGGAAAAGGCCATTTTTGGTGATATTTTTTCCAAGTCAATTGCACTATTTAAGCTTTCTAGAAAATTGATATTGCCTTCATTTCCATCTGCTATTTTGAGTTAAGTATTTAGTACTCAGTGGAAATAGGGAAAGTCCACTTGGAAAAGCATAAGAAAGAATTTTTGGTCCAGACTTGTGATATCATAAGAAAAAGAATATTTTGTTATTTAGATGATTTAGCATTTCAATGGATGGTCCACGATTAAGGTCACATTTCTGCCATCTCATTTTGTGCCCTCTTTGTGTTGTCAACCCGGTCTTTCCAGTCTTCTGAGATAATAGGAGTTAAAGCTAGAAGAAATCTGAGAAATGATCCTTGTTCAATCTCTTTAGTTTATGGAGGAGGAAACAAAAGCCCAGAGAAATTGAACAATTTGATTAAAATCGTGTATTGATTTGAAGAGTCAAGACTTGAACTCAGGGCTTTGGTTCTAAATCCAGTTGTAATGATTTAGTCACAGTCACACATGTCCCATTCTCTAAATAGCTACGTTGTCCTCCCTCTGAACTCTCTACCTAAAATAGCTTAGCAAGAATTTTCAGAAAATATCTGATTCAGAGAGATAGTACAAAGTAGAATTTGATTAATAGCCTCTTATCACTTACCTTTTGTACTGGCATTTATGTATGTGTGTGTTTATGGGGGAATGCAGTGCTAAGTTCTTGGAACCTGCTTCCCTACACATAGTTCTCTTTATATAAAGGCTCAGTCAATAGCTTAGGTTAACTCCATTTGCTCTAGAATTCATTGTCTCATTTTCACTCCTTTCGATCAGTTAACAAATATTTATTAATCATTTACTCTGGGCCAAGCACTATGCTAAGCTCTTTCTTCATACAATGCACCAATTCATTTCTATACAACTACCAAATCTTTTCTCCAACTCTTTACCCAACTCAAAGATTTCCCAGGACTCAACACAAATGCCAGCTATCCCTCTATACCCTGCTCTTTCCAGCACCCTGTAGAGGTTCCAATTCCAAAATAACCAATGCCAGCCTCCAGGCTACTTCCTAGTGCCCTTAAATAGCCCCAGGAAATAGCTGGCAAGGGCCCACCCCTACAGCCTTAGGCATATAGCTGTTCCCTCTTTTGGGGATATTACATAACATCCTGTACCTCTGCCTCCCAATTTCTTCCCATTATACCTCTCTACCTCCTACCCCTTCTCCATTGTACATGCTGCGTAACTTTTCCTAATGTGCTGTGGGCTTTCTTTTGTCTGTGACCTTGCTCCTTGTTCCCTTTGTTTGGAATGCCCTTTCCCTCCCACCTCTGCCTGTAAGATCCCTAACTTTGCTTCGTGGCTTAGTTCCAATTCCATCTACTCCATGAAGTCTTTCCCTGATCCCCTAGTCAGAAGGGATCACACTGTCCTCCTAAGAGAAAGGAAACCAGAAACTTACCTCATCTAACTTCATTCTGTAGATGAGAAAAAAGCCTCACTGAGGTTAAATAATCTGGCCAGGGTCACAAATGAGCAGAGCCAGGTCAAAGGTGGATTTTCAAATTCCAGATCCAATGGGCATCTTTACTATGCTGTGATATGTGTGTTCTTTCTTTCCCTTTGTTATTGTTCAGGTGTTTCATGTTCTTCATGATCTCATTTTGGGTTTTCTTGGCAAAGATTCTCAAGTGCCTCCTCCCGATCATTTTGCAGATGAGGAACTGAGCCAAATTGGGGTTAAATGACTTGCCCAGGATCGAACAGCTCGTAAGAGTCTGATGCTGGGTTTTAATTCTGAAGATGAGTCTTACTGATTCCAAGCCCAGCACTCTATCCCTTGTGCTACCATTTCCCTATTAAACTGGAGACTCTAATTTTTCATATGGACAGGGACTGGGATGGGAACTGAATCTGTTATATAATCGGTAAAGGGGACTCCCAACTGTGAAACGCCCTCTACCAAAGCATGTCAGTACCTTCTCTGCAGTTTATTCTTATGGAGTTGCCCAGACCACTGGGAATTAAATGATTTGTCCAGCCTCACATAGCCAATAGGTGTCAGAGGAGAAACCTGAACTCATGTCTTCCTTGTTCCAAGGCCCACATTCTTGCTACCACGCTAAGTTGTCTCTCAATTTCACATTGTGTCTGGTTTTTAGATCCCTTCATAATCTGGATCCAACTGATCTTTCTGAGCTGCTCACATGTTACTTCCTCACATGCTTTTTGCCAGTCCTTTCAGCCTCTTCTCTTGATGTAAGACTCCATCTCCATTGTCTAACCTTTTCAGAGGCTGTTCTATGAATGGAATGCTCTCCCTTGATTTCCCATCCCTTGCAACGCTTTCTGGGCTCCTATGGAAGACTTTTCCTGATTCCCCTAATGAACAGTGCATTTCCCCCAACACTTTGTATTTATCTGGTATCCATTTTTCATTCACTTATCAGAGGACTGTAAAATGTAACCTGCCTGAGGGCAGGAACCTCAAAGGGAGGCTTTGTACATCCTAGTCTCACCCAGACTCTGACACAGAGTGGATGTGTAACATATGGCTGTTGAATTGAAATGGGTGTTTAGGAAATACTGAAGGAATGAATATTCCACATCTGGTTCAGACAGCAGGGGAATCCAATCTAATTGGTCTCTATAATAGACCTACAAGGCCCCACCCCCAATGTTTTGAATGAAATCAAAAAGAAATGAGTCAGTGAGTGATGTAAGTATTGTCAGGGACAACTAGATGGTACCATGGATAGAGTTCTGGACCTGGAGTTAGGGAGACTCATTTACCTGAGTTCAAATCTGGCCTCAGACACTTACTAGCTATGAGATTCTGGGTGAGTCACTTAACCTTGTTTGTTACAGCTTCTTCATCTGTAAAATGAGCTGGAGAAGGAAATGGCAACACACTCCAGTATCTCTGCCAAGAAAACCCTAAATAGGGTTATGGAGAGTCAGGCATGACTGAAGAGACTGAACAGCAAATCACTGTCATCAAAACTAAAGGGTTTGACCATATTTACCCTGTGTGTGTGTGTGTGTGTGTGTGTGTGTGTGTGTGTGTACATATATATATATAATATATACTCATTCTCTCTCTCTGTCTCTCTCTGTCTCTCTGTCTCTGTCTCTGTCTCTCTCCCTCCCCTCTGTGATGTTTTATTTTGTTCCAAGATTTTTTAAAAATTTGGATCAGTCTTTTGTGCTTGCTACCTATGTGGCTAGTAACTAAATTGAATGTTTATGTCAGTCATCCCTCTGAGTAGCTCTTTATAGAAGGAATCCATGGCTGTGTACATCCGAGACTTGTATTAAATGCTTAATGTTAACTTAATTCAACAAATGTTGAGTACCTACTCTGTTCAAGGCATAGTTTCAGGCATTGCAGAGGAAAATACAGAAATGAATGCATCCCTCAAGGGATCTATATTTTACTGGAGGGAAGCAATATTGAGGATCAGTTGAGAATGTGAATACTTGAGGAGTCCCAGAAAAGGTTCATGTAAAAAGTGGCAACTAAACTAAATTTTCAAGGAAGATGAGTTGGTCAGTCACCAAGCATTTATTAAATGTTTACTATGTGCCAGGCATTGGGTTAATTAGTAGTGGGAGTATGTAACGATACTGGGATTTGAAGATCTTCCACGCCCCTTGAGCTTGCTGATGTAGCAGGAAGGGGTGGAGCAAGAGAACGCCGGAACCAAGCTAGTCTCCGTGCGGTG
>CM053581.1:560667923-560684288 GCA_028627135.1 Pseudochirops cupreus | reverse complement strand
GAGAGAGAGAGAGAGAGAGAGAGAGAGAGAGAGAGAGAGAGAAAGAGAGAGAGAGATTTTATATTACTATGAAATTAAATCTGAAAGATGAGTTGGAGTCAGATTTTGTAGGGCCTCAAATGTCAGACTGCAGAGTTCGTATTTTCTTTTGGAGACAAAGGGGAGCCATTGGAGATTTTTGAGTAAGGCATGGCCATAGTTGGACCTGTATTTTCAAATAATTGTTTTGACAGCTATGTGGAGGATGGAGAAGGGGGTGAGGGATCAAAGAAAGAAAGAACAGGGAAGAGTCTATTATAGTAGTCTAGGCAAGCAGTGATGAGGGACTGAAATAGCTCAATGGATGTAGGAGTGGAGTGAAGGGGTTGGATGTCAGAGATGTTGACAAGGTAGAATTGATAAGTCTTGATGCCTGATTGGATCTGGGAGGTCAGGGAGAGCACAGGTTAATTCTGAGATTTAAAACCTGCATCTATGAGGATGGTGGTATTTTTTTTAACAACAATGAGAATAAAGAAAGTTGGGAAGAGGGGCAGGTTTAAGGGGGAAAGGTAATGAATTATATTTTGGCATGTATTAGGGATGCTCAGGGACCACCTACATGGAGGCTGACCAGTAGGCAGTGGGTCATGTTCTGGAGTTCAGGAGAGATATTAGGGCCAGGTACAGAGATCTGGGGGTCATTTGCATAGAAATACTTGGAAGCATGGAAATGAATGAGGTCACTGAGAGTAAGATGGCCCAGGAAATACTGATACTTAAGGACTGGGAGTTAGATAATGATCTGGCAAAGGACACATACAAAAGTAGTCAGGAACATAGGATATATACCAAGACTATAGAAGCCAAGGAAGGAGAGACTTCAGGAGAAGTAGGTGATCCATTATGCTAAAAGAAGTCAAGGAGAATAGGTGGGGGTTAAAGAGAGTCCTTTGGATTTGTCTGTTAGGACAGAGGCTCCATTTTATGGTACCCTCATTCAGTCAGTCAACAAACATTTATTAAGGGGCCCTATTGTGCTAAGAGTAGGGGATACAAAAAGAGGCAAAAGACAGTCCCTGCCCTTAAGGAGCTTACAATCTAAGGGGGAGAAATAAACAAACAAATATGTCCAAATGACCTATATATAGGATAAGTAGGAAGTAATTGAAAGAGAAAGGCATTGGCATGAAGAGGGATTGGGTTTCTGTAGAAGATGGAATTTTAATTGAGACTTAAAGGAAGCCAGGGAATCCAGTAGGTGGAGAAGAGGAGGGAGAACATTCCAGGCATGCAGGACAGCCAGAGAAAACCTTGGAATCGTATGGGCCACTACCACTTATTTCCTGGCTCACAGGGATTTTCATGTTGTACTTGCTTTCTAAGATGGCTAGGTGGTGCCATGAATAGAGTACTGGGCTTGCAGTAAAGAAGACTCATCTTCCCAAGTCCAAACCTGGCCTTAGACACTTACTAGCTGTGTGATCCTGGGCAAGTCACTTAACCCTGTTTGCCTCAGTTTCTTCATCTGTAACATGAACTGGAGAAAGAAATGGCAAACCACTCCAGTATCTTTGCTAAGAAAACCCAAATGGGGTCCTCAAGAATCAGACACAATGGAAAAACAACTGAACAATAATAACAACTTTGTATCACAGCATCATCCAAAACCCACAAAAGTATGATATTGAAAATGAGGAAATTCAAGGACTTATTGATGGAGTTAAACCTATAAGTAAACAAACAAACATAAAACCTCATGAATTGAAGAATGTCATCAAAAGGAATGTAGGTCAATTTAATGCTGAAACTGTCAATTACCTCAAGTAGTATTTTGTGTAATGTCCAATAGATGCTGAGTATTGCTGTGCTTCTCTCCAAAATTGAATATTTCCCATGGTGCTCCTCTAAGTTCACTATGGTACACAGTTTGGAAACTGCAGAGTTAGGATATAGCTGGAAATCTTGCATAAAGTAACACTAACATTGATTGAGTGATAAAAAGTTATTATTATTAAAGGATGAGTTAGGTATGGCCATTTTGTTTGCAGAGGGGAAGGAGTCAGTGGGTAAAGAAGATGAAAGAGAGAGGGGGGGAGAGAGAAAAAGAGAGAGAGAGAGAGAGAGGGAGAGGGGGAGAGAGAGAGAGAGAGAGAGAGAGAGAGAGAGAGAGAGAGAGAGAGAGAGAGAATGAGAATATTATAGGAGTGGCGAACTCCCAGATGACACAGCTGGATGGAGTCAGGGGCATAAACATCCTGGTTTGACTTGGCAAACTATTTCTTCAGAGATTTCAACAGAGGATGAAAGAATAGGAGATGATGTAGGATGAGTGTGAAATATGGTGTAGGGAAGTGGAAGCTCATGATTAACAACTTTGGTCTGGATGATCTGGATTTTCACATCAATAGACATGAGGGTTTTTGCTGAAAGGCAATGAGTAGGGATGGCGCAGGGTGCCATCTTAAGGAGAAAGAAGTCTGGTACAGTACAGCCAAATCAGGGACTGTGGTAGAGGGCCAATGAGGATAGCATAAAAGAAATTTGGTTTAGTGTCATGTTCAGCTGAGATCTGATAACAAACACTCATACTTAACCTGATTGTAATGATTAGGTAACCTTCCTTCAGGAGCTTTCAGATATGAAACATACCATGAGGCAGCTCAGTGATACAGTGGATGGGGTGCTGGGCTTAGAGCTAGGATGATATGAGTTCAAATTCTGGCATAGTTATTTAGTAGCTGTGTGACCCTGGGAGAGTCACTTGACCTCATAGCCTCATGGGGCATCTCAGTGGTGTAGCTGATAGGGTCTTGGACCTCCGGTTAGAAAGATATAAGCTTTAATGTTGCTTAGTCATTAGGTGTGTGGCACGGTGCAAATCACTTCTGTCAGCCTGTTTCTTCATCTTTAAAGAGGGAAATAATAAAACCTTCCTCACAGGGTTGTTGTGAAGAGAACAGATTGTTGTAAAGCCCCTTGCAAAACTTAAATGTGATAGAAATGATATCATCATCATCATCATCATCATCATTGTTTTTGTTAGAGAACGGGAAGAGAGAGGGCCGATATTGGGGACAAATCTGTCAAGACATGAATGACAACGAGAAAGGAAGGCACTTTTCCTTGTGCCTCTTTGCATACTGAGTATGTGTGAGCTAATCAAAGCTGTGAAGGAAAGCAAAGCCAGAGCCCCAGGGTAAGGGACTGGGACAATAGAATTGCTGAGGGACTAGCAGTCATGGGGAGGGTGAAGCAAAGTTTCAGGAGGGAGGCAGATAGATAGAAGGGCACAAGGTTATGATAGGGATGGGGGGTGTAATAAATTTCAGACCTCAGAATTATGGAAGCAGAAACTCATGGGTGATTATAGATTAAAGGCATGGTCATCCTGGAGGGTGGCAAAAATAGGGTGAGGATACAGCCCATGGGAGGTGAGAATGCTGAACAAAGAGATCAGGATCCTGTATATATCGAAGTCTCCAGTGTCTGGTACATTTTTGTTGTTCAGCCGTTTTTTCAGTCATGTCCAACTCTTCATGACCCCATTTGGGGTGTTCTTTGCAGAGATATTGCAGTGGTTTGCTATTTCCTTTTCCAGTTCATTTTATAAATGAGGAAACTGAGGCAAACATGGTGAAGTGAATTGCCCAAGGTCTCACAGCAAGTATTTGAGGCCAAATATGAACTCAGAAAGATCAGTTCAGGCCCAGCACACTATCCACTGTGCTACCATCTGGTATATAGTTGGTGCTCACTAAATGTGTGTTGGCTGACTGGTTAACTAAGAAGTTGAAGTTGAGAGAAAGGTAGTGATCCAGGTCCTGAATTTCTTCAGAAAGGAGAGAGAGTGACTTGGAGGCAAGGCTTGATTATGTAGACTGATGGAATGGAGGTTTCAGGGGAATGATGGCCAAGTGTTTGGGAGTGATGGTGAAGAATGAGAGGTATGTCTACTTCTCCTTCCAGCCTATAGGGCAGGGAAAAATGAGAGAACTCCTTCTCTCATACTGGAGGGAGGCCAATCTGACAGCGTCTTGCACAGGGAGGTGAGTTTCTGTGAGTGCAAAATAATAGAATGTGTATGAAATGGGTATTGTCTCTCCCTATTGGGACTGAATTATCTTTATCAGTGCATGAATATCTAACCAGCTCTCAACCATACTTCAAATGTCATGTAGCCATCCACTGGACATCAGAGCTTAACCCAGCATGGATATCTTTTTGTCTACCCTGAAATCTTCTACCCTTGACCCCTACTCCTCATCAGACTTCCTATGTCTTGCTCTGGGGACAACAATAAAATCAATAGTATCATTTAAAACGTTTTTAATTTTAATTTTTAGTAGCAAATTCTCTTCCTCCATCCATACCTACCCATTGAGAAGAAATGAAATGTGATTTTTATCTGTATACATATGAAGTAACAGAAAACATTCCCACATTAGCCATGCTATGAAAAAAAAGAAATAAAAATTAGAACAGATCTTCACTCAGAGACTTGCAATTCTTTTTCTGGAGGTGAAGAGCATATTTTATCATGAGTCTTTCGGAATTATGGTGGATCATTTTGTTGATCAGAGTCTACAAGTCTTTCATAGTTGATTATCAGTACAATTTGAATCAATATAAATGGATGTATTACAGATCTGTTCAGAATCCCTACACCAAAGCTTCCTTCCTTCATCACCACTCCCTTACATGTGTTGTCTTCTTTATAAAATATAGACTCCTTGAGGGCATGGGTCATCTCATCTTTATCTTTATGTTTCTAGCACCAGGCACATAGTATTACTGATTAGGCCCTCACTGTCTAGAAAATGGAAGAAGATAGTAGATGGTGCCTAGGATGAGTCAACTTGTAAATCCAGTTCTGAAGCTGAAGTCACTTTCTCCTTTGGCCAGTGATGAGGAAAAGAGAGGTAGATGTGGGGTTATGGGTCCAGAGACCAGTGATGCACTCCTGTCCTTCCTGGGCACTGGTTACAAAAGGATGAACTCTGTGTTTTTCTCAGGCAATAATGGCAGATACAGATCAATATAGAGTTTGCCTCCACCTCCTCAGCTATTTTCAAACTCTACTTCCTGTACTTGGGCCTAAGCTCTTGCCATCTTCCTCATTTTCCCACACCCTGGACTCTGCTTCTGGACTTTCAGGTTTTCGTATATGACCTTCCACATTCTCTTGCCTGTAACTAGACCTCTACCTCCAAGTCATTCCCATGTACTTTTCCTCCCTTTTCTAGCTCCCCTTTATGTATTGTCCTCTCTTATTAGAGTGTAGGTTCCTTGAGGATAAGGACTGCCATATCCTCAGAGCTTAGCACAGTGCCTAATATATAGTAAGCATTTAATAAATGCTCAATTCTTCATTAACATGGCAGTAAGCTGCCACCTCTCTAGACCCTACCCCTCAGGGCACTAGATGGTAATGAATAGGTCAATCTTGGCTGTTATCTCTACAACTTAGTGACAAAGGGCAGGGAAAAACTTCAATTTAATTACCCACCCCACCCCCACCTACCTTTTCTGTATTGCTTACTCAAAAGCCCAGGAAACCAAAGTCTTTAAAGCAGAGGGTACTATGACAACAGAGTTGTTATCCCTAAAAATGTATGTTACCATGGTACAAATAGGTAGCAAATACTCTTTTTCTTTTTCAGTAGAACATTCAAACAAATGGTTTGATATAAATACAGATGAGAAAAATCACAGGTTGGGTATCCTTCTGTAATGGTAATGGTAACTTGAAGATCTTCCCTGCCCCTTGTATTTGCAATCAAACAGGTACTTGACACTTAGTTTCAAGTCAAGTATTAAGACCCAGAACTTGTGAATCTCACAGTGGGATGGACTTGTTGACATAACAGAAAGGGGCAGAACAGGGAGGAGCTAATGCCATATATAAGGGAAAGCCTAAGCTGAGAGAGGCCAGAACTTCTGGGAGCAAGCACCTGGAGGCTGGGCTGCTACTGCTGGAGAAGAACTGAGAAGAGAAATGAGAACTGAGGACTGAACTGAGAATTGAGAAGAACTGAGAAATGAGAAGTGAGGAGAACTGGGAGGAGGCATGGCTGTGGTGTTGGTACTTTATCTGTCTGTTTTGATGTTACTTTGTCAGATTCATCTGCTGATAGAGGATGGTACTGTTGTTACAGAAGCCCTGGGACCTTGCTGCTGGTTCAGAAGCCCTGAAAGAGGATTTTCTTGTTGTATGTTTACAGAAATCCTGGAGGAGGGTCTTGCTGATGATTTAAGAGGCCTAGGGACTATACTGATGATTTGTGTTGATTCCTCAGACATTGTTGTTGGGTCTATGTTGATTTCACAGGCAGAAAGTGAATTGATGAGAGTATTGGCAATGTAACTGAATGTTATTGTGACTTTATTAAGCTTTATCTTCTCAGGAATGTAAAGGACTTGAAGTGGACTAGACACTATGAGCTTCAGTATGGAACAGGAACTGGACAAGGAGCTGGACAATAAGGAGCTGGCAGGAGCCAGGACGATGGAAGGGGAACAATGGAAGCAGAGAGCCAGCCTTGAGTTAAGATGAAAAGACCTGTCCTTGCGTATTTAATGCAAACTGAGAAGATCATGATTTACTAGGAGTGGAGAACTTTGACTTTTACAATTAGATGGTTGAGTCAAGGACTTACTAATTAAGGATGATTGGAAACTAATCTCCAATCAAGAAGAAAGAAGACTTTTTGATTGAAGAGATTAAGACAATGTGAGAACTTTTGACCTCTGTACTTTGTGTCAATTAAGGAGGTTTGCCCCCTTAAGAATGATTGTTTTACTAAATGAATGTACTTTGCTTAAAACTATGTAACCACTTCAGTGAAAACTATGTGGCCACTTTGGTGATAAGTTGTTAAGCCATAACATTTTAAATTCTGTGTTTTCATTTCTGTGAATGTTTTGCCTTAATTTGTGATGGAATAAATAGAGAGTTCACTATACTGTGTAATCAGAATCCTGAAAGCTGTTCACAGCAGCAGTCTTCTGGAAAGCTGCTTGTGCTTGGCTTTACACCTTCCTACTCCTTAAAATGGAAAGAGCCAGTGAGTATATCATATAGGACTAGGCCATGTCCTCTTGAGGGATGGCCTCAGAAGGCCCTATACTAGTGAGGCATTGCCTACCAGAGCTACTTTCCCTATAGGCCATTTTCTTTCCATCCTATTCTCTTTTCTTTTCCTTTTCATGTCTCCTAGCTTAACACTCAGTCCTCTGCCCCTTATCTTTAGGCAGTGCTGTCAATGCCCCCTAAATTATGTGCTGTAGTTAAAAACCCCTGTTGCCTAACACGTCATCATTCTAGCTTAAATGTACTAATATATAAACATATTAAATACATATTAATATAATAAATATGTTAAAATAGAAATATGATTATATATAACATAATGTAAAATGATTACACATGATACTTCTTTCTGTTTGCAGACATGTTTGAAGTAAACTTTTTTTTCCAGTTCTCTTTGAAGCTATTCTTTTTCTGTATTACTGGAGAAATAGAGCACCCTTTAGAGAATTCTAATAGTGTAATATAATTAGCTTCTCTAAAGGTTGTCAAAGGCCACAGCATATCTCATCAGGTCGAGCAAATATTATTTGCTTTTCTTAAGAAAGGTGCAATGTCTTATTAATATAATGTGAGTGAACCACATTTGAAAAAAAAAATTCTGCTTGGTGATAGCAGATGTCCTCTGGAAGATTGAATCATAGAGAAAGAAATGATAGTTTTGTAATGTTAGCTTCCAGCAAAACTAGCCTGCATATCCAAAATCTATGGGGGTTTTTCATAATTATCTATGTTAAAAAATCTTCCTAGGAGGAGGTGGCATGGGGAATAATTGAAGAGAAGTCAAATGTGTGAAATGTCTGGGGTGTTGAGCAACAAATGAGCTTGCTGCTTAATCTGCCCTCAGAATTATTTCAGGTAGTTGAGTGAGTCTCCAATTAGTAGCTACACATATTTTGGATGTCTTTGAACTCTCTCTTAGAGGCACGGTCATAGTCCATTAATAATGCACCTGTAGATTTTAGGTAGTTAACTGTGTAGGGTAATAAGTCAAGAGGGAAAAAAAAGGACAAATTGGTTCAAAAGTTAATGCTGCATTACCCCTCCAGCTGTGACTATTAACTATAATCTCATACTGTATTACAGAAAAGTAACTCAGAAATAATGGAGTTCACGTCAAGGCCACCTCATACAGGACTTCAGTGGCTGTGGTCTCAGTGCTCTGGTAAAGGAGAGAAAACAGAGCTGTTGCAGAGGGGTGGCAGGACGATTAATGAGCTGACTTTGAGAAAGGGCTTTCATCTTCTCAGGGAGTGCTCAGCCAATATAAAGCATACTTTGCACTGGCAGCCTTGTCAATTACGCATCCTTGTCAATTACATGTCCCTGCCCTGTTCATTCTATTGCAATTTTAGTTTTCTGTTTTCTGAGTTTATGCTTATGGAGAGACATTTTCACTTCCAGATTCATCTTGGCAGATTCATACCCAGCATGATAGCGCTCCTGTCACTGGGCATTTTGAATAATGCCTTTAAAGTTCCCTTTGATAGCAAAGAAGCCAAGTGATGCATATCACTGAGGAAGGTTTGTGTTTCATTGCTAGACACATGATTGAAGCCAGTGCAGATGTTTGATATAATCCTTAACTATGTTTGCTGGGTAAGTGAATGCTTAAATAAATTATACTTCTTTGAAATTCATCTTTTGATGCCATTTAGAGAACATTAAGAGTAAATTAAAAAATAAAAGACTGAAAATTTGTGCGTTTTACCTTTTAGGAAAGACATCCATGCAAGTTAAAATCTTAATTTTTTTTTGAAATTTCTTATAGCATGCACATCAGGACAATTCAGTGAGTCCAGACGTGAGTAAAAAAAAAAGGAGGGGGTTCTTATCAGACATTTACTGGGAAGGCTTTAATCTTTTTGACGCTTAGTTCAGTGGAATTATGTATACAGAAGGCAGATTGCCTTTTGGGTTCCCAGTGGACCCCACAATACTGCTCTTTCTTTCATTCTCTATGGCTTCAGTAAGGAAGTCTCTGCTACTTTCTTCTTGGAATAGTTCATTGGAACGTAGTTTTTGAATAATGATCTAGGAAGAAGTTTTTCTGCTGAGGTTAGAAATAAATATGGATTGTTCAAATGTCTTCTGTGAAGATGTATCTAGGGACCATCTTTTCACAGAATCAGGCCCTTATGGAAAACCAAAGGCACTGGAATGACAAGCTAGATTAAATATTTAATGAGCAGGAAGATTGATCTGTCATAATACTACTGGAATTCATTCTTTGGTTACTCACTTTTTTTTTTCAGACTAGACTTCAGGCTGTATAAGACTGGAGAAAGTGATTGGAATGATTAAAACCAAAGACTGCCATGTCATCCTAGGGTCGTAGATTTAGAGCTAGGGGGACCTCAGAGTCTATCCAGGTCAACCCCCTTATTTTATAGATGAGGAAAATGAGACCCAGAATAGTGAAGTCACTTACCCAGAGTCACAGAGTCATGATCTGAATCCAATCTGACTCCAAATTCAGGACTCATCCTACTATGCCACATTGTCTCTAATAATATACATCTCCACATTTTTACTGTAATAAAATCTTTAGAGTTATCCTTAGTTATTTTAGTCTGTTACTTCAAATACAGGGATAAAGAGGACAAGGTCATGGTAGTAGGTCCTTTGCTTTCCTAACCCTGGTAAAAAACATAAGGAATAGGTACAAGAAGAGTATGGGTGGCCAATCGTAAATCTACCAGCAACACTAGGAAGTATCGCGCAGATGCTCGGGCAGTAGAATCTTCTCTACTTATATAGAATAACATATTTTACTGAAAAGTAGACACCACACAGTGGTTTCCCATTGCTATTGTAAGCTCCTTGAGAGCAAGGTCCCTCTTAACCTTCTTTGGATCCTGAATGCCTTGCCCATATGGGTGTTTATTACTGTTAATCAGTGTTTGTTGTTCTTTATCTGTCAAAGATGATTAGTACCTGAGGAGTCTGACAGTTGAGCTGAGGTGGGCAAGTTTTTGAGCAACTCAGCTTCCCGAGGGCAGACTAGAGAACTTGGACAGTTGCATTAAATATAAAAAAGGTCAAAAGAGGGAAATTTTCCATGCATTTTAATGTTCTTCATCTACTCAGCTTCTGCTTTGAGCACTGTTCCAATTTTGAAAGAGAAACTTTTTGGTGACACATAGGTCTTTGTCATAAAAGATTCTAATGACTATGGACACCCAGGCCTCATCCTTCCATCCTAGTCTATTCATATTCATAATGGAAGATTGGAAATTGTCAAACAGGACAATAGACATTGAAATTGAATAGTTGTGTCCTATTGCCTGTGCCTATCCATGATGCAACTAGATAGTGCAGTGGATAGAGCACCAGATCTGGAGTCCGGAAGACCTGAATTCAAATCTGACCTCAGACACTTATTAGTCATGTGACCCTAAGGAAGTCACTCAATCCTGTTTGTCTCAGTTTCCTCATCTATAAAATGAGCTGGAGGAAAAAAAAATGCAAACCACTCTAGTATGTTTGCCAAGAAAACCTAAAATGGAATCACAAAGAGTCAGACATGATTGAAAATGACAACCCCCCCAAATAATCAATTATGCAATATTCAGAACTAATACATGCATGTGTGTGTGTGTGTGTGTGTGTGTGTGTGTGTGTGTTTGATGTAGGGCATGAAAAGACTCCATTTGAGTAAACTACCAATCCAAGGCTTAAATCCAAGATGGAAAAGTTGCAGTTGCCAACATCTTGGTTCTTAGGGAAAGAGTTTTTAAAATTTTTTTTTATTTTCACTAAGCCAAATCAGAGAATTACATTTTTTTTAAAAAATGCTGTGCTAGCATGCAGTATAGCTATTGCTTCCAAAACGAGTGCTCTGTTTCTTTCCACATCTGTTTGTTCTGAGATGATGGACGTATTTATCATACAGGACAAATTGAGTATCTCTTCTGTGAGATACTGCAGCATTCCATTAAGATGATATCTCATTTTGGGGATGCAAAACAAATCTTTGCTATTTTGGAAAAAAAATAGTTATTTCCCAAATACCAAAAAGATGAACATTTCAGGTCATCTATCAGATGTTTTCCTATCCAGGATAGCACCTCTCTGTAAAGCACACAAAATTGTTCAGAGCAAGCATCAGAGTTCACAAAAGTATCCTGTCAAAACAAACAAAAAACCATTTCTGTCTAAATTAAGGACACCCCATCTAATTTAGTCAACCAAACTCAGAAACATCCTTTTTTCCAGTTTGAAAAAGAAAAGGGCCAGGTTCAGAACCAGAAATTCCTGGGTTCAAGTCCCATCTCTGATATATATTGACTGTGTGATCACAAACAAGTCATGTAACTTCTTATTGCCCCGGGAGAGGCTAAGACTTTTTGGCTTATCAATGCATTGAATTGGCAAAGTGCATTGTGAAGGAGTTTCCAATTTGGGACTTCATAACTCCGATTAAATCACAGCTCTGGACATTTAAGTCTATTATTATTTGTATGTATACACTTTGCTGGAAGGAAACTCAGTTCTGTATAAAGATATCTGAACCTAAAGGGGAAATAAGTAAAGGGCCACTTATTGTCTCAGAGGCAAGGGTAACATAGAGGAGACAGAGCTTCCCTTGAAGGCAGGAAGACTTGGGTTTAAATGCTGCTCTCCAAAACGTGCACTACCTGTGTGAGCTTGCACAAATCAATGCCTCAAAGCTCCAGGCCATTCTTGAATGGCAGGAGAGTGGTCAGTTTCATTCATCAGGTGAAGTTTCCTCAGTGGAAGGTCTTGATGCCAATAAAATCACAGGTCTAGCTACTCCCACAATTATATTACAAGGAAACTTTTCAGTTAAACATTTAATTCTTCATTGCACACAAACTAAACCCTTTAATATACTTAAAATAGAATTCATTTTGGATAGAGGCTGGATCTATGATTTCATTAACATAGAAAACTACCACGGAGGACACTCCCTTTACCAAAACAGGTCAGCTGCTTCTCTGTGACATATCACCTTTGAGTTGCCTAGGCTTAGGAGTATCAGATTCATGTAGAAACATGATGACTCATCTGCATGTAATTTTCCATGCGGGCTGAATAATGTCAGCTTTAAAATGTAATATTACCTACGTTTTATTGTACTATTATTTATTTGTTAAATATCACCCAATTACATTTTAACCTGGTTCCTTCCACACTAGGGAGTATTGTAGCCACACATATTTGACACCTCTGGGCTATAGCACTGAAAGGCTCAGAGATTTGTACAGGGACATACGGTATATGTCAGAGGCAGATGTTTTTGGATTGCAGGCCAGCTCCCCATCAATATGCCACTCAGCCTCTTTGAATTTTATAAAAATATGTTTCCATAAAACATAATGGTAATATTTATTTTTTTAAGGAAGATTTACTTGGGTAGAATTCTAGTCAATATTGCAGATATGGGCATAGACCTGGATGGGAGTTCTTATAATATCAATTGAATTGCGGTATTATAGACATTTATTTCCTGCCCTTGATTATCTGCTCTACTGGAGTAGAACGGGGCATTTAATAATAGACTTTAAAGAGAATTTAGCATGGAATGAAAAGTTTTCTTGTTTTTGGTTTGGGAATGCACTTTTAAACCTATATGTAAATAGGAGTGTGTCAGAACTTCTGGGAATTCCTTCTATTTCAGCCCGAGTAGGGAAAACTTGCTGTGCAGATGACCCAGCTTCCTGCCTTCGTGCTTCCTCCTTAAATGTGCTCTCTGTGCTGGGTATGAACAGAATCACCTCTCTGCTTTAGCTACTGTCTCTTATCGTGCTCATGGAATCACTGAATGTGATTTAGGACCTCAGAGCTCATCTAGTCCATTCTATATCTCAGCAAAATTCCTTTCTAATACATTTCTGACCCTGTCCAACCTTGGTTTGAAGACCTTCAGTGAGATCAGAGGCTGCTACCTTCTTGGCAGATCATTCTGCTCCTGGATATGTAGCGTCTGAGGTATGCTTCCCTCAATTTGCAGGGTTTATCTCCTTGGAGATGGTTACCCCAGGTTCATGGTTTTCTGTGTATCTGAGCCCCCACTAGATGTGGTTACTTTTTAGAGTTAGTCAGAGCATGCAGTTTAGTTAAAAGTCAAGGTATTTGATGAAATGGAATAAAAAGAGAAGAAACAAAAATATTTCTCCTCCAAACTAGGGGCTTGCTCTATGACAAATACAGCATCAGTAAGAAGAATGGATGTAGGGAGAGGCAGGCATGTAGGAAATATATGAGCAGGATGCAACTCTGAAGGGGCAACTCATGCCTTCAACAAGACAGGGCTGCTGATGCCTTCTAATGATGTCACAGCTGATCCCTTACAGAAGGCTCTGCTTGTTGGGATGGTTTTTCTTATATCAAGCAGAAATCTGGCTTTCTGTGACTTCTAACTATTGCTGTTATCTCTGCTCACTGAGGCCAAGCAGAAGAAGGCTGATATCCTGTTTACATGGTAGATCTATAGATACTTATACCATCATGCCAATGTTCTTTCCTCATTCCCTCTCTCCTTAAAGTCTTTTCTACTTTAGGTTAAATAAATAAGTCTAATTCTAGATCTCAATGTATCAAAATGAAGCTGTGAACTTCTTAAAGCTGACTGGGCAGGGCCTATTGACTAAAGTACAGATCATCAAAGGAACTATGGGAAAAGGATCCCAGGTTATCCCAGCCCAACAGCTTGGTTGGCTGCCTAGGACTAGGCTCTCTTTTCTGGTTCCTGAGAAGCAAAACAGCATGCATAGCAGGTCCAGGCAATCCTGGCCTCATACAGAATACCAGTTAGGTGAGTGACAACAGCCTTTGAGGAGAATCACTATTTACCCTTTTATACTCTGAATGGCAAAGGCAGAACTTTTTAAAAAATAAATGCATCAGTGGGTCCTAGGAATCTTTGAATAATATTCCAGTTACGATAACTACACAGGTTGATAGAATTCCTTTAGTAATGGAAATGGGAGGGTATTTCTTGGATCCAAAGGGTAGAAATAGAATTTCCAAAGACTGATTTCTGCTTGATATGAAGAATCTCTCTCCTCCCCCCATTCCTCTCACCAAACTTCTAGCAATCTTGACTTCTAATAACCAACTAGTCTAGCTGGTTGTTTTTTTTTAATCCATTAAAAAGAATGGGGGCTATGGAGTTATTAAATTTTATTTTTAAACACCTACTCTGTGCCAGACACTGCCCTAAGCTACAAGGAAGGCCAAAACCACTCTACTCTCTTGAAGCTTACAGTCTAAGGGATTTAGAGTATCTGGGTTCAAATATCATCTCTGACGTTACTTATATGGCCTTGGACAAGTCACAACCTCTCTGAACCTCAGATATTTTATCTGTCTGTCTGTCTGTCCATCTATCTATCTATCTATTCATCCGTCTATCTATCTATCCATCCATCCATCTCTCTATATCTATCTGTCTGTCTGTCTATCTATCTATCCATCTATTCATCCATCCATCTCTCTAAATCTATCTACCTATCTATCTATCTATCCATCCATCATCTATCTATTCATCTATCCATCTATCTGTCCATCATCTATCTATCTATCCATCCATCCATCTATTTCTATCTATCCATCCATCTGTCCATCTCTCTCACTAAAAGAGGCTGACTTGGTAACTTCTAAGAACCTCTCTGGTTTTAACTATAAGATCATTATCTTGGTCTATCTGGACTAAAACCCTCAATGTCCTCATTTCTTTTAGTCTTTTTTCATATATTGATATCTCAAGGCCCTATGACAGCCTGCTCAACTTCCTCTGGACAGATTTTAGCTTATCAGGTCCCTTTCTGAAATATAGTGCCCAGCACTCAACATAATCATCTAGATTTGATCTGACCAGGGCAGAGTCGAGCAGGGCTTGACACATCTCTCCTTATTTCAGTAGGGAGCTGAGAGCAATGAGCTTCTTCTAATGTCAGCAGCAAAAGCATCTTAAATCTTTCTCTAGAGATCATTAGTGCTCTCTGATATTCAGTGCCTCTTTGGAACAGCAGCTCTTAAAATTGTACATGTAGATGTCTTCTGATGTCAGAGTCCTACACCATCCATGTATCATTTAAAAACAGAGAGGTTATTGAGAGGTGAAGTTGAAGAGGTTTCAGATGGCAGTGTTCTTGAATTAGAATTTGCCTGTGATTCATGCTAAGAAAAAACATTGGCAATGAGCACAAAGAATTGGGGAGGTTTTTTTTTTTAATCTCTTGCACATTTTTAGGATGGTTGGTTCACATTACCTGTTGTATATTGGGGTAATGATATAAACCTAGGGACATTATTAGATAGAAAATGCTTTGGTCAGTTTGACTTTAAATAAACCTGTAACCTGCCAGTGAGGATGAATTTGAGGGAAGTTATGCTGCAGGCGGATGTAACCCCACCAGGGTAGCGGGTCTTCCTTGCCAATCACCATGTTTCTTGTTCAGTTACCACATAATCTTTTCTGGGAAAGAAAAGCACCATGCATTGAGCAATTTGGAAAAATGGTTGGAGAAAGACCAGCTTGCCTGAGATTACTCACACTCCTTGTTGTCTTGGTGCACATCAGAGGCCTGATAAATGGATTTAGTTGTAATGCACTTAGAGGAGGAAGGCAGAAAATGACCTGCTTCAGTTGGCAAATGCTGTGAAAGTGAACATTGTGGAAGAATAGACTGCATTCATGGTATAGTCTGGGAAGAAAAGAAGGACCTAAAAAAAAGGCTTTGCAAGAGAACAAGGCAGAATTGCAGGAGGTGGATATGAGGAAGGCAACACTATTGGCCTAGAGACATTAAACTTTATCCCTTTCCCTCAAATTTAAGAATTTCATTAATAATAATAATAATTCTCTCTGTGTATCTGTCTCTCTCTCTTTCCCCTGTTATTTTCTTCCCTCTTTGTCTCTTTCTTTCTATCTCTGCTTCTATCTTTCTTTATATATCTGCTTTCTCTTTCTCTGCATCTTTCTCTCCCTTCCCCTTTCTCTTTCTCTCTCTCTCACTGTCTCTCTTATTCTCTCTCATTCTCTCTCCTCCCCACTCCCCACCCTCACTTTCTCTCAGATATACCCATTTAATGGATGAGAAAAACTGAGAGGTTCCTTGAGCTTCAGGGATTTTTTTTTCAGGATCATATAGCTGGTAAGTATCAGACTTACATGAAGCCCAGTGCTTCTCTTACTATTCCATGGCTCTTCTCTGAAGGTTTTTATCTAATGACTAATGCCTCTGATTAAATACATCATTTTTATTTAATGGTTATCAGCCTTTTCAAGTATGAGAACTAACTTTTAATATATCTATGTTTATGTA
>CM053581.1:560637727-560667423 GCA_028627135.1 Pseudochirops cupreus | reverse complement strand
ATCTTGATTTCTCATAAAGTCATTTGCTTCCATTTGCTCCACTAATTTTGAAGGAGTTATGCTCTTCAGAATGCTTTTGAGATTCTTTTTCCATCTGGCAAAGTCGGCTTTTTAAGGCATTCTTCTCCTCATTGGCTTTTTGGGCCTCTTTTGTCATTTGAGTTAATCTATTTTTTAAGGTGTTAATTTCTTCATTCAGGTTGTTGACTCTCTTTTCATGATTTTCTTGCATCATTCTTATTTCTCTTCCCAATTTTTCTTCCACTTCTCTCATTTGTTTTCCAAAATCTTTCTTCGGTTGATCTCTAGCTTTTTGGCAATCTTCATGTTTCTTGGAAGCTTTTGGGGTGGGAGTTCTGACTGCATTGTCTTCCTCCCTTTCCCTGCTTTGTTCCTTCCTTTATACTTGACATTTAATAAACAGTTGGATTGATTTAAGCTGAATTGAATTGAATGTTAAGAAATTGTGACATGTTTGTACATAGCTATTATGTGCATATGAGGGAAATTAATATCATAATATTATATTAATAACCATTGTTCATTCCATTAGTTAACACCCTTCTATAAAACCAGACTAATGTCCAATGTGAAAGTATTTGCAGATCCTATACTTGATTGCATGCAGCCATGGGCAGGGCAGAGGGGGAAAGAGGGAGGCGAGAAAATTTGAAATGCAAGGGATTGTGGAACTGAATCTTATAAATTAAAATTAAATAAACAAATCAATTTTTTAAAAAAAGATAAATGTTGGGAAATGGGAAATATAAGTGATATAATAGCAAAACACATCAAAATTTCTTTTTTAAAAAGAGAAATGCTAGGAGAGATGATAAAGAAAATCATGAAAGGTGAGGATTGAGTTCCTGAATGCTAGAATTAGAAGCACCCCTTAAAATGGTAGCCTTAAGCTAGTTATATCTCCATGACAGCAGAAGTAGGTTTCAGAGGAAAGGGATGCTCCTCACAAGAAATCCTGATGACACAAACATAAATAATTCTGATGAGGAAGAACAAGGAAATGGTTTGATTGATGAACTTCATGTCCACTCCTAGGGAAGCCATCAACCAACTTTGAATCATAAGAGATATACAGAAGATGAAATCAAAGTCAAGTCCTTGAGAATGGATATAAAAAAGTGGCACAGTTGTCTAACAATAATGGTGGCATTGAAAGGATTTGGCATCTTTTAAATGCTATTTTTATGTTGGTTAAGTATTCTTATGTTGAGAATACTGTGGTCTAGAAAGAGATGCTCCAGGGGACTATTTTGTGAGCTGACTCCAAATTTCAGACTTGTATGAGACTACAGAAGTCATTTCATCCAGTTGTATAATAGGATGCTCCACTAATAATTCTCTGGAATCATAGTTGATCATTGCAGAAGAGAGTTCTAAAATCTTTCAAAATAATTTGTTTTTGTAATATTATTATTATATAAGTTATTCTTCTGATTCTATTCACTACACTCTGTATCATTTCATAAAATCTTCTTAGATTTTTCCGAAAAAAAAGAAATCATTTCATCCAACCCATACCTGTGATATAATGTTAAGAGCATGAAATCTAGAGTCAGAGCATCTGGATTCAAATCCTACATATCATGCTTAGAACCTATGTAGTCTTGTAAAAATCACATGATTTCCATGTGTCTCAATTTCCTCATTTATAAAATGAGTATTGGACTATGTGGCCTCTGAGGTCCCTTCCCAGTGCTAGAATTCTGATCCTATCATTCTTCTAAAATGTCTTGACCATTGGCCATTGGCCCAAAGATTTCCAATGAATGAGAACCCATTACCTGCCAATCTGAGGTTCAGATGACCATGAATTCCCAACTCTAAATTCAAGCTGTGGATGATGGAACATTTCATTCCTAATTTGACTGTGGTATTTAGGGGGAAAAAATGAAGTGGTGATGTGGAATGAAGGTTAGAGAGCTACCCTGGAAGCCTGGAAGATCCAGGTTTGAATTCTGCTTCTGACACATACTTGCTATATGACTCTATTCAAGCCATTAACTCCTCACTGTGGTAGGAAGCTCTTTCTGATTCTAAGTTGCAGGGAAGGCTACTACCTAGATTGATAAAGAGATTTTATCTCCCAGGAGTTCCCCTGTAACCCTTGTCTCCAAGCAACCTGCATGTGGGTCAAGAAGTAATAGTTAGAACAGAATGTAGAACAACTGATTAGTTTATGATTGGGAAAGATACATGACATTTATTTAACTTATTTATTTAAATTATATTCAGAGTACATAATCAGAAACACCAAGCTGAACAAATCAAAAACTGGAATTAAGAATTCTGGGAGAAATATCAACAGTCTCAGAGATGCAGATGATATTACTCTGATGGCAGAAAGTGAAGAATTAAGAAGCCTCTTGATGAGAGTAAAAGAGCTGGCTTGAAGCTTAACATTTAAAAAAAAGATCTTGGCATCTGATCCCATCATTTCCTGGCAAATACAGGGGGAAGAAATAGAAGCAGTGTTGGATTTTATATTCTTGGGCTCAAAGATCACTGCAGACAGCAACTATAGCCATAAAATTAAAAGATGCTTGGTCCTGGGAAAGAAAACTGTGGCAAAGCTGGGCAGCATACTAAAAAGCAGAGACATCATCTTGCCAACAAAGGTCTGTATAGTCAAAGCTATGGTGTTTTGTTTTGTTTTTTTCCAGTAGGAATGTATGACTATTAAGAGTTGTACTACAAGGAAAGCTGAGCACCATAGAATCAATGCTTTTGAATTGTGGTGCTGGAGATTTTTGAAAGTCCTTTGGACAGCAAGGAGATCAAATCAGACAATACTGAAATTAATTCAGACTGCTCACTGGAAGGTCAAATACTGAAGCCGAGGCTTGAATACTTGGGCCACATAATGAGAAGATGGGACTTACTGGAAAAGACCCTGATGTTGAGAAAGATTGAAGGCAAAAGCAGAAGGGGAAAGCAGGAGATGAGATAGATAGTATCATGGCAGCAATGAATATGAGCTTTGATAGACTTCAAGAGATACTGGAGGATATAAGAGTGTGGTGTGCTGTGGTCCATTGGGGTCATGAAGAGGCAGACATGACAACGAAATTTCTAGGGCAACAAAAATATAAACATGGTTTGTTGCTCTTGTTACCAGACTCAATACTTACTTAACCTTTGGATGTTTGGGTTGCATGGTTGTTGTCCTTCATTCTTGAAGAGGACCAAAATGACATCAATATGCTAGTGTCAAGTTTCAGTGTGCCCAACTGTGGTTGATCAGACCAATATGAGCTCAGAATGTTCTATCCCAGGTCAGGCACAAATAGCCGTGTGAACATTTGGGATGGAGTCTCTAAATCTTCCCATCTTGTGTTTTTTTTGAGCTACTACAATTCTGCTTTGCTCATAGAGCACAGGACCTTCTCTGATGAGGGCACAGCATGCTGGGTGGTCCTGTGCCAGTGCCTCCCATGTCATGCAATCAATCCCAAAGTTGTTAAGAGAGACCTTATGAATGTCCTTGTGTCATTTCTGGCCACCATGTGAATACTTAGTCTTTCTGGCAAGTGTTCATTTGGCATTCAAACAATGTGGCCAACCCATCAGAGTTGTGTTCTCTACAGTAGAGTTTGAATGCTTGTCAGTTTAGTTTGAGTAAGGACCTCAGTGTCTGGTATCTTAACCTGCCAGGTAATCTTCAGAATCTTCCTTAGACAATTCAGATGGAAGTGATTCAGTTTCCTGGCATGGCGCTGGCGGACTGTCCAGGTTTTACAGGCATACAACAATGAGGCCAGAGCAACAGTTCTGTAGACCTTCAGTTTGGTAGTCAGTCCAATACCTCTTCTCTCCTATACTTTCCCTCTCAAACATTGAGCTACCTCAGGCAATGTGTATATCAACCTCATTATCAATGTGAACATCCCTGGAAAATATACTACCAAGGTAAGTGAACTTATCCACAGGATTCAAAGCTTCTCCATTTGCTCTAACCAATGGTTCCACATATGGATGATGTGGCGGTGGCTGATGGAGCACATGTATTTTCTTGGTGTTAATTGTTAGGCCCAAATTAGCACAAGAATCAATGCATACTTTGTTGCATCTCAGCTTCAGAAACTGCATTGAGTAAACCAATCATCTGAAAACAGAAAATCATGCACCAACACTCCCTTCACTTTGGTCTTAGCTTGTAGCCTTTACAAGTTGAAGAATTTACCATCAGTGTAGTAGCTGACCTTGATGCTGTGTTCATCCTCCTTGAAGGCATCTGACAACATGGCTGAAAACATCTTGGTAAAAAGCACGGGAGAAGGCACACGATCTTGTTTCACTCCATTGGTGAGTGGGAAAGCACAAGAGTAGTGCCCATTATCCAGAACCAGGGCAGGCATGCTCTTATGAAACTTACCTACCATGCTGATGACCTTCTCAGGACAATCAAGTTTTGACATAAGTTTTCAGAATCCCTCATGACTGACAGTATCAAATGCCTTGGTCAGATCTACAAACATTGTGTACAGTGTTGTAAAAGTCCTTATTGAAAGCAGACATGTGCCATTACTATTGTGAAGTTAGTTGCTTGTGGATTATGTATTCATACACTCTGGGAGCCTGAAGACCTGGCCCCTAGGAGGGATTCTACCATTAATCATGTGACTTTGGACAAGTTTCTTACCCCTTGAACTTTAGTTTTCTCTAAGGTCCATTTGATCTCTTAAACCCCCATTTTAAATTCTATGATTCCAAGATCAGGGAAGGATTAAAGTGCTGACGATAGAAGAGATCAAATTTTAATTTTGACAATAAACCAAGAATGAAAAATTCCATACAAAGATTAAAAAAAATGTGTTACAACAATTGAAAACTACTCCTGCAAAGTGGGAATCTTGTGAATGATGCATTCATTATGCTGCTATTCCCCAGCCGCTAGCAGCTCTCCTTACTGAGTTTATTTATGGGCCATAAACCCGTAATCCACCAATGAAGAATGAAACTCTTAGGCTGGAGATCCACAGAGTATTTACACTTTAAAATCGAGCTCCCTTTTGTCATCAAAAAGGGAGAAATCAGAAATCAAAGAAGGAATAAAAACCTAAAGACCTTTCTGGGCAAAACCACCAAAAAGCAAGAGGCCAAGACTCAGGATCTGCCAAACTGTCCTAAATTTCTAAGGTTCTCCAAGACTTTGCATATTAATGAAAAGGAAAGTGGTCTATAATCCCTGTTGATCACTTAAAATGCCAATAATAATGAAGAAAAAGGAGAGTGATTTGAGTGACTGATCTGAACTGGCAATGATTCCTCCAACCTTGGACCTTCACAGGTCCCAATTCTAGGCTGCCAGAATAGTACAGTGGAAAGAAAGCTGGATATAGAGCCTGAGGACCTGGGTTCAAACCCTCACTGTCACTAACAGCCTGTGCAAAATCAGGATAATCACTTTATCTCTCCAGATCTCAGCTTCCTCTTCAGTAAAATGAAGCAACTGAAGGAAGTAATGCCTGAGGTCATTCACCAAGCTAGTCTCCCTGCTCCCATTGTGTTGACCCAACCTAGGCTAATCATATGTGAAAGAGAAAAAGACAACCTCTGTGTACATTAGACTAAAATAAGACGGGGGAAAATAATAGATCACCTTTAAATTCAGTTCCCAGGGATTGTCTCTCCTTTTGTAATTTCAGTATAATGAACTGCTTCGTCAAAAGATAACATGGGAAGCCAGAAAGCTCAAGTTCCCCTCCTAATTAGTTCCTAGAGACCTCAAGCTCATAAGACCAAAGCCCTTCCCAGAATGGCACATGAAGACGGATGCAGGGAGCAGCTAGGTGCACAGTGGATAGAGCTCTGGCCCTGCAGTCAGGAGAACCTGAGTTCAAATCCATCCTCAGACATTTACTAGCTGTATGACCCTAGACAAGTCATTTAACCCTATTGCCAAAAAAAAAAAATTGCAAAACACAAATAGACAAGAGAGAAATCTTCCCTTTTGAGATGTTGATTCTGATTTTAGAATCTTTTCTGTCTTTTTTCTCCTCCCTTTTTTTTTTGGAGGAGGGAAGGTAGGGCAAGTGGGGTTAAGTGACTTGCCCAAGGTCACATGGCTAGTTTTGTGTTAAGTGTCTGAGGCTGGATTTGAACTCAGGTCCTCCTGACTCCAGGGCCAGTGCTCTATTCACTGTGCCACCTAGCCTCCCCATCTCCTCTCTTTTCCAACAAAATAAGGAAGAAAACATTATGTGGAGGAAAACAAAATGTCATCTTTTCCTTTTTTAACAATGGGCACACTCTATTTTTGTCTTTCTATTCCAAATGCTTAGCGCCGAGGCTGCACAGAGCAAACACTTCCCAAATGCTTATTGTTTGATTGCCAATTCACTGAAGCATTGAAATACGCACCAGGTGACTGAGACTAAAACTTGACCTCAGTGTTTTGAGGAAATTGAAAACATTCTGCCCTGTTTGTCTGAACCCTTTTTTCAGGAGTGATTTTCAATCTCTGAACCCAGTCTGTAGTAAACCTGTAACAACCTGGCATCCCAGAACTCAGAGCTTTCTTGCCGATCCAAGAGCTAATAGCAAGTCCTAGATAAGCTGAAAATAGTAGACTTCAAGGGATTCTTGGGGTCAGGAGAATCCTGGAGTCAGGTCTCCAGAGATATACAAACAGTAGCCATTCAATAAATTGTTGTTAAATGAATGATTCTGTGGAAGAATTAATGAAATGGAAGAGCTGAAGCCCCACCCCCACCCCCATTATTGGCCTTTTTCCTTTGAACAGGCTGGATGGATTTCCATGATCTATTTCGGAAAATGGGACACAGAAACAGCCTATTGTCTCAAATGGTATTTAAGTCTGATATTGGAGCATACAAGCTGCCTACCTGTAGCCCCGAGCTTATTTCCTTATTAAGAAACTCGGGTTTTAATGAGGTCATTGATCCCCCCCCATCACCACCTTGCTCAACCATTTTTCATCCAAGGAATAATAAATACAATAAATACATATGAAAGCCTCCTTGCGAGGGATGGTGTGCGGGCCAGGGAGGATGACAGTCTAGATGACACACGCTCTGTCTGATCTCCGAGAGATGATTTTTCAGGTTCTCATTTCTGTATTGGCAAATGCCCAATATTACATTGTTCATATATTTATTTGTTTAAATAAGAGTTCTTCTGCCAAGATCTTTGAACACTTAAAAAATACTTGATCACTGTGTTCCAATATAATTTGTAACCATATGTATTTAGATATAATCATACACATTTAAAAATATTTACCTTGAGCTAAGTAGATGGGCAGAGTGGAACGGTGGGATACAAGCACTGATGTTAAAGAGAGACCTCTGGCCTCAAGGAATTTTCAGTCTGCCAGGGTGAAGAGGCAGCCAGGTGGTACAGTAATAGAGTACAGGGCCTGGAGTCCGGAGCATTTCCATACAAAGTAGGCCTCAGATACTTACTAACTATGTGAACTGGGGCAAGTCATTCAACTGTTGTTGACTTGAGAGTCCTAATCTATAAAATGGGAATGATAATCACACCTCTTCCCAGGATTGTTGTGAGAATAACATGAGATAATATTTGTAAAACTCTTTGCAAACCTTAAAGGGCTATGTCATTTGTGGCAATGATGATATGATGATGATATTAAGTAATCTATAGACTTCATTAGTCCTCCAAAGATGTCCATGACACAAAAGAGATTAAGAAGCCCTGGCTTACCTTATTTGTGACCATTAAAGTCATCCCATGATGCCTCATTTTGATGTACAGGTGACCCTGCTTTTGTGAAGATTTTCCCAGCAGAGTATTGCCCCTGAAAATTCTTAGGAACCTGGATAATAAGCTTCAAGTTCCAGCCTCTCATGTCCAAGTAATGAGTGCCAACTCCATTCTCTAAGGATCTGCCTAGAGAAGTCCTAAGGCACTTATCATCAGGTTCCCTGGAGAGTGAGGAATTTTTCAGCCACAGCAATTCATGAAAAGGGGCTGTGACTTGATCTGTGTGCATTTTCCCTCCACTCTACATGAGTGGAGGGAAAATGCACACAGATCAAGTCACAGATCTTTCAAGGACAGAAGCAGTGAAATATAAGTTGGGACACCCCTTAATATTCACCTAACTTTAATATTCTTCAGTCTCACACAACATTTCCTTGTATCTAATTGTGGCTGGGTTGAAGGAGCAGGAGGAGGAGAGCTATTTAAAAAGAGAGGGTCACTCGTATGTGTCGTATGTGTTTAAGTTTCTTCTTTCAGTAGTCTTCAGCCCAGATAATCCCTCAAAAGAAATATTCCTTCTTCCACATAGCTTTCTTTTCCATAGCCCTTCCAAATTTCTGGTCATCAAGTTAAAGTCAGTAATGGTTGAATCACAGAACCAGAACTTAAAAAGATTTCTGAAGCCATCAAGTCACCTTCATTTTACTTATGAGGAAACTGGAGTTTAGAGAGGATTATAAGATCATAGCCCTAGAGCTGTAAGGAACATTAGACATTATTTAAACCAATCTTCTCATTTTTACTAATAAAGATATTCTCTCAACACTAAATTATTCAATCCCTCCACTGGTGGAGAGTATAGTCCCTAGCACAGTTGATAGTCTTTGAGTGTTCTTTACATTAAAAAAATTCATAGCACTTTAACAACTCAACTCACTGCAATTCCACCCATTCTTCAAGGTGCTATTCAACTACAACCCTCTTCATGAAGCCTTTCTAGATTCCACCTGCTCCACCTGCTCCACTTCCACATCACCACTGCCAACAGAAATTACCTTTTTGTGAGATTATACCAGATCATTATGCTCTCTGATTTTAACTAGACTGGTCAGTCTCCTAGAGCTGTACAATTACTCTACATACATAATGGAAAAGGAAAATGATATATGTTGGAGAAGATGTTAAAAATTGGAACACTAATACATTGCTGGTGGAGTTTGAACTGATCCAACCATTCTGGAGAGTAATTTGGAACTATAGCCAAAGGGCAATAAAACTGTATATGCCCTTTGAGCCAGCTATCTGCTACTAGGTCTGTATCCCAAAGAGATCATAAAAAAGGAGAAAGGACCCACATGTGCACAAATATTTATAGTAGCTCTTTTGTGGTGGCAAAGAATCGGAAATTGGGAGGATGTCCATCAAGTGAAAAACAGCTGAACAAGTTATGGTATATGAATATAATGGAACACTATTGTGCTATAAAAAAATGATGACCAGGCAGATTTCAGAAAAACCTGGAAAGGTTTACATGAACAGATGGTAAATGAGCAGAACCAGGAGAACATTGTACACAGTAATACAAACATTGTGCAATGATCAACTTTGATAGATTTGGCTCTTCTCAGAAATACAATGATCTAACATAATTCCAAAAGATGGAAAATGATGGAAAATACTGTCCACATCTAGAGAAAGAACTATGGAGTCTGCATGCAGATCAAAGCACATTCTTTTCACTTTTTGGGGTTTTTTTTTCCTTTCTCATGGTCTTTCCCTTTTTGTTCTGATTCTTCTTTCACAACATTGCTAATGCGAAATATGTTTAATGTGATCATACAGGTATAACCTGTATCAGATTGCATTCTATCTTGGGGAGGAAATATAGGATGGAGGGAGAAAAAAGTTTAGAACTCAAAATCTTATAAAAGTGAATGTTGAAACCTTTTTTTCATGTAAATGGAAAAAATAAAATACTATTAAGTAGGAAGGAAGGAAGGAAAGAAAGAAAGAAAGAAGGAAGGAAGGAAGGAAGGAAGGAAGAAAGGAAGGAAGGAAGGAAGGAAAGAAGGAAGGAAGGAAGGAAAGAAGGAAGGAAGGAAGGAATGTAAGAAGGAAGGAAGGAAGGAAGAAAAAAAGGAAGAAAGAAAGAAAGAGAGAAAGAAAGAAAGAGAGAAAGAAGACTATACAATGTTCTATATGGGGCTACTTGGGAACATAAAAATCATTAAGAATAAATTTATTTTGAAACAAAAAATACATATGCTAAAATGCTTAAATAACAATTTAAAAAAGAAGAAGAAATAAGGAAGCATACTCACCTGTTCTCAAAAAGAAGTGGAGGACTACAGAATATACAGTCAGACAGGGGGGAACAAAAGATGTTGGTTTTTAATTAATCATTTTTCTTTCTTTCAGGGAGGGTTTAATTTGGGGCAGGGGGAGGGAAGGAGGAGGAAAATATTCAGAAATGACTGTGATGTAAAAACAAAAGGCATCAATAACATGTTGTTGTTTTTTTTTAAACCCAGGGTCACCTTGGCAACACAATGACCATTAGAACAGGATTGTAGTGGTCCTTGTCTCTATAATGAGTACATTGTTTAAATTCTATCAGAGTTTGGTGCATAGCTATAAGATACATCTCTGGACAATTGAATCTACACATTGATAACCAAGAAAAATGATGTAAGCTTAGGTTTCATTAACAAAAGGATGATTTCCCAGACTAGGGAAGTACAGGTCCCTAGTGCTATATTCTAGCATGGTCAAACCACATTCTGAGTATTATGTTCAATTCTGGATGTCACCTTCTAGGAAAGACACTGGCAAACTGGAGAATGTCCAGAAAGAGAAAATCGAGGTAGTGAAAGATCTCAGGTTGATGCCAGAAGAGGATTATTTGTAAGGATTAGTCAACAAATATTTATTAAGTGCCTACTATGTGCCCAGTCCCTGTGCTAAGCACTGGGGGCACAAAAAGAAGACAGGCTCTACCCTCAAGGAGTTTATAATCTAATGTTGTGGACAACATGTAAACAAAACCAACAAACAATCCACATAGGGAATAACTAACAGAAGGAAGACATTCGAATTATGAGGGGTTCAAAAAAGTTTCCTGTAGAAGATAGGATTTTAGTTAGAACTTACAGGAAGATCAGACCTGTGATTTGGGAAAAGTTATTTCATGACTAAATGGAGGATGGATTGGAGACAATTGACTTGGAGAAGGTGAGAGTTGGGGAAATTAGATAACTATCTTTAAACTCTTGAACACCTGATACATAGGGGGAAAAAAGATTAGATTTTTTTTTTTAGTCTGATTCCCAGGAATTAGAACTAAGGGGAATGGATAAGTGTTACAAGGAAGCCAATTAAAACTAGAAGTAAGAAACAAAAAAAAACCTTCCTAAATATTAGAGCTCATCTAAAGTGAAGCAGGCTGCCCTGGAAGATAGTGGATTCCTTCTACTGGAAGGTATTCAGCCAAGTCTGGATGACATCTTTTCAGATAGGTTGTAGAAGGTACTCTTGGACACCAGGGATCACTCCCTCCTTCTAGATACCCTCTTGCCTCAAGAATAATATACTTTTATTATTCTTTTCTCATTTTATCCAAGTCTCAATTGGCCTAAATGGCCTCTTGCATCCCTTCCTCTTCCAAGATTCCATGATTCATTTCCAGGTCACAGTTTGACCCTTGGTTCTTCAATGCTCATTTGTAGAAAGAGTTGGTGTAGGTTGTCAAGCTTTTCTGTAAGCCATGGCTCCAGCTGCTTAGCCACCCAACTACCCCGCCCTCATCTTCATGACTGCCTGAAGTGGACAATAAAGGAATGACTGCCTAGATGCCAAGTGAGAAACTATCTTAAAAGACTTCAGTAACCACCCACAGGTTTATGAATGAGTGTCACTGTGAAGCTATCTCAATGTAACCAATATTTGATGAGAGGAAAAACCCTATATCTCCAACCCCACTGCAGCCTCATCCATAATCCCAATTTAGAGCACGCCACGCAGAGATCTATTTTAATATATCTGTTGACCTACTTTACTATTCCAGCGTTAAAAAAGTTAAACTGCTAACTTACAAAGCATTGGGTTGCCATTTTCCAATAAAACACTTTTTTGTTTTTAACAAGGGGCTTTCTGTTCCAGTTTCCTTTTTTTTATGAGTTAGTTTCCATTGTACACAGGTGCTGATGGATTTGCAGAAAGGGTGAAATGGAAAAAAAAAAGTCTTTAATGTATCCCAGCCCAGAGGTGATCTGTAACTTCTGACAGCTTGGAAATCACTTACATCCACAAATTCTGCTTTGTTCTCTCATCTTTGCTCCTTCTCCTTTGTGAGAATACTATTACGCGGATCATAGAAACAAACACAAATGCTACGTGCAATGACTAACGTCGCTGGTCAGGAAAAAGTGAGCACATTAATTTTAGCTCTTTGCCATACGAATTCTTTCCTCCTTGCCCGTCCAAACCATTATTCATTCCACTTTAGAATCTGTCACTAGGATGTCCTTTAGGTACTGAGTTGTCTTACTTCCAGAAAGTGTAAGGCAGGTTTTTTATTTTCTCCCAAGCATTTAGTTAGTGTTGCCTAGAAGGTTTACAATTCTTAATGAACTAACAGAGAACAATTGAACTAAGGAGGCAGACTCACAAGCAGTTGATCCAAGTGGAGCAACACAACCTCTTATTCTCCGCTATGGGCTTCTCTGACCTTCACACTGCAAAGGTTACAATGAGTTGAAAAGACCAGGTTGATCTTGATGCTTTTCATATTCTTTTTCTAACCAAAATTGCCAGATAGAAAGAAAAGAATTTAACCCACATTCAATTTTATACTCATACCTTTCATGAGAAGACATTTAATGGGACTCAAGTAAAGACTATCCATTGTCAGGTAGAAAAACAATGACTAGCTATAGAAGCAAGAGTCAGATAGAGAAGTTAAGGTTTCAGCTTCTTCCATAGGTCAAAGGAAAAGCAGAACCAGGGAAAATGGATACAAAAGTCATGGTCCCAGAAGGTAGATGAGTCCAGGTTCAAATCCCAACTGCTCTTTGCCACCTGCCTGAGTGGAAACAATTTCCTCTGCCTTTCTGACCTTCAGTTTCCTAACCATCTAAATGAATGAGTTGAACTAGATGGTTCTCTAAGATCTCTTCCCTCTGACCCTCTGAAACATTGGTTGTTGTTGGTGGTGGTTTTAAGTTGAAGGTATCTGCATTGACTTGATTAGTAATGGTAAGAGATCAGAAAGGTATAAATCCAAATCATCCCCTTGACTTATTCCAAAAAAGAATCTAATTAATGTGATCATCACTACCTTCTATGTCTTCCACCAGAACAAAAATATGATCCTCCAGTTGCCCACCAAAAATAAAATAAAATAATCTGTATTGACTTTATACATTCATACACCATTTTATTATATTATTTATTTTATTATATAATAATATGCTTTATGTTTTTTGCATAGTTTGTCACTTATTATATTATTTTTATATACATTTTTAATATATGCAAGTATACATGTGTATGTATGCACACACACAGACATCTTTTATTTCTCCTTGCAAAATAGAGATACATACAAAGAGAGAAAGCAACATTGTAAACCAATTGCAATTGCAAACCTATGCTTGTTGAGGGCCGGTAGAACCTGTTACTTTCTGTCTTTGTATGTATCCCCCATGTCTTGCACAAGACTTGACAAAACTAAGGTCTTCTGCTTGACTGATGGAAGCCCTGTGTATGCAATGATTCCTTCCCTAATATTAAGGAATACTATTGGTCATTAGAAAGTCCAGGGCAATTAAAAAGACTTTGAGAGTATTGGGGGAGGGAGAGGGAAACAGAAAAGGGAAGTGTGAGGATTTAGGAGGAGGTTTAGTTAAGGACTGCTTTTAGTTTTCCAAGAGTCCAAATACATAGGTTCTTACTCAATAGTTCCTTGAGTAAAACATATCCAGCATGAATGAAATTGGGAATTTAATCCATGGGACCAGTTTACAAGAATATTAACAGGGTGATGCGATAGCTGATTGATCAATCAAAAAAACACTTATTAAGTACCTAGTATATACCAGGCACTAGTCTAGGTCCTGGAAAATAAATATAATGAATAAAATAACCCTTACTCACAAGGAACTTCCGTTCTAGGAGGAAAGGGATGGGGGTTACAACAACAGTTATATAAGTGTAGGTAGAACACACACACACACACACACACACACACACACACACACACACACACACACACACACACTAGCAGCTGGGGAAATAAGAAAAGGCTGAAGTAATCTTAGGCTACATTAATAGAAATGTCATGTACAGAATAAAGGGAGTGAAAGTACTATTGGTCAGAGCCCATGTGAAATACCATGTTCAGTCCTGGGTACCACATTTTAGGATGTACATTGACGAAGTGGAGAGAGTAGTACAGAGGAAAGTCATTGGGCTGGTAGAGGACCTTGGAAGCTAGCGCATACAAGGACTATTTGAAGGAAATGGGAATGTTGAGCCTGAAGAAGAAAGACCTAGGAATGACATAATAGCTGTTTGCAAAGTATGTGAAGGGCTGTGATGTAAGAGATTTGTTTTATTTGAACAAAAAGAACAGACCTCCTAGGAACAACAGGTGGAAGGTACAAAAATAAAGACAGAGGCTTGATATAAGTAGGGAATGGGAGTGTTAACAATTTAAGAAGCCTAAAAGTAAAATGATTTATCTCAGGAAGAGTGGAGATCCCTGTCACTGAAGGCCTTCCAATAAAAATCAGATACCCATTCTTCAACCGAATTGTTGACAGGGTTCTAAATTTATAACTCCAACTACATGGTCTCTGAGATCCTTCTCCCTCTTCCAACTCTAATATAATACAAATCATTCTTCTTAACTGGCCACCAATCTAGTAATATGGGAGAAACAGTCAACTCAGCATTTTTCAATGTTTTCTTTGCATGGGGCAGAAGTGTTCTGGATTACTTAAGGATTTTAAGAGCTGGTTATCTGTCTTCAAAATGAAAATGAAAGGTAGGGGGGAGGTAAAAGAGCAGGGAAAAAAAAAGAAAAGCTAAAGGTGTCTGTTTCCTCTTATTTAGAGTTGAAAGCTATTATCATAAAAATGCCCCCCTCTGCTCTCCTTGATCATTTGTTCTACACATTAAATTTTCCGATTTTATGTACTCCTTAAATTATTTATAGGTCAGCGGAGCCCTTTCTTATGATGTGCTTCTGTCTGATGGAGCTCAGATTCAACACCAGATCTGATATTCTTTGCCTTCTCTGTATTCCCAGGAGAACTTTGTATGCCTTAATAACAGCTGCGCTTTTATCGCCAGTGTTCCACTTATATCCCTTAGGGGCTCTGGTGACCATATTACCCAGTCAGCACTTGGCTGTAAAAAAACTCACGCCCAACTAGAAACTTTTATAATCCTAGAGAAGGAGGCCAACATTCTGCTCCTCTCTAGAAAGAAAGGAAATACTCCTAAAAGTAGTTTGCTACTTTCTGTCCTTCTAAAACTATGTTTGGGTGGGTTATGGGTAGAGTTGTCAGGCTCCTCTAACATTCACTCTCTGTAGCAGTTGCATTTAATTTACTGTATTTAATATAAATATAATAGCTAGCATTTATATAACACTTTGGTTTGTAAAACACTTTACAAATATTATGCCCACTTCACAGATGATGAAATAGAAGAAGGGGTTAAGTGACTTGCCTAGGATCATACAACCAGTAAGAGTCTAAGGCTTAATTTAAACTAAGTTCTTCCTGACTCTATACACTCTCTCCATTTCACTACTTTGCTGTCTAATATACTCTGGCAACACATATTGCCTAGATCATGAATTTGAAATTTAGGTGAGTGGTGGCAAAAAAATAGAAGCTAAGAGGATGTCTACCAATCAAGGAATGGCTGGACAAATTGTGGTATATGACTGTGATGGAAAATATTGTGCTAAGGAAATTATAAGCTGAGTGGTTTCAGAAAAACCTGGGAAGATATGAACTGATGCAAAGTAAAAAGGACAGAACCAGGAGAACATTGTACACAATAACAGCAATATTGCAAGAATGACTAACTGTGAAAGACTTAGACACTCTGATCAAGGCAATGATCCAAGACAATTCAAAGGACCCAGGATGAAAAATATTCTCCATTGGCAAATAGAGAACTGATGAACTCTGAGTACAGATTGAAGTAGACTCTTTTTACTTTATTTTTCTTGGGTTTTATGCATGTGTATTTTCCTGTGCAACATGGCTAATATGGAAGTGTATTTGGCATGACTTCACATGCATAATCTACATCATGTTGCTTGCTTTCTCAAGAGGAAAGTGGATGAGAAGAATAGGATTTGAAACTCAAAAATATTTTAAATGGATGTTATTTTTTACACGCAATTGGGAAATAATTAAATTGTCAAAACTAAATAAATTAAATAAATTTAAGTGACATTGCCCTCATTAGCCTTAATCATTTTTATATAGATACGTGTTTTGTCTCCCTAACTAGACTGTAAACTCTTTGAGCTCAGGGACTGTGTTTCCCTAGTGTTTACTCAGGGATTAGCTCATAATAATTGCTCAATAAGTGTTTGTGAATTCCTTGATCAACCTTCTTAACACCTAACCTAATGTCATGTATATAGTAGTAGCTCAATGAACAAGTGTGAGTAGATGAATATTTTAACAGTCAACTTAACATAATGGATTGGGGGTGGCTAGCTGGTACAGTGAATAGAACACTGGCCCTGGAGTCAGGAGAACCTGAGTTCAAATCTGGTCTCAGACACTAAACATACACACACAAAAAAAACTATGTGTGACCTTGGGCAAGTCACTTAACCCCAATTGCCCTACCTTCCCCCCTCCAAAAAAAAAAGCAAAAAAAAAAACATAATGGATTGAACCAAATGAGTTTAGGAACACTAGGTTTGGAAATCAAAAGATAAATATGGCTCTGCTGCAACCTACTTTTGTGACTTTGTTATCTCATCCCTCAGTGTCTTCACTATTTCACCTGGAAAATCAGGGTTTGGGGCTTAGATGATCAATAAGGTCTCTTCTGATTTAAAATAACATGCATCTAGACCTTTTTTATTCTAAATCCCTCCTCCACAATCTATGAAATTTCAGAATTGAAATTGCAGAATCTCAGAGGGTATTCCTTCAAGGTTTTGACCTTCAGATGTTGAAATACATTGAAATACCACCCATCTGTTCCATTTATAACTCAAATATCTCAAATGAGATAATATGTCAAGAATTTTGCAAACCTTAAAGAGCTATAAAAGTGTTAGCTATTATTATTATTATTATCATTACTCTTATAAATTCTACCTCCAAACTGCTGAGTTAGTGGACAACTTCTAGCCCTGTTGAAGAGAAAATTATTTGGCCGAGGCTTAGTAGACTTCATTGTCTTTTTACATACTCTCTCTCCATTCCTAGAATGAACTCCCTTCTTCCTTCTGATAATATTCACTGACTTTAAGAACCAGGTCAGGTAACCTCTCTTGGATGATGTCTTTCTAACTACTTCCAGATGGAAAGAATTCTTCTAGCAAAAGACTAGAATCAAAGTAACTCTCTATAGGTAGGAAAAAATGATTGCTCAATCTATGGTACATTAAGATAATATCATTCATCATGAGAAATGGTAAATGTAAAAATTACAGAGCAACTTGAGAAGACTTCTGTGAACTAATGTTAAGTGAATTAAACATATAGAAAAACTATTTAGATCAAAGCTGTCAAAGACCCAGCCTGCAGGCCAAGCACCTGCAAATCTAAGTGTGCCTGAACCAGATTAAAATTTAATTGAGAAACATTTAACAAAATAATTAAAAATGTAATATAGCATAGATGATGTAAATGTGTGGTTTTCTAAGTTAAATGCAGCCCTGAGGTGATTTAACTTTGATACCAATGATTTAGACAGTGATCACAATAATATGAATAATATCACAAAATTTTCTACCTCTTCTAGAGCTTCCTTTTCACCATCGAGATGCCTCTGTCCCCTTAGTGTCCCTTCTCGGATTTGTGTGTTCCTACCCTATTTCCATCCTGCTTTTGAGAGGTTGGCCCAGACCAGCCATGCTCACTTTTCTCTTGGTTCTATTTCTTAGCCCTGAGGCTTTTCCACCTTCCCCTTGCTCACAAACCTCACCTTTCAGGTTCCCATCATGTGGCATCTTTCTGATTAAAACGTAAGCACCTTAAGAATAAGTCCTGTTTTCTTTTTGCTTGTATTTGTAGTCTCCATGCTTAGCACAATGCCAAGCACATAGTAAACGCTTGATAACTGGGTTGTTTGTCTACTATCTATCCATTTATCTATCTATCTATTTTTCTATTTATCTATCTATCTATTTATGTATCTGTCATCTGTCTCTCTATGTATCTATCTATCTATCTACCTATCCATCCATCCATCCGTCCGTCCATCCATCCATCCACCCATCCACCCATCCATCCATCCATTTATCTATCTATAACATTAGTTCTCTTAATTCAGTAACTACTTATCATTACAGAGGACTTTCAATGAAATATACTCCCTTACTCTTAGCAGAGAAATGGTGTACTACAAGTGTGGAAGAAGACATATTGTCATGAACAATCACTGTGTTGATTTTTTTTTTTTGCTTAACTGTACTTTAAAAAAAACAGGAATGATTCTATAAGGGAAGAGGGAAGAATAGGAAATCATTGGAAAAGGACAACAGTGTGTGTGTGTGTGTGTGTGTGTGTGTGTGTGTGTGTGTGTGTGTGTGTGTGTTTCAGGGAGAGGGGAGAAAAGCATTTCAGATTTTTTAAAAATGATCCCTTCACCCTTGAAAGGAAAAACAGTTTGACATCTACCATGTACTTAAGCAATTTGAACTTACACTATAGGCATCTCATCTCCCTATTAAGTGGTAAATTCCGTGTGGGCAAGCACATCAGTTTTCTAAATCATTGTATTTCTAGTACCTAGTTAAATGCCTTAAAATGGTCAATACATGATTGATTCAACATATTAGACATTTGGTTCTTTAATTATTTCAAATGTACTCAATGCAAATGATTCCTCTATAAAAATCAATACATTGTTGGCATTTCTCCAGTCCAAAGGCATCTCTTCCCTTCTCTACATCTTGAAGATCACTGAAAACAGTTCAACCATAACATCACCCAATTCTTTCATTACTCAAGAATATGCTTCATCTAGAGTTCTAGACCAAGTAATCTGAAATCTGAAATGTCAATCATGTGTCCTGCTACTAATTCCCTACTAATCTTATAAGGGTGTACAAAAAGACAGTCCAATCTTAAATTCATAAATCTTAATATTACACTAAAACTTTTAGAACACAATGTATATCAACTCACCATTAGTCATTTTAAACTTTATTTCACATCAACTAGATAGCTGTTAGTACTCTCACCAGTATCCTCAAATTATCATGTAGATACTTAAGTTCTTACAGGTTGTATCCCATCCCAATCCCTGGTAGCATATAAACTCCATGTTCAATTGGTTGGGTAGGTGAAGAAAACAACCAAGAACCACAGATCATGAAATGAGAGATAAGTTATTAAATGCAAAGGACATGAACCACACAGGTCAGAACCCAATCAATCCTCCAATATCATCCAGATGTAAAGGTGATGTAGAGAAGAAATAGAATGAGAGCCATATGGTTCCTACCTTATTAACTTCATGACTGTAGGCAAATCACTGTACTCCTCTTTGCTTCAATTTCCTCATCTATAAATGGAGGGGGAAAAGCCTCTAAAATGTCTAGATCACAGAGTTCTTGCAAGAAAAGTGCTTTGTAAACCTTTAAAAGTGATAGAAATGTTTGTAATTATTTAGAAATGTCTGCTACTGGTAATAATTGTTGCTGTTGATGGAGGAAACTAGGGCATGAATCTGAGAAATGATCATGGGTGATAAATTTCTTTAGAAATGAAGTAAAGAAATGCTGAAATGCCCCGTATCAACAGAGCAAGATGAAACCTAGAAAAAGAGAACAGAGTGTAAACAAGCTGAACAACTAAATCATAGATATCTTCAAGGGGGTACGTATTTAGAACTGGTCGATTTGATAGTTTTGACCTACTGGGAAAATCCTTGAAAATCCCTGCTGCTAACAAGAACTGTTTTATGAAAAAGCTATCTTCTGTGGCTGACTCAAACATTCTGAAAACTCTTGCCAAGGTATCACACTTTGATGGAGAGAGGTAGTGCCCCAGACTACTGTAACTTGGTGGAAATATCTCTTATGACTGGGTGACCTTTTGTTCTGGTATTATATTCAAGGAATAACTTTTTTATCTTAATATTTCCTAAATGGGTTTCCTTACTGAAAAGAAAATGGATTGACTAGCTGACAAATACTGCAATCCACTGGGCAGTTGTAATTCTACCACAAACTACTACATGAAGTTTCTAGTTAAAGATGATGATGGTGATGATGATGATGGTAGCATTTCTATAGTGTTTGATGTTTGTAAGACATTCTACAAATATTTTCTCATTTTATCCTCACATCATCTAGAGAGGTATTATGATTATACCCATTTACAAATGAGAAAACTGAGGCAGACAGAGGTTTAGCAACTTGCCCAGGGTCATGTAGCTTGTAAATGTCTGGGCTGGATTTGAACTCAAGTCTTCCTGTCTTTAGGTCAACCACACTATCCACTGTGCCCCTGAGTGACATAGGCATCTCTTATGAGATTGGTTGATTAGATTTAGTTGACTGCTGCATGAACTGATAAAATCAAAAATACAAAGCCAGGGTTTCCAGATCCTTGGGCAGAGATGGAAGGAACAGCAACTGTGAAATCCAGTTTGCCCTTCCAGGCCTTCCCATTCACTCTAACAATAAGTCATAACCTTGCCTTGGTGAGGAACCTTGGGGGTTGTGTAGCATGAAGACATACACCCCAGCAAAACATTTTTTCCCTGGGAAGATAAGCCCAAGGAAACATAATACATCCCCAGACAAAGCCATCATTGTTTATGGTGGAATTCCCACCTATCTACTCAGAATCTTCACTACTATCATTAGTTTCATGCTATGAACAACACTCCAAACCACTCCACTAGTCCCATTCATACGCCCCTCTGACATTTTTTTTTGGACCTCAGTTCATAAAATGACAATGTTATGATCACCCTAGATTTGTGTTTGAAGGGCCTATAAATTCTAGTCTATCATTCATTATTTAATTCAAAATGAATGTTGTAAGTGTGAATGAGGATGATGGAAAGTTGCAACCTAACCAGAGAGACATTAATATTCTAATGGCATGGACATGTCCTTTATTACCAGAACTGGTACATAGGACTGTCTTCGGTTATAGCAGGAAATTTATTTGAGGTCCATCTTCACTTTCAATTATCATTAGAAGACACTGGAATTTCTCATCTTCCACATACTCAAATCAGTGGTTAATTACTAAGTTTCCTAATCTGTGAAATTAGAAGGTGGGACTAACTGACCTCTGTGGCGTCCTACAGGTCTATGTCTATGTCCTATGATCCTGTTATTTTAAATGATTATTTGTGACTTTCTTGACATTTTTAGTGAGATTATTTCATTTTAATCCTCTCCAATTTGAGTCTATAAAATTCTACTTATTGCTAGTCAAATTCCTGAATCTCTAAGACTTCTTTTTAGAGAAAAGAAAAGAAAAATACTTTCTGCATGTGTGTCTATACTTTTTTAAACTGAACTTGTGATTATATTGTTGCAGGAAACTCCTAGTAAGGAAGTCACCACTTTACCAATGCACACTGGTGCTTGATGCATGATTTATACTCTTGGAGAGTTCCCTGGGATACTAAGAAATAAAATGACTTGCCTGAGATCACATAGTCAATGTACCTTACAACAGAGAGAGCTCAATTCCTATTAACTCTGGTACCCACTCTCCATCCTCTATTCCAGGGACCATTATTGTTGTTTTTGAGTCATTTCAGTCATGTCTGACTCTTCATGATCCCATTTGGGGTTTTCTTGCTGAAGATACCAGAATGTTTTGCCATTTCCTTCTGCAGCTCATTTATTTTCCTTAATGGTATTTTATTTCTTCCAATTATACATAAAGATAGTTTTCCACATTCACTTTTATAAGATTTTGAATTCCAAATCATTTTCTCCCTCCCTCTTATCCCCTCTCCCCAGGATAGCATGCAATCTGACATGGGCTGTACATGTACAGTCATATTAAACTTATTTCCACATTAGTCATGTTGTGAAAGAAGAATTAGATCAAAAGGGAAAAACCATATTTAGTTCACTTTACAGATGAGGAAAAGGAGGGTTAAGGGACTTGCCCAGGGTTACAGAGCTAGTAAGTGTCTAAGGCCAGATTTGAACTCATGAAGATGAGTATTCCTGACTCCAGACTCAACACTTTATCAACTACGCCACCTAATGTTCCACAGTGAGTATATCACACACATATATTTAAATACGAGATTCTGCTTATGTGTCTACATAGATATATGGACATATGAATACATTGTGTGTGTGTGTGTATATATATACATATATGTATATGTATATATATATATATATATATATATATATATATACACACACATACACACATACACACACGTATACATATTTATATATGGCACTGTTCAAAACCAGTCATGGTCAATGTCCCCAACACTGAAGAACAGTTAGCAAATGAATTAATTTTCCTTAGAGAATGTTGTTAAATTTCTATCTGCCCCAGTGTTCTCACTTGTAAAGTAAGGACAACAATAGCACTTACCTCTATAGTTTTCTTATTAATAATAACAATTATTAATAATATTAATGATTCTACACAATAATTAACTAGAAACTCTATGTAGTATTTTATAGGCTAACACACAATGTACGAAATAGAAAAGGCATTCAATAAATGGTATTAACTAAATGGCTAATTGTCAGGCCTTGATTATAGAACACCACCATTTCAAGTAGTCCTTTAAGAATATAAACACTCTGAAGTCAGGGATTGTCTCATTTGGGAGAGAGGGGTGTTGGTTTTTTATTCATCTTCCAGCACCTAGAATGTTACCCATTGTACACACATAATGAATGTTTGGACTGATGCTATGATTTCATCATTGCAGGACTCTCGGTACTATAAATACTTATTTTTCCATTAAATTCCCATCTGAACCTGCCTCCCATACTACTTTCCAGTTTACATTGTTGGCTCCTCTCCTTTGTTGGAGTATGGGAAAGCTCCTATCCTTAGGAATGATTCATTCTTCCAAACCAAACTATCCTGGAACAATGACCCATTCCTGTAATGCCTGCTATTAAAATGGGGTAGATCAGTCTGTTGGATCACATGAGATTGGAAGTTCTGAGCTACAGTATGGCTCTGATGCCCACACTAAGTCTGGCACCAAGATGGTGAAACCTCCCCCTTCCTTGAAGCAAGGAGCCACCAGGCTTCCTTAGAAGGGACAAACCAGTCCATAAGGAGCCACAGCATACCCAGAGTGTGTGAAACAAAGAGACTTCTGAAATTCAAAAGAAACCCGCAAGCCCTTAACAACTAAATCACAAAAATCTACAAAATGTATGTGTCTTGACCTGATGCAGTGATAATTTTTCCTAACAGGAAAGACATTAAAAATTCCTGCCACTAGCAGAACCTTCAGGAGTATTAGGTGACCCTCACTTCTGCAACATGGCTCAACTAATACTCCTTTCTTAGCTTTCACTCATCTTTCCTGAATACCTAAATCCACGTTTGGCCATTTTTCCTTAGTAGGCAGCCAGGTAGCAAAATGGATTAAATACCAGACTAAGTCAAGAAGACCCAAGTTCAAATCCTGCTTCAAAAATTAAGTGTGTGACCCTGGGCAAGTCGCTTAACCTCTATCTGCCTTAGTTTCCTCAACTGTAAAAATGGAATAATAATAGATATTATTAATAATATATAAGAATAGTTTGCTATGAGGACCAATTAACATACATGAAATGTGCTTTGCAAACCTTAAAGACCTTATTAATGGTGTGAATTCATTGGAAGAAAGAGCCATTTCTCTGCATCCCTGCCTTTCTCTGTAGCCCTGATGCTTATCATGGCATCTGGTATACATTGAGCAAATAATAGATGCTTGTTAACTGACATTTCCCTATATCCACCCTGATTTCTTTTTTACTGAAAGAAATTTTAAGGAGGTTAAACCACTTTATGAAGATATTTTTAATAATTGAAACCTAAGAAAACATGCCAAACAAATAGGCATTTCCTCACAATATCCAGTAGTTAGAAATTAGTCAGAAACAAGCAATTAGTAGTCCTGTCATCTTTTTTTTTTAAGTAGAAACAGATGATAATTCATGAATCTCTTACCCAACACCCCTCATCCACAACAGATGTGGTTCTGTTCAGTGTTTGGTCATTGACAAGAAGGGGACACAATTAAAATGACCATTAAATTCTTCTATGTCCATTGATTTTTTTTCAACAAAAATGTTTTCCATTGAACTAATTAGTTTTAATTTTCAATGAATTTCCCTTTTCAACTCCATTTTTTAAACTAAATGGTCTCCTTTATTAGGCCACCATCTCACATTTACTTTGTACATTAACCTGATCTTGGCATTTCTTTAGTCTCTGCTTTGAAGAATTCTAGTGCCAAGGAGCTAACTTCTTTGCAGAGCCAATCATTCCGTATTTTAAAAGAAGGACTAGTTGTTAGAAGCTTTCAGGGTGTAGTAACACACTTCTTAGATTTGGAATGAATTAAACTGAGTTTGAATTTCATCTGTGTGATCTTAAACATATCACCTCCTTCTTTAGCCCTCAGTTTCCCCATTTGTAAAATTAGGTGGTAAGACTAAAGAAGGGGTGAGAAACATATGGTCTTGAGGCCACATGTGTGGCCCTTTAGGTCTTCAGTCTTTTGACTAAATTCTATGAAGTTTGAATTTCACGAAAGGGTCTCACTTGAGGACCTAGAGGGCCACATGTGACCTTGAGACCACAGGTTCCCTATTCCTGGACTAGACAATCTATTAGGATCTCTCTTTGTTCAGACTCTACAACTCAATGAATTTAGCAACAAACATTTCTGACTGTTGGCCTCAGCTACCTCTCCATTTTGGTCCAAGTTGTAAAGAGGGAAAGCAGATGTCTAGGATGTAACACAAGGCAATCTTTAATGATATTTTCATATAAATAAAATAAATTTAATTCATATTAATACCAGAAAAGTCCACTTCCTGGGCATACTGGTCTTTATTTTGTGGTAAGTCAAGTCACATGGGATACAGTGAAACCTCCTAAGCCTTTTGTGAAGAGTAACTCAGAAGAGGTAGTTCTTTCCTTGATGGAACATGCCAAAGACTCTGTCTTTATTCACAGCAGGTCCTCATAAATATGGGCCCAATTTTCTTTCTTCCCCATCCAGATTTTGTTTTAGAAACCTCCCTGGAAAAATCTACAGGGACCTTTGAAACCACTAACTTCCTTGGCTTTGCTTGGTGGACTTTAGTTCCCTGAAGCCATTTAATCACACACACTTAATGAATAATGAAGTCAGTTAAAATGTTTTTAATGTTATAATTAGTTCCCAAATTCTTATGTCCAAAACACTGAGTAACCAACAGGAGTTTCAACAAAACCTATTATTTACAGACAAGAAAAAAACTCAGAAGAAATAGAGCAAGGAAAATGGAAATGTAGCATGGGGAGCATGAGCTATTAAGTGATTGCAAGTTTATTAGGACTTTAAGATGAGGAAATTTATCAAGACTCTAAGGTAATAAGACTTCCTTGAAATACCAACTTTTGACATTTCAGCCTACAAAAATAGTGTGTCAACAAATCAAAACTTCACTTTTTCTCCCTTCAGTGTTCAGTCTTTGATTATTTACAAGAGTAAGAGGTGAGTGGAATACACATTAACCTCTTCTTCCTCTGTGCATAATTATTTTTCTCTTTTACTAAATTGCTTCTCTCATGAAGTCAACAGTCATATGTTTTCTCCTACAAATTAGCCTGGTTTTCTTATTTCTTCAGTGAAAATAACTGAGTTGAGATGGAAAACTTTACTGAGTATTGTTCATGACAGGGCAGTTCTTATGAAAGATGAGGGAAGGAGACTGTGTTTTCTAAGTGATTTCAACAAATATGAAAATTATGGATTATAGGAGTATACATTTTAGAGTTGAAGATATCTTAATGGTCATTGAATATTCTCATTTTAAGGATTAAGAAGCTAAGACCCAGAGAGGGCATAGCTTGGTCACAGTCACAGAGCTTTCAGATATTGGAGCCAGATTCAAATCCAGATGTTTTAAGTCCAAGTCCAGTGGCTCTAGGCACCTTTCTATGTCAACAAGACATCCATCTAACATTCATTATCTGTTTAAATCTCTGTGAGTAAAGCAGAGCTCCTATGCACATTCACCAGAAATGGAATATGAGATAAGAGGGAAGCAATTGTTTTTCTGAGTGTAGTTGGGAATTGGAGGTTATGTGTCATGTTTATTAACCTTCCTGTGGTAAGCTTGTTAACTCAACATCTTTGAAAATCCTCAAGGCAATTATCCAGAAATCTCTTTAATGCTGATGGCTTGAGTTCAAAGCATGTGAATGAGAGAAAGTCCTAAGAATGATAAATTGTGCAGAAATTACTGAAATAATATGGAAGAAGAAGGAAAAAAAAGAAAAAAGGAAGAAATAATATGGAAGAATATGGAAGAATGAGGAAAAATACTCTGGTGTCAAGAAAATCTGGGTTCAAATCCTATGGTTGATGCATCCTACCTATGAGACACTGAACAAGTCTCAACTTCTCTGGGCCTCAGTTTCCTCAAATGTAAAGTAGAATGGGCTAATTAACCTCTGTTCCTGCTATAAATCTCTGATTGAATGATTGAGGTAAGAAAAGGGAAGAAATACAGTAAGTTAGTCTACTAGCAAGGTGAGGGAGAATGGAAAGGTCAGAGCAATGGAAAGACCAGCAGAAAGCTACTTGACTTATGAGTACCCTATGGCCCTATGGCACAGTGGAAAGAACACTGGCTCTGATGACAGAGAAACAAGATTCAAATTCCACTTTTGGTGTCCACTAGACATGTGACCTTGGGCATCAAGTAATCTTCTTGGGCACCAGTGTCTTTGTCTGTAAAATGAAGGAAGGCTGGATTCTATGGCCTTTGAGGATCCTTCCAGCTCTAGAGTTTTGATCCTACCAAAAGAGGGTTTGTACAAAGAAGTGAAGAAATGCACTCTCCAGTGTGGAAAGCAACCCAAATAACACAGAACACAAACACAAGTGAAATCCTGCAATGAGTTGAGTATGGTGAATATTCACTGATTTTGAGGCCTGCATCCGTGTCTATAGACACAGAATAGGATTTCTTAAAGGAACTTCACTAGCATAAGTTGATAAAAGAGGATAACTGAATCATAGGGCCTCAAATTGTAAAGAGATCGTAAGAATCATGCAGTCCACTCCAACTGCGCAAATATCTCCTTTATGCCATTGAGGTGGTACAATGGATAAAATACTGGACTTGGAATCAGGAGTTCTAATCCTAACTCAGACACTTAATTCATTGTGTGACTCTGAGCAAGTGATTTAACCTCTCCCAACCTCAGTTTCTCTATCCATAAAATGGGGATAAGAATAGCACCTATATTCCAGGGTCATTGTGAGGACCGAATGTAATAACAATCATAAAGTGCTTTGCAAACCTTAAAATGCTGCGTAATTCTGGCTATTATGAAGAGTATTACCCCAACAGATGTAGCCTCAGCTTGAAGACCCCTTCCCCCCGTGAAGGGGAACTCATATCCATTCTGCTTCGAGACAGTTAATTCTGTTTTCCTTTATATCTAGCCAGAATTTGCCTCTCTGCAAATTCCATCTCCCAGTCCCATCCTTTGGGGCCAAGTAAAAAGTCAGACTCCTCTTCCATGTGGCAAGCACTCAAATACACAAAGACAGCTGTGGCATCCCCACCACTTCTCCAAGTTAAACACGCTCAAGTTTCTTTAACTGTTCTGCATGTGAGTTAGTTTCAAGTCCCTACAATATCTCATAAGCTCCTCCTTGGATATACTCCAGATTGTCAATGTTCTCGCTAAATCATGGCACCCAGGTGTGAACATACTACTCTAAATATTGTCTGGTCAGCTACAACCTTCCTCCATCTGAATGGTAGACAGCCTAGGATCTCAGACCCCTCCTCTGATGCCTTATAATGAAGGCAGGGGTGATCCTGAGTGCTCAAAGCTTAGGCCAATGGGACACAAGCCTCAACAGTGTCTACCAAGCAGGAGAGGTTACAAGGATGACCCTGGTCATGGATTATATGGTCCTGTCTCTTCTTTCCATTATGCATACCTGCCTCTCATCTGCTGGGTTAAACCTCAATATTTGAAGGTTTTGCAACAACGTTTCTTAAATCTTAACTTTTGGCAAACTTTATTTTTTTAGCTTTCTTTTTAATGCTGAATTTAAATATCACATAAAATGATGACACTCTTTAAGGAAGCATACTGCCCCTAAAGACAGGAAGACTTGATTTCAAATCTTGCCTCTGACACTACATTGTGCTATGTTACCCTGGATGAGTCACAACCTCATGAGGCCTACGTCAACTCTCTAAGACCATACAGTGCAACAACAGTGCCAAGTAGTACTGGCAAGGTGACTTCCTCTTCTGGAAATCCCCTACAGCAATGGAATCCCAGGTTGAGACCCTATACCTTTAATAATCTTTATCCTCCCTTACTCAATTTGCCTCCTGTCCTAGGCCAGAGGAATACAAGAGTCAAACCTGAGATAATGCCATAGAACATTGTTTTAATTGAATTAGATCTCAGCACTCACTTTTCTTAGGCATTACTTTCTGAATGTGAGGCCTGATCAAATAAACGAAAGCATGGGTTTACCTTCTCACATGCTTGTTAGGAAGTTAAAATGAGCTAATGTTGCAAAAATAATCTGTGATATTAAAGAATTCTATTAATATTACTATTAATGGGTAAAGTCAAGAATCCATTCAAGACTACTTTGTACATAAAAAGCCCAACAAATAGAAATATTGCATCATAGAAAGTGGGTAGATCTGCTTCATCAAGCCAGAGGAATTTTAAATGTTGCCTGGTAGAGGTCTCTCCTCTTTGCTTGGCCCAGATGCCTGGTCTTCCACAGCCCACAGACACTCAGCACAATCATAGCATCATAGACACGTTCATTGAACTAGAAGGAACTGCAGAGATCAGGTTCATTCAACCCACTCATCTAACAAATAAGGAAACTGAGGTAAAGTGATCTACGTGGAATCACAAGATAGTAAACATGAAAGGCAGGGTCTGGTGACTCCAGAGCCAGTGCCCTTGACAGCCTACTATGCTAATCAATCAGTTAATAAAAGTCACTAGGTGGGATGATGGATAGATACATTGCTGAACCAGAAGGGGGGGGGGAGGGAAGGGTGCAACAAGCATTTATTAAGTATCTATTATATTCCAGGCACTGTGCTAAGCACTTTACAAATGCTGCTTCAGACTTATACGAGCCTTATGACCCTAGGCAAATCCCTTGATGTCTCTAAGCTTCCTCATCTAGAAAATGGGAAATTAGTCTCTAACAGGATTATTGTAAAGATGGGATGAGTAGATAGATAGATACATAGATAGATAGATAGATAGATAGATAGATAGATGATTGATAGATAGATGGATAGATGGATACATAGATAGATAGACAGACAGACAGGTAAGTAGATAGATAGATGGATAGATGGATACATAGATAGATAGATAGATAGATAGATAGATAGATAGATAGATAGATAGACAGACAGATAGATAGATAGATGATTAATGATAGATGATGGATAGATGGATAGATGGATACATAGGTAGATGGATAGATAGACAGACAGACAGGTAGGTAGATAGATAGATAGATGGATAGATGGATACATA
>CM053581.1:560617781-560637227 GCA_028627135.1 Pseudochirops cupreus | reverse complement strand
CACACACAAACACACACACAAACACACACACAAACACACACACAAACACATACACACACAAACACACACACACAAACACACACACACATAAACACACACACACACATAAACATACACACACACAAACACACACACACACACAAACACACACACGTTAGTGTATAAAATGAATTTGTGGAAAGGATCAGTAGTTCCACAGGAGACTATTTATGAAACAGCACTAAAACCATGGACTCAAATATTTATTGGTTGTAAATAAGATGAAACAAAGATTTGAGTTCAAGGAGGTACAATTGACCTCAAATGTATAACTGGATATATTTTCTCACTGGAATATAGTCTGTTAAAGGTGATGACTCATTAGATAAAAGGGCCTATAGAAGAGTATTGTACATGAAGCAATTATACTCATGTGAGGGAATTCGTGAACTCAATAAGGCTTTAGGTTTGTTGGGAATCACAACCACCTATTGTTCATTGGGGAGGTGGTCCAAGTCCCTGGGGATCCAGAGGATGAGGGTGATGCCAATTCAACCAAGTGTGCTTCAAGAAAGGATGCTTTAATTATTGATAAGCTGTTGCAGCTAAACAATGGCTTATCTAGAGAGAATCAGAATGGCAACTGGGATTTCAAAGAAATTGTATATTGGCTGTGACTCTTCATGGGTTGTTTCACATACAGGGAATACTCTAATGTTGGGCAGCTACGGGGCACTAGGATAGAGAACTGGGCCTGGAGTCAGGAAGACATAACTTCATATCTGGCCTTAGATACTTCCTAGCTTTGTGACCCTTGATAAGTCATATAACCTTTATTTGTCTCAGTTTCCTCAACTGAAAATAGTGGTAATAACAGCACCTACCTTACAGAGTTGTTTTGATGATCAAAGAAAATATTTGTAAAGTACTTAGCACAGTGCTGGGCACGTAGTAGGCACTATAAAATGATTATTCCTTTCACTTCCTTTCCCCTTCTCCCTTCTTGCTTCTGCCTCCTGTCTCCCGTGGTTTCCTTCAAAACTGTATTCAAATCTCCAGTTCAAATTTCCCAGTCCTTCTCCCCTCCCACTCCTAATATCTCTCCTCTTAGGTTTCCTTCTATTTATACTGTGTCTGACTTATATGCACCATTTTTTAATGTTGTCTCTCACATTAGAATGTGTGCTTCTTGAGGGCAGGGGTTGTTTTTGCCTTTCTTTGTATCCCTAGAACTTAGCATAGTGCCTTGTACCTTTTAGGTGCTTAATAAATGCTTTTTAGCTAATTGGTGTCTTTTTGATTATTGTGTATCCAGGATAACTGCCCATGGCTATGCTACATGTCAACTGATAGACCCTTATGATAAATGTTTAGAATTGGACCTGAGTATCTAATATAATTTGCTGAGGCTACAACTTTTTAAACTGGGGGAATGCTTAGAGGACATGTTCTCTTGGAGAATGACATCTCCCCCAAATGTATAGGAGTCAACCATAGGTGATGATCTCTCTCACCAGCAGCGATTTGGATTGGATGAGAGCACTTGCTGTACATCTGGCAAGAGGCTGATTGTGAATTCTCATGATAGAGATGGGATGTGGGAAGATATAAGGAGGATGGGTTCCAGAGAAGAGGAGAAAATGGATGCAAAGCCAGAAAGCTGCCTTGAAGGCATGTCTATGTCCAAAACCTGTACTGCTATTAGTAAAAGATTTTCATTATTCTGTGCTGGGAAGCACTGAGCTTCATTGTCCTCCCAAACTATGGTTCCTATCCTGAGAATCTGTGATTCCAAGATGCCAGGGTCTGCAGATTAAACTGTGCTTTGTAGTTCTGGGTCTGAGATATGAAGCTTTTCAGGCATCGACGCTCCTGGGCAAATTGGAAATGCTCCTTTATTCTCTCCTTTCTTGCGGCAATATCTTGATATAAAAGATGAGAGAGAAGAGAGAATAGCCTCCCAACCCTGTTTTTCCCGTTACACTAGCTTCTGGTGCCAGGAAAACTTACATTCTTTATTCCCTGTAAGTTTGGGAAGTTGGAGTTTGAGAAATAAATGGAAAGAATGGTTGCTGCTTGTTTTGTATTTTTTGTTATGTGGCTTGCTTTCTCTTTTAGGGTTTAAAAAAAAATTGGCAATAACATGATGTCATTATTAATTCTGACCAGTAGGGGCAGCTAGTCATAAAATGGGGACTCATGAGCCATTGTTGAATAGATAGATGGTACAATTAAAGGAGTTCTTGGTACTTTAATGTTGCAGTGGATTCATCAAGAACAGGTTGGCTAAGATTTTTCTTTTCTTAAGAAGACAACTGGATAGATAGATCAAGGTGACTATCATAGACTTAACATTTCTCTATTTCCACATGTATTTGACAGTCTCTCACCATTTCTTTGTCCATAAGATATAGATATGGATAGGGGCGTGCTAGTAAATGTTTAACAACCAGCTTAGAGTGGAACAAATATACACAGAACACATTTTTAAAAGTTTAATCTGCATTACTACTATTTTCTCCATCATTAAGTCTGGACATAAGACAATAAATTAAGCCTTGATTTGTGCTTATTTCCAATATGTAAATGCTCATATTGAAAATTTAAGGATTCATTTCTCAGAGACAATTAAAGATGCTTCCATCACACACTGGATATAGAACCTAGTGAAAAATAGTTGGTTTGGTTGAATGACTCACTCTACTTATTAATAGGTAAATATCAACATACATCAATTGGTTCTTCCCTATGGGTGGCAAACTCTCACCTCCTGTTGCCATTATGTTGAGGCCAAAATCCTTTGCTCTGACTTCATCTACCTATATTTTCACCCTTTGGCTTTAGTCCTCTACAATCCATTGTGTTGTTATTTGATCATTTCAGTAGCATCTAACTCTTTGTGACCTCATTTGGGGTTTTCTTGGCAGAGATACTGAAGTGATTTACCATTTCCTTCTTCAGCTCATTTTACAGTTGAGGAAAACTGAGGCAAACAGGGTTAAGTGATTTACCTGGTCACACAGCTAGTAAGTGTCCACAGTCTATATCCTTCTCCAACCTTGTCTTCTATTTTGTCTCCTGAAACCTCCGTGTTATTCTTAGTAAATTATCTTTCTCCTTAGATCTCCTCACCTCATACTATGTTCTTGTGCTCACAGAACCCTGGCTTCCTCCTGAAGGTATGCTATATGGTCACCCTCTTCAGTAAAGACATTCTTTCTTTCCTGTTGCCTGACCCCCAGGCCAGAAGGAGGAGCAGGCCCCTCTCTCTCACTTCTGTGCAATCTCTTTATTACACCACTCAGCTTCAACTCCTTGGAAATTCACTTCATCTGTTTATAATCACCAATTAAAAATAGTTGTCATAGACATTTCCCTCCTTACTTCAGGAATTATGTATTTGTCTCAGAACCTTCCTCTACCTGGTTTTATCCTCAGAGAAATAAAATATACATGACAATAACTCTTAAAAAAAAACCTGGCCCTCCATTTCTACTGTCTTGGCCTACATCTTCATCTACCTCATCCACCCTTCAGGAGGATCACAACTTAGATTTCACCATTACCCATAACTCTGTTTTCTCTATGAGGCAACCTAGCTAGAGCAAAAAGGTACCTTGAGGGGGAGATAGGAAGTGATATGTGTCAGGTGGGCCAAACTACTGCCATATAAACTATCATTTGTAGCCTGGCCCTGAGCTATTATCCAAGGGACAAAACCCTGAGGAGTTGGGGCCCTGCCATCCGCCAAAAGCAACACCAACCACTGACTTTCTACTGCTACAATCCATCCATCCAGGGTAGCTTAAGCAGCAAAATGGCCTGAGATAGAAACAGAAAATAACACATGCCAAGAAGGTCAAACCATCTCTAGGATCTTGATCACTATGTCCTCTCTGCTCAGATTTCTGTGTCCTAGAGGAGCAGTTCCCAGGAAATGAAAGCAACATGAAAGATGCATTAGCATCAATCTTCCTGCTGCACCATAAGGACTGCCAAGCCTTTCCACCTTACAGCTAAATCCATTTACATGTATTGTTTCACCTTATTAGAATGGGGGCCCTTGGAGAACAGAGACTGGTTTGCTTTTCTACTGTATTTGTATTTCCAGGGCTTGGCACAGTGATTCACCTATGATAAAAACTCGATGTTTTTTGTTCATTTGTCATTCATTCATTTCATGAAGTCTGTGAGTCTTCTCCCCAATAATCAATCAAACATGTATTAAGCACCTTCTGCATCCCAAGTACTGTGCTACATGCTGAGGATCCAAAGACAGAAGTGGAATAGTCCCTGCCTTCGAGGGGTTTACAGTCTAATAGGAGACACCACATATATGTATATGTTGTACACCAGTATATCAAGAGCACATATCTATTCTATCATTTCATCTTTTCCACTGTCTTACTCTTCCTGAAATCAGTTTTCATTCTCATTGTGGTCCTAGTTCTTCCATACCACATCAATTTTCCTCTAGTGTTATTTCACTTTCATCCCCTCAGAACCTTGACCCTGTGACTGGTACCAGGATCACTGAAATCCTCTCTTTGCCTTTTAAAACCCTTCACAACCTCTCGTCTTCCCACCTTTCTAGTATTCTTACACGTTGCTCCTCCTCTTGGACTCTATGATCTAGCCACATTGGCTGCTCCTCCACATCTTCCGACACCATCTTTTTGCGTTGTCTATCCCTGTGCCTGGAATTCTCTCCCTCCTTACCTTCATCTCCTAGCTTCCTTGATTTCCTCAAAGATTCAGCTCAAATCCCTCTTCTACAGGACACCTTACCCATTACTCTCAGTTATTAGTCCCTTCTCTCTGAGATTACCATCTATTTACATTATACTGTAAAGATCCTATATGTATATAGTTACTTCCATGTTTCTCCCTTAGTAGAGTGTGAGCTCCTTTAGGGCAGAAGCTCTGTTTTTTCCCATAGCAACATGGTTCTAAGGGGAGGCAAATGAGACAAGGAAAGAAAGAAGGAAGAGAGAGAGAGGAAGGGAAGGAGTGAAGATGGAGGGAGGAAGGGAGGAAAGAAGTTGGCTACAGAGTTTTGCTTAGAGAACTGGGACATTAAACAACTTGTGTGGAGTCACAGTGGTCATGTGTCAGAGGTGGGACTTGAACCCACTTGTTACTGATTCCAAGAGCTGCTCTCTATCTGCTATGCCATGCTCCCTCCTCACTCCAATAGTTTGAGGATATAATCTCTTAATGCTAGAGCTCTTCATCATTTTTGTATCACTGACTCTTTCAGCAGTTGGGAGAAGTCTTCTCAGAAAAGTGTTTTTAAATGCATGAAATAAAATATATAGACTCACAAGGGAAACCAGTTAAATTGTTATCGCTTATTACATTGTTATCAAAATCACAGTTATAAAAATATTCACAGATCCCAGTTTAAGAACACTTGCTTTAATGTAGGGTCAGCCACTATATGTAGAAGAGGTTTCCTGTCTTTTAGAACATTGAAAGACTAGATTTCTCCTGTCCCTGCTCCACCCCTTTTTTAGCTTAAATTAAAAAAAATGTATATTATTTTCATATTTTGCCTGCTTATATTTTCATTTCTCAGCCAGAAGGTAATGACACCTGAGGCATGGATGTTGTAAGAACCTCAGTCAACAGAGTAATCCAATTTAACATTGTCTGCTGGCAAAGCTCGCCCCAGCCTGAGGGATAATGACAGGTCCAGGTGGAATGGAAAAACAGTTTGCTCAACAATTCAGCTTAATTCTCCTGGTTTTTCCCTGGATTGGCAGGTATGCAGTTGTCTCTGAAGTGAATACCAATAGGACTCCTTGGCTAGCTGGGCTTTGGAAGCTTCTCTTCATACATTCTTGCTGGTAAGCCATTTGGCCTTCTGCCCCTGGGCCAACACTTTCAGCAACCAAGGACGCCAGATTTTTAACCTGGTCTGGACCAGTGCTCTCTCTAGTTTTCAAAACTCAATTCTGGCTGTGTCCTGTGGTGTGATTGTCCTTGTGACTTTTGCACGTACTCTAAATGCACCTACAGCCCACTCTGTTTTCAATCAGTTAAACAGTAGACTTGCTTACGCAATTATCCCTGAGCTAAGCATTTACTTTGGCTCTGCAAGAGGGTATTTTGAATCTTCATTCTTTTTACGTGTCAAAATAGAGGCTAAGCCTTGAGGATCTAATTTAGGAAAGGAGATCATTCTGTTTTCTTTCAAGCCTGGCAGGAGGTGGTATGGTATAACAGTATGAATCAGGCATTTGGAGTCAGAAGACCTGGGTTTGAATCCCAGCCAACTCTGCCATCTAGACACAGTATGACACAGTGAATAGAATAGTGCAAAGGAGACAGGGCATGTGACTTCATTTCCAGCTTGGATACTTGCTACCAATAACTTTATGTAAATCCCTTACTATCCCTAGGCCTCATTTTCTGAATCTGTAAAATGGGAGGGTTGGACCAGAGAGACACTCAAGTCCCTTTCAGGTCGAAATCTGTTGTCCTCAGTCATTGCTTTTCTAGTCCTTAGCTTCATCTAAAGTAAAATGAGAGGGTGTCTGAGTATATTGCAGTTACCTTGGGACTAAAAGGAGCTTTTATAACAGTTAGGACAATAAGTGCTTAAAGTAACAGGGCTTTATCATGGTACATTTAACTCTTATATGAATGAATGCATGAATGAATGAATGAATGACTGAGACTATTCATTCAAAGTATGACACTTAGAGGTATCTGAAGTAGGAAAAGGGAGGTAGTAGTAACAAGAGAAGGAGAGGAAAAGCACAGTCTTTTATCCACATCAGTGGAGGGGCTGACTTCTCTAATTCAGGATCATAGAAAGGACTTGACTAGAGGAGTTCAGTGATACAAGGGTTTGATGAGGGTAAGCAGAGGATAGGAAAAAGGTTCTTACATTTTATATTTGTTTCCCCCATTTTGATATAGTACTTTCCACATAGTAAGTACTTAATACATCTTCCTTCCCTTCCCTTCTCACTCCTTCCCCTTTCCCCTTTCCCTTTCCCCTTCTCCTTCCCTTTCCCTTTCTCTCCCTTCCCCTTCCCCTTTCCCTTCCCTCTCCTTCCCCTTTCCCTTTCCTTTCCTTTTTCCTCTTCTTTTCCCTCCCTTTCCCTTCCCCTTCCCCTTCCCTCTCCTTCCCTTTTCTCTCCTATCTTTTCTTCAGATCTGAGCTGATTACTATTATTACACAATTTTCATTTTTTGGTTCTTTCCATTTACACTGTTGTAGTCATTGTATATATTCTTCTCTTGCTTCTCCTTACTTTGCCTTTCTAACTCCTTTTTCATTTGTTTCTTTCAGTATAAAACTACATGATCCCTAACTCCTCCAGACTGCATAAAATCAGCCTGCTGAGTTTGGGAGCAGCGCTGGTTTCCTGGAACTCTGTTTATTGTGCCCATCTTTCTGAACCACAACCAATATCCAGCCCTAAGTGTCCTCTGTCCACTAAATACATTTGTATCCTATTAAATAAGTCCCATAACCAACTTCGATTTGCTGTAATATTCTGTCCTCCTTGAAAAATATCATGACCAGTTCTACTATACCAACAGAAGAAGACTAGCAAAGATGTAATAGAACATCTAGATCATGTCTTATCTCAACTTTATATGTCCCCCAGGAAAAAGCACAGTGCTCTGGGCCTAATAAATGCTTAATAGATACTTGTAGAATTGAATTTAATATCTTCCTGGGACATTTAACCTTCTTAGGATCTTGGTTGAATGAATAAAAAAGTGGTATATTATAGATAAGCTTATTGTCCCAGCTTATTGTGTTGGTCAGTTGTTCTACACTAGTGGGGACCCTGTTGCTGAAAAGCTTGTGTGATAGAGCACAGGACAGTCATTGCCTCCATACCCATTTCTCAGTGAAGGGTTAGAAACTTCCAAATGCTCCATGAAACCAGGAAAATGCCTGGGTTTGGGAAATGTCTGTCCTTTGCATAGGTTGGTGGTGAGATGGAATTTCCTGATGTTCTTTCTCTCCGAGTAAGCCTGTAGTCTTGGAAGTTTTTGAGGTCATGAGGATATACGCCAGGAGAAAGAAGTATTTCTTTACATAGTCTGGCTATGCTGGGTACTAAAGTCACATTGTGGGGATATCTTGGGGTCCTTTAGTATTATTCTCCCTTTTCTACAGATAGATGAAGTAGGGAGCTGACATATGTCCCTTATGGGCTGTCCAAAGGTCAGTCTCTGCAATTGTGCATCAGTGTTATGATTATATGTGGCAGCTAGGTGACACAGCAGATAGTGCACTGGGTCTGAAGTCAGGATGACCTGAATCCAAATCTGGTCTCAGCCACTTACTGGCTGGGCAAGTCACTTAATCTGTTTGCCTCAGTTTCCCCATCTATAACATGAACTGGAGAAGGAAATGGCAAACCACTCCAAAATCTTTGCCCAGCAAACCCCCAATGGGGTCACAAAGATGTTGGACATGACTGAAAGCACTGAATAACCCCAAAGCTACAATTATATGCAAATCACTTGGCTATTTCTGAGCATGTGCTATTTTTATTTCCCTTCTTCACCTGCCAGTGTTTATGGAATGCCAATGAGGCACACAATCCTTAGTAATGTGTATGAAGATGTGGCCCTTGCCTGAGGAGTTCATTTCAGAGAAATTCAAGCTGGGTAAGTCAGGGTCAGTCACTGAACTTGGAGCAAACAGCTGTGTGGGAGAGATAAGTGTTTGAAAATGTAGCAGAACCAGTGTGTTTGGGGAAGGATGAGAACCAGGCATGATGAGAACGAGAGGGCATTATGGCCCCCTAACAAAGTATGAAGTAAGTGGAAAGTTAAGGGAGAGTGCCTTGCTAGACTGGAGGAAGGGCAAAAAGCCCAGACTTTGACCAGCATCCCCTGCTTTTTGGCAGACAGTTGGCAATTTGGACTCATTAGATTCATGGTTGATAGACAGGCTTCTTTCCAAACATTTGACATCGAATTTAGCACTTATTTTTATCACACTGATGAAACCAACTGGTTCAATTTCTGGTTTGGCCACTCCAGAATTTTCTTCAACCCTTGATCTTATTAAGAGAAAAATCTGTCCACTCCAGTGATTCCCAGCTTTAGCGCTGGTTTTGCCCATAGACAGATCAGGTAGAACTCCTTTTGTGCTATGATTTAAGGTGTTTCAAAGATTCCTCTTACTCTAAGATAGAGGTCTGCTTTTGTGACATGAATTCCTATGTTATTTCTTCTTTTGGGTCAAGATACTGAAGACTTTCATCAGAATGAAAATACTATCTTTAAGGGAGAATACAAGAAACTATCCTTAGTCCTTACCATATTGTTGTTCAGTCAATTCAGTCATGTCCTACTCTTTGTGACCCCATTTGGGGTTTTCTTGGCAAAGGTATTGGAGTGGTTTGCTACTTCCTTCTCCAGTTTATTTGACAGATAAGAAAACTGAGGCAAAGAGGGTTAAATGACTTGGCCAAGTCACATAGCTAGTAAGTGTCTGAGGTTGGATTTGAACTCAGGTCTTCCTGACTCTAGGCCCAGTATCCTGAGCCACCTAGCAGCCTCCATTACCAATCTTATCAGGCAACTAGTAACTAAGCTAGGATGACACCAATGACTTTATAACAAAGGATATATGCTTAAAAAACAAAAAGAAAACTGTATGGCTATATATTCTGTTTACAAATCATAAATTCTCCCCTGTATCCTTCTTCCTTCTCTTTACCAGAAAGCATCTCTTATAATAGCAGCTCTTAACATTATTTTTTTAAAATTTCATGTCTCCTTGTGGTGGTTTGGTAAAAACTATGGACCTCCTTCTTCCAAAAATGCTTTTAAATAATGGAATGAAATGTCATTTTTCAAAAATTGGAGTAAGTTGGATCTAGTTCTAATATGAAATTTGTGTATGTCTTTGCCTGTGTGTGTGTGTGTGTGTGTGTGTGTGTGTGTGTGCGCGCGCACCAGGGGAACCTTGGGATTATTGAAAATGTCATATATATTTCCAAATAAGATGCACTCTGTTGGTAAATTCTGACCCTTGATTTCCTACCTATCTGAGGTGCTGATTCAGTGATTTTGATGGACTGCCTGCCTGTCCAACTGCATGCCAAAAGTTGGACAAGTGTCATTTTTCATCTGTTTGGTTTGACTTGGCATGGATTGTTATCCCTTGTCATTGTCCAGATGTGTCTCAATAAGCAGACCCTGTAGTATTCCAGGGCATTACCGTTTAAAACTGCACTCAGACTTTTGGGACAGCCTGTATATGCTTTATAATTAGACTTTTTCTGCTTGACCCCAAGGAATAAAATTAGGAGCAATCAGTCCAAGTTGCAGAAGAATAGATTTCAGCTTGATGTGAGGAAAAACTCCCTAGTAATTAGATGTATACCCAAAAGTGAGAGGGTTAATTTTAGAGATGAGTTCTTTTTCATTTGAGGTGTCTAAGCAGAGCTGGTTAACCATGGTTCAGGGCTGTTGTAGCAGAATTCCTCAACTGGATACAGGTTGCATTAGAAATACATTCCTACCCTGAAGTAGATTCCAGTTCCACACAGTGGCATTGTTGTTGTGATCACCTTAGTATTTGGCCTGTAGGGGGCACCATGAACTCAATTAAAATCCTCAACCACTTCTATATTGTGTAGTCAGAGACGGTGGGGTTTTTGTTGTTTTAGTTTTTTTTGCTGGAGGTGTTACAGAAGAGAAGTTCAAAGTAACCAAAATGCCAGTGTTCATCTGCTGCCAGTCAGACAATAAACATTTATTAAACTCCTGTTATGTGCCAAGCATTATACTCCAATGCTGGGATATAGAAAGACAAAACACAGTTCTTGCCCTCAAGGTGCTTACAGTCTAATGGTGTCTAACACCTGACAGACGCAGAGAATGGAGGTTTGCTCAATGCTTTGCTCATAGACACTCTGTTACTGTCTGTAAAGCTGAGAGGAATTGCCACTTTTTGACTTTTTGCATTTCTGGATAGTTGAGTCACTTGATGAAGATTTTGTAAATACAGTTTAACTGCTTTGACCACTTAACGCTATTGAAAATTCACTCAAATGAAATCGGTTCACTTACTATTTCTTTGATAGAATGAAGGACATTGTTGTAAATGGGGAGCTGTCCCATATATATGGCTACAAGTAAGCAGTGCACCTTAAAGAAAGGCACTACTTCTAAAACAACTAATACAAATGTTTTCTGAGTGTGGTCCCTGTTGATAATTACCCTGTGATAACAAGCTGGATGATTCCACAAAGTCTCATTTTATTTTGGTCTTGCTCCTTTGAATATCTTGACCATCATGAAATATATTAAATAGAGAAATGCCTGCATTTGCCAAGAAAGACCCAGGAGCCAAATGACAATGATAAATTTAGTAATAAAATGGCTTTCATCAATTATTTAGCTAGGATACCAGGGCACAAGATACAGAGTGTGCCAGTGACCTTGAAGAGTTAACGTGTCTTCCAAAAATTCTTAATTTAGTCTCACAGGGTAGGTTGAATGAACTTAAGGTGTACCTTGAGAGTCTCTGGCTTTTTGCATGGCTTCTATCCCTAGAAGGGTCACAGGAATCCTGAATTCTAAACTGTATCCACTGCCTACATCCAGGAGAAATGAAAGCAGAGCCCAATTTAAGGCATGATGAGAAATCTGTTTAGAAATACAGCCTCATTTGACTGTAGTAGGAGTAATCAGGAGAGTCCCCTGATCTTTTGGACTAGGTAGGGCACCTCTCATAGACCTAAGGATATGGTTTAGTTTTCTTGTATGGGGTGTGTTGTTTGGCCCTTTGTGGAAAGACATGTGCTTTGTTGAGATGAGGCAGCAACTTCTGACAGGTTACCAGGGATGGGAGTTGAATCATTTTGTGGGAATGCTGAAACTGATATTTCACTTTCATCTTAGACTTGCACTGCTTGAGCAACTTCCCTCGTTCTAGTTTCCCTGGCCACCTGGTGTGATTATAAGAAGTTCCCCTTATGCATGGTGAATCTCTGTCTTTCACTTCCAATCCAGACAATGCTATCAGCAAGTATCATTCTGGAGAGTAGGTGGGGAGGGCAATACTATGGATGCCAGTGAAAATATGGGAAGTCCCAAATCCTCCAGATCCTCTGACACTTGGTAAGATCCTTTTTGGGCAAAGTTGGGGAGGGGTAAAGAGACATGGCAAATGTAGGTCTCTTCCTTCTCTTTGCCCTACTTCCAAATGGTTCTACCTCAAGGATTTCATTGGAAAGCTTGGTCCAACCTCTTTAATGACTCAGGCTTTTACTTGCTTGAGAATTAATGGACAACCCCGATAATGTAATCAAGTTTCTTGTGCAACATGATCATAGTTTGTGGGACTTTCCCCACTTATTCTAAAGTCAATGATTGATTTAATATTTTCTCATTTACTTTAAATGAGGTAGGGTGACATGATTGACTAAATATCCATCAACCTCACTGTTACAGTGACCAGCATTTGATAACGTGGAAGTGGAGCTCAGGAAAGAGATTTTGGTTAGATATACAGATTAAGGGGTCATCTGTATAAATGTTATTATTTAATCGATGGTAACTGATGAGTTTACCAAAGTCAAGGAAAGAGAAGACAACTTTTGATAGGGGACAGCTTCAGTGGACAGATATGCTAAGGGTATGTGAAATGGATAATTCCACAAGGGAGGCTGGGAAGTTGTCAGAGATATAGGAGAATAGAAGAGAACAATGTCACAGAAGCCAAGAAAAAAGAGGACCTCTCAGAGTGGGAGGGAAAGTGATCAACAGTAACAAAAGTCACCAAGATGTTAAGGGAAAATGAGGATAGGATAGGGTCAACTTGACTTAGCAGTTGAGATTGTTGATAACTTTAGAGAGGGAAGTTTCTTTCCAGTAGTAGAAAGGGAAGCCAGATTATAAGGCATTCATAAGATTTCTATCTGGAATTGACCTTAGAAGCAAGTTAGCCCAAGCTCTTCATTTTATAGAAGAAGAAATGAAGGATTCAAGTGGCGATTTGCCCATAATTACACCACAAGTAAGTGTCAGAGGTGGGATTTGATCCCATTTCTTCCCGATTCCAAGTCTAGCTTCTCTCCGTTATACCATACTTCCCCAGAGTGAGTGGGTAGTATGGAAGTTGGGGCAGTGAGCATAGACCAGAAGTCAAATAGCTCTTGGAGTGTTAGATTTATTTCATCTTTGGTATTGTGTGTCCAACCTAGAACAGTACTTTCCCCATAGTAATTATTTAATAGTTGCTTAGTAAATTGAGTTATATAGATACTTATTTGGACTTGGAATTCTCAAGTGAAAGGGAATGGAGATACAGGATACATTGGGCGATGGCAGCCAGTTGGCCTTTAATAGTCCTATTAAAGCCAAAATCAGTCTAGTAGCTACCTAGGCCTGGACCCACAGGTAGTAATAGCACACAAGTGAGGAAAAAATTATTTTGAACTGAAACACCACCACCACTACCAACAAAAAGAAATTGAGAAAGAAAGGAAGGAAAGAAGGATGAGGGCAAGAAAGGAAGGAAGGAAAGAAGGAAAGAAGGAAGGAAGGAAGGAAGAAAAAAACTGAATTATAGCTATATGCATAGCAGAATACAAAAAGACAAGTGCACATGACACTGAATCTCCATTTCAAATCATTTACATTTTTAAAAGTATATTGTACTACATGTTACTTCCAAAACTCTCTTGAGTGTGGGAATCAAGTTAACAGTTACACCTCATTGGGTGAAGCATATGTAAGCTGGAAAATAAGAAGATCATGATATTGGACAAAAGTTGAAGTTCTTTGGAAACCATTGGCAAAACAGGAATATCATCTTTTGGGAAAGGGTTATCCTTCCGTTCTATTACAAATAAGATAGAAGGACATTGCAACCATTTGTTGCTACTGCTTAAATCTAGAGTCATTGGCAAGAACTTACTTGCAGTCCAAGCTGGAAATGAAATTCCTGAGGAAAGGAGGAATCTTGGTGTGTGAGGTCACAAAGAACCTAGTACAGTGTGCTCTGATTCAGACTATGTTTAATTAGGCTGAAGAAAGCAACACAAGCTCTCCATGTCTGTAAGGGTAGAACAGGGATTCCAAAGAGTTTAGAGGGGCCTGGCAAGAATTTTGTCTTGATATCTCTTATCTATAGGTGGGAAGCTGGACCAGAAATCTCTAAAAACTTTTCTGATTCATAGATTCTGTGTTTCTAATGTGATGTTTTCAGGGGTAGGGTTTCAGGTGAGAAGTGGGGAGGGACGCATCAGATGTTATAAGGAATTATGGTTCTACGTTAAAAGCTTACTTCCATAGTAAAAAAATAAATCTGAAAATGAAAATAGTAAAAGAGTCAAGACAAGGCTTTCTGATTGTCTAATAGAGAGCAATTCTGGAAAATTAACTGTTGCAGGAATATTCTTGGTTTTGCTTCTGAGACAAGCAGTAAGCATGAGGATGATTCCGGAGAGAACAGTCAGGACAATTGGGACCTGATTCAACAACTGGCAGAAATATTGCCACTACTAGGAAGAGAACACCAAAGAGAGCTGCATATGGTGATGACCATGATGGATGGCCGTCTGGTTAAAATCTTCCAGCTCTTCCTCTGCCATGCAGGGAGTTCTCAAAGGCAGCAAGCATGTAATATTTCTAAGAGGGTCATGTCGAGTCTGTAAGTATTTATGAAGTGATTGTCATGTTCCAGGCACTGTTTTGAGCACAGCTGATAGAAAGAAAGGGGAAAAAAAGAAAGGGAAAAAGCAGGTAACTCTATTTGCATTGGTCATGAAGGCCAGTATTTCTCGATGCTTTTGTTATTCCTTCTCCCCAACACATTCCTTATAAAAGGCACCAAGCTCCAACTAGCTTCTCTAAGAAATAATGCCACGTAAAAACATGAACCACCAATTGGCTCAATTCAATAAGCATTTATTTAGTACTTCTTGTGTGCCAGGCATTCTGGTAGATGCTAGGGAAACAAAACCAAAAAATGAAATTCTGTCTATAGTACCTTTTTTTTCTATTGGAATTTATATAGTGTTTAAGATTTATAAACCATTGTCTCATTTAAGTCTCATCATAGCACCCTGAGGTAGGTTCTACAGATATTATTATCCCCACTTTACAGATGAGGAAACTGAGGTTGAGAAAATTTAAGTGACTGTCTCAGGATTTGTGTTGTTTTAATCAGACGGATTAAATCTCTTATTGCCAGAGATGACATTTGAGCTCATGTCTTTCTGAATTCAAGCTGAACAATTGCTCCATTAGGTCAGGCTATCTCTTATAGAAACAAGTTTCTTTTTCTGGAAAAAATGCTAAAGTTATGGGCAAATTAAGTCTGCTGCTCTTTTAGGCCTGTGGATGGGTTTTCTTTAGCAAAATCCACTTTGTTTTTTGGGGGGTTGGGTGTAAAGGCTGGGGGTGCTTAGGTTCTGTGTGATTTGCGATTCCCTGTTCTGGGGCTTCAGCTTTGTCTGAGCCGTCTGCCTGTTCCAATGAACACTCTTGACATTTCTTCTGGTCTCTTTGGGTGAGCAAACATTTCCAGCTAATACAAACAATACACATCTCAGAGGGGACAGCCACTTGATATTAAAGGTGCAACCAACTGTCAGGGCTTAAAATGCATAGTGGTTAAAATAACTGGTTTGCTTGGGCTTGCTCCTTTTCCTAGTGGGATCACCTTTAATTTCAAGCTGGAATGATCCTTAGAGATCATTTGGTTTGGTCTAACCTGAGTCATATGTAGGACTCATACTGGCTGGAGCAAATGTCTTCTTTGGGTTCTGTCATTATAGGCTACCGCAGAATTCAGGGAAAGAGAGGAGATAGTTGAGTAGAACGAGAATTTTAAGAGTTGGAGAGGGCTAAGGAATTTTTGGTGAGACAAGAGCAGAGGTGATGGAAAGCTGAAAAAGAAAATCTGAGATAATGGGACCCTGGTGAAAATGCCCAATGACCCCACCTCAGTTTTGGTTCTGTGTCCAACCACCTTGTTTTACAGGTGAGAAAAGTCAGGCCAAGAGAGAGAAAAGATGACTTGAGTTCAAGTTGTCTGATTAGAGTGTTTTCTGACACAGCCAGGGAACAAAGGAGTTACAATGTCTGTTATTTGTCCTGGTAATATGAGGGCTTTCTGTCCCATAAGCTGACTTAAGGTCAGTATATATTTATGGTCACCTCACTATCAGGGTGTATATCTCTCCTACAATCACATCTGTAGGAAGCAGGATGGATTAGGGTTGAGGATTTGTATGAATTTGTAAATAGTGGAAAGGAATCCATGAGTTTACTCTGACAAAGTAAGCCTGGGAATATGGAACCACAAAACTGATGGACAGTCATTACAACTACTTGGCCACTTAGGTAGACCTAGAGGTTTCTAATATTTCCCAGGAAATGAGCAAAGACAAACTTTTAGATAGAAGTTTTAGATAGAAGTTAGAAGGTACAGTGGACAGCTAGGTGGTATAGTGGATAGACTGCTGGGCCTGGAGTCAGGAAGACTCATCTTTCTGGGTTCAAATCTGGCTTCAGACAGTTCCTAGCTGTGTGACCCTGAGCAAGTCACTTAACCCTGTTGGCCTCAGTTTCCTCATCCATAAAATGAGCTGAAGAAGGAAATGACAAAGCACTCCAGTATCTTTACCAAGAAAACCCCAAATGGAGTCATGAAGAGTTGAACACAACTGAAACGACTGAATAACATGATAGCACAGTGGCTGGAGCACTGAACTTTCAGTGAGGAAGACCTGAATTCTAATCCTGCCTCAAACTTAAAAATTGCGTGACCCTGGGAAAGTCACAATCTCATTTAGTTTCAGTTTCTTCATCTAGTAAATGGTGATAAAAATAACAGTTACCCCCCAGAATTGTTGTATCAAATGAGATAATAGAAAACATTTTGAAAATCTTAATGATTTACAAAGATTATATAATAGTGTAGTGGTTTTTGTAAAAAGACAATTACAGCTGTTGCTGAGGCTGTCAATCTTAAGGTTTGCCATCTTTGTTTTAGGGAAACTAATGTGAACATCATGGAGGTGAACTATGTACATGGAAAATCGAGACAGCACTGTGTGACCAGGGCAACTTCCATACTCACAGTAGTGTCTGGCTTCTAACATTTTTGCCCTTGGGTTTTTGCCCTGGGGTGTTGGTGTATAGTATTTGAATTGACATGGTTCATCCCACTTGTGTGAGATCCACAGGAATTGGGCTCCCTGGTGGGCAGCCTGTTGACTTTTTTGGTTCATTGGACGTATGGATAAGCCCAGAAACGGGTGATGCAGCTTTCTGGGGTCACTTCAGGAATCAGCTTGTGATGAACTGGAGCTTCAGTCTGGGCAGTCTCTGAACATATCTGAGTACTGACATTAAAAGCTTTCCCTCTTATTAATTTGGCAGATCATAAAGAGCCAAGGAGGCCATCTTTGATAGAGGAAGCCAGACTGATTGTGGATTTACAAACAGAGCAAATAAACAATTAAAAAACCAGTTATCACATTTGAACTGGTAAGCCTTAATTCAAACACAGAAAATAGAAAGGGGAATTTGAGGGAGATGCAACGTTTCATGAGAGACAGTTGTAAAGTTGACTTTCTGTTATTCAGGAAAATGTTATTATTGTTTGACTTTGTGGAAAGCTTAAATCTGTATATCTTGCAAATAAATGATGGAAGGATCAGTAAAGAATAATAAACCTTCTCACTTAGAAACAAGAAACATGAAGAATATTTTGTTAGTAGGGTTTTGGCTTAGCCTTGGGAACACACATGGTTCCAATTATTGGGATGATTACTGTGCAGCCATTTGGGGGCTCCCTAAACACATCAAGACATCAGACCTTTCATGGTTCACCAATCATTTTAATTTTAATAATTGAACTCTCCGTGATGAGCTATTAACACAGTTACGGATTTCCTAGCCCTGGTTGCTGGTGATGCTGTTGTCCACCAACATGAATTAAGAGGAAGGGTTGGATTTTGAAAAGCTGATTACTTTAGGATTCTGATGGTTACTGACATTATTATGATTGTCAGGTACCCAAGCCCATTGAGAAGCAGCAAAAAAAAAATATATATCTCCAGGGCCAAGTGAGCAAACAACATGGTGAGACAAAACAAACACAATATTTCTATCTTAACCTCTAAAACAAATTCAAAGACAAAACAGAGTCTTGTTCTGTGCCACAGGCACCACCTCTTCCCTTTATTTTTCTTTCAGCAGAGAGCCCCAGGGCTTGTTATGGCTTCCATTACCACTGCTACTACCCCATCACTCCTAATTCCCTGGTAGAATGTTAGTTCCTTCAGGGTATTTTATTTTTCAATTTACATACCCCCAGTGTCTAGCACAGAGCCTTGTACAGAATAGATACTTAACAAATGGTTGTTGGAAGGAATTGAATAGACAGAGTATAAGGTTTGTGAGAGAGGGATTTACTTCGCTCTTTGTATTTATATCCCTCATGTCTTGCACAGTGCCCGACATGTGGTGGTCCTTAACAAATGTTTGTTAATTATTTTCCCCAATTCTTCTATTGTAGAATATATGATTGTAGCATCTGAGGAATATCTTTGCCATATACAGGGCCTCCAGACAACACACTCTAGATTCAAGTTACTCTTGAGGTTCTATATATACTTAAAACAAAATTTTAAAAAATGTAGCTTATGAGCCCCCATTGGTGTGCTTACTTTATCCTCTAATTAACCAGAGGACACATTTAGTTTAAAGAAAAGGCATTTAATGAAGCAGCACAATAAGAAAAATTGCAATCAGACATTCCCCTATAAACCCAAAGTATGCTTTTTCATAAACATAAACATTATCAGAGGGGAGAATGGGTACAGGATCACTTATGGTGAGTAAAGACCTAGGAGACTAGGGAATCCTGTGGCAAAGCAACTCTGATTGATTTTTTTTAGGACCACTGATGTCTTCTATCGATTTCATCATACTTTTTAAAGTTATGTCTGCTTCCCATTGGGTGTGAGATCTCTATGACTCTATTTCTGCCATCTGGTCCTATGGGATATTCTGGTGACTATTAGGTAGTCTTAGTTGAGTGCTTGTCCACTCATCTACTTATGTGGCCTCTGGGATATAGTTTCTGCTAGGTGCTACTCCCTGATCCCAGCTAATGGGCTTCATCTCTTTAGGGTCATCTTATGGCTAATTAAATTACATTCTTCTAAGTTAGAATGGTTATAACCCCTCCTTGATATTACCATACCATATCATACCATACCATAAGATGACAGTTATTAAGTGCTATGTAACTACTACGGCACTGTGCCCCCCATTGGTGTGCTTACTTTGTCCTCTAATTAACCAGAGGACACACTTCCTTCCTTCCTTCCTTCCTTCCTTCCTTCCTTCCTTCCTTCCTCCCTCCCTCCCTCTTCCTTCCCTCCTTCTTCTTTTCTTTCTTTCTCTCTCTCTTTCTTTCTTTCTTCATTTCTTTCTTTCTTTCTTTCTTCC
>CM053581.1:560586090-560617681 GCA_028627135.1 Pseudochirops cupreus | reverse complement strand
TTTTTTCTAATTAAAGGGGCCTTCTGTTGACTGACTTCCTAAAGAGGCCTATTCACTGAATGGGCATTACCTCACTCTAAATGAGTATGTGAAAAAGCTTTAGCCTAAAAGGACCAGGGTTTCCCATTGCATCCTGGATCCTCTCCAGTCATCCTGATGAATATCTGGTAACTGGATCCAGGTGGCTCTGGGGGAAAAAGTGAGGATGGTGACCTTGCCCAGCCCTCCCTCACTCAAATCAAAGTTAACTGCAAGCCATGTCATCATTTCCCTCATGCCATAGTCTTCTTCAAGAATGAAGGACAAACACACAACAACCTGTGCTAAGTGCAGATAAGGTCAGGCTGCCTTCTTTTCTTCATACTGTCCATATTCAGTTAACAAAAGTTGTGAAGAGTACCTGGTCACAGTCCTTTGTTCTAAATTGTTAGCTCATTTATGGTTAGACATTTATGAGCTTCTCTGACTTTGAGCCAGAATAAAAGTAAACTAATGAGGCATGGTCATGGGTTTCTACTCAACTAGACAGAATTCCTATCTTGACTAGGCATATGCTAACCACTGTACTGTGGTTAGCAAAAAATTTGTTTGCCTCTAAACATCTATGAAATGAGTTCACACCTCTTATTTTAGACCATTTGTGGAGAGGAGTTCTAATTATCACAGGGACACATACTTCAACAATCTATAATTTTATCTATGTGGCTAATTGGGAGGATGAGCAGTACAGTGATATGAGTGCCATCCCTGGACTCAGGAAAACTTGAGTTCAAATCTGGCCTCAGATATTCATTAACTATATGACCTAGAAAAAAATCATTTAACCTCTGTCTGCCTCAGTTTCCTTAACTGTAAAATGGGGATAATAATAACACCTACCTCCCAAGTTTGTTATGAGGATCAAAGGAAATAATTTTTGTAAAGCACTTAGCATGGTGATTGGCATCATCATCATCATCACCATCATCATTATTAATAGTAGTAGTAGTAGTACTCCTTCTACTGATATAGTTTACAAATCCTTCCTATCTGGATAATGGTTTAAAAAATCATTATGACCCAAAACACATTGTCCCATGTCCAACCCTCTTGTGACAACCCTCTGGGGGCATCTAGAGTAGGCCCACATTGGAAACCCATTCAACTTCTTTCTATCAAGCTGCCAGAGCTTTTTCTCTATAGATAGAGCCATTGAGAACTAATATATCACTTCTTTCCAATGATGAGATGTCACTGTATGACTTTAAAGTATAAGGAAATATATCAGATTTTAAAATACCCTGTCTCCTATATAAAAATTATGGAAAACTTAAAAGATAACCTGTTCAATAATATAGCTCAGAACTGGGGGTCTAGGTTTTTTTCAGTTTCCACATCTCCTGAATAACTCCTTGTCTTCCTATCTGTTCCCTGAAATCAGTATGGCTTGGATAAGTTCATATTTCCTTGCAAATACGGAATGATATTACTCATTAGTCAACTCAGTGGTAGATTTGTAGAGCATCATTCACTTCAGGATCACTGGAAGAACTTACTTTACCCAGATAATAATTTTAACTAGAGAATTCTCACCATCCTTCCACCTAGTAAGAGAACAATTTTCTCTTAAAATCCTTGTTCTTGAAAGACCATATGAAATAAGTCCATAGGACATATATACACTAACTTTTAAATAATCTCTACCCTATAAAGGCTATAGAATTGGTTTGTTGAGGTAACCACATTTGTACAGTAAATATAATGGTGGATTTAGAGTAAGGAAGAACTGAGTTTGATTTCTGCTGGTATATTGTTACTTTGGGCAAGTCATTTAACTCATTCATCTTCTTTCCTCATCTGTAAAATGGGGGTAATCATAATAATGCCCTCTCTCACAAGATTTTTCTGAGAATCAAGTGAGATAACCAATGTAAAGCAATTTGTACATCTTAAAATCCTTTATAAAACTCAGCTATTATCTTATTTTCTCTCATTTTTGAAAAGTTGAGATAGAAATGGTTCTGTGCCAACTTACTGTCGTGTTTTTCATATTTAAAATATATCTTATATTTATATCCTATCATTTATATTTAATGTTCTGTGAACTATGGGACAAAAGAGCTACTTTGAAAATTGAACAAAAGTAACATGATGTAGTGGGGGGGAGAAGAAGGGGAAGAATGAGAAGAGGAAAGAAAAAGAGGAAGAAGAGGAAAAAGAGAACTTTTGTCTTCAAGTCTAAGCTTCTCCTTCTAAAAAGACCAGGTTTTATGCTAGGATTCAGGACTGCTCAGCTCTGCCCTCTTGAGAATTGGATGGATCATCATCTCTTCTGCTCTTTGACCTCTGACAGATCTGCCAGTGAAGGAAGGTGCCTCCGCACCCCAACATTTTCCAAGGGATATTTTTTTTAAAAAAGCGGTCCTACCTTGTTAATATAAAGAAAGCCACTCCCTCAATCTAGCAAATAGGACTTATTATAGAGAAGACCTAAACTGTGCTGAAATCAATTAGGAGAGGGACAAATATTATTCCTTTTCATTCTAAGAACAAAACCAAGCCAAACCCTAGAAGGCATTTAGGTACCGATTGATAGCTCATGATAATGCTTGGTATTCTCAGGGATTGTTGGCATTCCTTATATCACTGTCTTTCCTCCTAAGCATAAATGTATATTCTCAAGTACCCATCACCTAATTCAGTGCCATTCAACCAGTCATCTTCCAAATTTTTGTCTCTATAGAAAATCCTTTCGTGAAAAGAGACACAACCATTAATTTATTCTGAATTGACATTTCTTCTTATCTCAAAGGATCATTTCAGGAGAGAAAATTCCACTGACAGAGAAAACCCCACTGAGAGAGAATATATTGCCTTGTCAAATACACAAGTCATGTCTTTCCTATACCAGAGTCAAAAGGTATTCTTTAGATTGGGAGGGAAGAAATGCACACACCCTTGGCATTGCCAGAAGGAAGACTTCCAAGGCCATAAAGGTTATTGTTCGATGTGTGAAGCAAGACTGAAAAATATCAAAGCTGATTTGTACAAGTGGCTTGTTGAATCAGTCATAGATGTGTCTTGAGCATGGGAGAGGTTGAACCTTTTTGTGAAACGCTTACTCAACATTGAATGTGGAACTTCCTCCTTCAAAATTGATCTCAATGACTACTTCCTACAGGGAACTTTTCTAGCATCATCCAGGCTGTTAGTGCTATCTCCCTTAACCAATGATATTCATTTATTTAGTTTAAAAAAAAGTTATATTTCCCATATTAGTCCATTTAGGGCAAACAATGCTATTCATTTTGTCTTTGTATTCCTAGCTGTCAGCACAGTGACTTAAAAAAAATGATAAGCATTCATTAAATGGTTGTTTTATTGAATGTAAGATGACAAACAGGATTGGACAAATAAAGAAACAGGGATTGAGGTGGGGAAAAAGAACAGCTCCTTGTTATAAAAACTTTATTAGATCCTAGGCATCAGCCACACTATTTTCCTCCTCCCCTTGAAGACTTGTTGCCTTTACTTTCTCTTCTTTCACTCCTTTAAACCTTTTGCATTCTGGCTTCTGCATTATGCATTATTCAATGGGATCTGCTCTCTCTAAAGTTGCTAATGATCTCTTAAAGACTGGATGTAATTATCTTTGCTCCATTCTAGTTATTATGGACTTCTTCAGCCTTCAGCACTGGCAATCTACTTTTCCTCCTGCATTTTGTCTCTTTCCTCTGATTTCATGTCACTGATCTCTTTTGGTTCTTCTCCCTGTCTGATCACTCTTTCTCGGTCTCTGTGATAGATCTTCATTTATTTCATGCCTGCTAACCATTGATATTTCCCCATACTATGTCCTTGGCCCTCTTCTCTTTTCATTCCATACAGTTTCACTTGAGGTTCTCATCACTTCTCATGAGTTCAATGATCATCTCTTTGCAGATGATTTCCAGATCAATACATCCAGTTTTAGTGAGAGAGGAAGGAACTAAGAATTTATACGACACCTACTATATGCCAGTCATTGTGCTAAGTGCTTTACTAATATTATTTCATTTCATTCTAACAACAATCCTGTGAGGCAGGGGCTATTATCACCCCTTGAGGAAACTGAGACAAGGCAATTTTTTCTAGAGTAGGTTTGACCATGTCACACACCCCCTAGAATTAGTGAGTTCCAATAGCTCCTTAATACCTCCAGGCTCACACATAATGTTTTAAGTTTAATATTTGAAGACCTATATAGCCTGGCCTCTTTATTTCCAGGCTTTTATATTTTGTTGTTGTTCAGCTGTTTTTCAGTCATGTCTTACTCTTTGTGACCCCATTTGGGATTTTCCTGCCAAAGATACTAGAATGATTTGCCCAGGGTCACATAGTTAATAAGTCTCTGAGAATGAATTTAAACTCATGTCTTCCTGACTCCAGGCCCAGAACTCTATTCACTGTGCCACTTAGTGGCCCAGCTCTAGTCTCTCTTCTGAGCTATAGTCTTGTCTCACCAGTTATCTTTTGTACATATCAGACTGGATGTCCTTGAAGGATCTCCAATCCAATCTGTCCAAGACAGAATTCATTATCTTTCTCCTGAAACTCTCAACTCCCTCATCATTTTAAGGGCATTGCCATCCTTCCAGTCACCCAGACCTAGAACCTTGGTGTTACCCTCAACTCTTCTTTCTCATTACCTCACATATCCAGTCTGTTGTGAAATCTTGCATTTGTACTTTCCCAATATCTCTCCTAAGCTTCCTTCTCTCCACTCCCATGGTCACCACTTTAGTTCAAATTCTCATTATCTCTCCCCAGGACTTTTAAATCAGTCTTCTAATTGAGCTTGCTGCCTCAAGTCTCTCCCTATTACATTCCATCTTTCAGTTGTCAAGGCAATTTTTCCAGAGTAGCTTTGACCATGTCATACACCCCTTAGAATTAGTGAGTTCCAGTGGCTCCTTATTACCTCTAGGATCAAACATAATGTTTTCTATTTAATATTTAAAGATCTTCATTATCTGACCTCTTCCTTTATTTCCAGGATTTTTATATTTTGTTGTTTTTCAGCTGTTTTTCAATCATGCCCTACTTTCTGTGACCCCATTTGGGATTATTTTGCCAAAGATAAAGCATGATTTGCCTTTTCCTTCTCCAGCTCATTTTATAGAGGAGGAAACTGAGGCAAATTCCCTTATAAATATTTGATGATCAAGTCATATGATCTACTTTCTGTTCTTCAAACATGATACTTCCTCTCACAAATGGTAGCCTTTGCAATGACTGTCCTTCATTACTACTATAGGGTCCCTCCTGACTGAGATGATTCCTGGTTTCATTCAAGATGCCTCAAATCCTGCCCTTTGCTGACTCCCAGGCTACTACTCTCTTTCCATCTGAGATTACCTTCCATCCACTTAGTATATTTCTTGTATGTGCTGAGTTATTTGCATTTTGTTTTTTTTTATTTTATTAAAATGTAAATTCCTTCAAGGCAGGACCTTGTTTTTGCCTCTTTTCTGAGTTTAGCACAGTACTGGAACGCAATAAACTCTTGAAGACTGACTGACTTCTCTGTGTTTAAACTATCATTTTTCTCTTCCCCTAATCTCAATCAACCTTCTGTAGGGACAAAGTTTTATATGACTTCAAAGCTCTCCTGGTTGATAACAACTGTCCCTTTGGATCTCACTAGCACTATCCAATTTATATACCATGGAAAACTACGATTATTAGCTGAGTTTGTGGTTTTATCATTGCAAGTGTGGTGTTGATTGAATCAATCAAATTATCTTCCCCACTTCAAGTAAGTGACCAAATGTTATGCCCTGACACCTTAATAGCATTCCCAAAGAGAAAGTCTTGAGAATTCTAGCAAAAGAACTTCTGGGAGCTCTGAGTTATCCCTTTTCTCATCTGTACTCTAAGTTTGAGCCCATTTTCCCCTGGATTCAATGTACTTATGGGACAGTATATCACAAACTTTTGGAGAAGTGTGTCATACTAATTCTCCTTATTGTACCTCCCAACTTAATAAATACCCTTATATAAAAACTACTTAAGTATACATGACTAATTGATAATCTATCCATAATCACAAAAGAAAGGACACCAAAGGTGTTTAAGCTAATATCATTGGTATGGCATTCCCCAAACATTCAGGCCTCCCCCTTGTGCCCCAGTGGAATATATTAGTCATTCTTTGGGGATCTGATTTATTAGATTGAGTGGAAATTGAGACAGTCACACTAGAGCATGTACTCCATAATTCTCTTAGATGGGAAGCATCATGTGGACTGTGACTGTTTCTTATCTAGTAAAGTGTTCTATGCACAATAGCTACTTAATAAACATTTAATAAATGAATGAATGATATCTAACTTCATGAATAAAATGAATTCTAAGGTCCCTAAATAAAGAAACTTCATCACTTTCATTTAAGGGGGAAAAGATTTTCTTATATTTCTTAGGAATCATGATCACTGATAGTTTAAGTAGAATATTCTAGCACCAACACTCAAAGGAACTTGATACTCTGCCAGATGTCATTCTTTAACTGTCAATGAGATTTTGATTTGCTCTTCAACAGATTTAGCATGGATGAGAATTTAATTACTGTAAAATTTGAAAATTTGGCCATCTGAAAATGTAATTAGCTACGGATTTTGTAAAATAAAATTTGTATCAATGGGAAAAATATACTAAATATTTGAACTTGATCAATGGGCATACTCTGACAAGAATACATTAATTCAGATAATTCATTGTTTGATTGCAAAATTTACAACCATATTAGGTTGAATAAGCAAACACATGAGGTCAAAATTTTCATTTAGGATCGAGGGAGGAGGATGGACCAATATGATCCTTTGCATTATGCTTTGAAGATGCTGTAAAAATCTAGGGATGAGTTGTGTTTTAAAGAATGCATAATGGACCTTCTCTTCCAGGAGGAGTTATACAGAACTGCCAATTTAATCCTATAGAATGTTTTACAGATGCTAACACTGGTGCTCCTTTCCTATATGGCTTGGATTAGAGCAGGGGTTATTAATTAGCCTTTCTTAATTTTCAGGTTCCTTTGGTAGTCTAGTGAAACTTATGGTAAAACTTTCTTAGCATTATCTTTTAAAATCATAATTGAAAGAAAGATAAAATTTCAGTTAGAGATTAGTGAAAGTTAAGATATGAATTTTCCCATCCAAAACCACAGACCTCTTAACAGATCTGTGGACCCCAGATTAAGAACCCTTGTATTAGAAGGTCACTGGGGAGCTTTCTACCTTTTAAATTCTAACACTCTTCCTTTTAATCTACCTAGGAACTTTCCAGCTGATGCTCTAGCAACAAGAAAATCATTCAGTTCTCAGATCCTGCTATTGGAGAATATACTACCTAAGAAGTAGTTACTACCTTGAATTGTGAATTCAAGGGAAAAAATCAGTAAACAAAGGGAATCAATATTTAGCCTGAGAGACTAAAGTCAAGTATCAACTATTATCCTCTGAACAGGAGATCTTGAAGAAGATGTATATACACATATGCCCACATTTCTATTTTTAGCACAGTGTTAGAACAGTCATGGCCAATGAGAGAGAGAGAGAGAGAGGGAGAGAGACAGAGAGAGAGAGGGAGAGAGAGAGAGAGAGAGAGAGAGAGAGAGAGAGAGAGAGAGAGAAAGAGAATGTTAGAGCTGTAGAGCTGGCTGGAACTTTAAATGCTCTATAATTCAGTCTCTTACCCCATGTAGGAATCTCTTTGACTAAATTCCTGACAGATGGTCAACCAGACTATGCACAAATATTTCCAGTGACAGTAGACTCAGGGGTGAAATGATGGCTGTCTTCAAGAATTTGAAGGGCTGTCATATGGAGGAGGGATTAGACATGTTCTATTTGGCCCGAGAGGCCAGAACAACTTAGTGAAGGGTGGAAGGTAAAGAGGAACAAATCCAAACTTGATTTCAAGATAAATTTCCTTTTCCTAAAAATTAGAGCTAGTCAAAAGTTAAATGAGCTTCCATGAGAGATGGTGGGTTAAAAATAGTAACAATAACAATAATAGCCAGTATTTATACTTTAAGATGAGTGAAGTGCTTTACATATAATATCTCACTTGGTTTACACAAACACTTTGAGGTGCTATTATTATCCCCATTTTATAGATAAAGAAATGGAGGCAGAGGTTAAGTGACTTGCCTAGGGTATCTGAGGCTGTATAATGGTAATGAAATTTAAAGATGCCTTTGTATTGGAAAGCTAAGAAGTGCTTAGCACCTAGTTCAAATTAAGCCTCTGTTAAAGAAACAGAAGGTATGAACTCCTGTTTCTGACTTAACAGGAAGGGGCTAAAAAGTGAGGAGCGCTACTGTATATCAGGAAAATCCCTAGAGAGGAAGAGTCAGAACTCCTTGGGATAAGCTTTGTGGAGGCAGAAGCAGTTGCTGCCTAGGAGGCTAAAGAGGAAAGGCCTAGGATGGAGAGAATGATTTTGATTTTGGGAACCTGGTTGAAGTGATTTTGGTTCTAGGAACCAGCTGGAATTTCTGCTGGGGAGCTACCAGCTTCTCCTGGGAGCTGCCAAAGACTGAGGAAGCATGACTGTGATAATGGTACTTTGAATGGACCTGTTTGTGGCTTTGTTAAGCCTTGGCTTCCTGGGAACAGAAACTGTGAAGGATTTAAGGTGGACTGGACACTGTGAGCTTTAGCATGGAACAGGAACAGCATGGAGAGATGGACAAGGAACTGGGAGCTGTCTGCCTTTGAACCCAGGTGACAGTTTGGTGAATCCAGGTAGGAGCTGGGACCATGATAGGGGATCCAGGGAATCTGAGAGACTACCCTGAGTTAAGCTGAAAGAAGACTTTACTTGTATACTGTGTACTGACTGAGAAAATTATAACTTGTTTGTGACTGAGGGGTGCATGGCCTGTGTATTTTACACTACCCTTTCAGAGAGTGCTGCGTAGTGACTGATTTTGTAACTTAGTGTGCCCAATGAGTGGAGACCTTTGATTGTTGTATTTTGTGACCTTCCTTAAGGATGACTGAATGATTGAATTGATTGAATGATTGAGTTACTAAGTGATTGACTGAATAAATGATTATACTTTGTTCAAAACTGTGTGATCATTGTGGTGAAAACTCTGTGGCCATTTTCTGTGATAAGTTGTTGTGAATGTGATATTTTGATTATCTGTGATAAGTTGTAACATTGTGAATGCTGTACCTTGATTTACTGTGAATGTTTTGCTCTGATTTGTTATTGAATATATACAGTGTTCACTATACTATGTAATCAGAACCTTAAAAGCTGTTCATAATAGCATTCTTCTGGAAAGCTGCTTTTGCTTGGCTTTACGGGCTGGAATCAAAATCAGATTCTCCTGATACTAAGACCAGTGCTTTTTCTATTATATCACTTTGCTGAGGGCAACAACATTTCTGTTGGACCCATTTAGGGTGCCAAAGAGGAAGAAAAGGGCTATGTAAAGTGACATAAGATTATTGCAAATAGGGTTTGTTTTATTATTTCCACTTTTATTCCCAGCACTTAACACAATGTCTGGCTTACAGTAGGTGCTACACAAATAGTTGTAGATTGATCAGTGTTGAAGTTAAGAATAAGGGAAGGAGAATGTGAGACTGGTAAATGAGATACTTTTGCAGTGCCCCTGATGCTTGAGACCAGGCCTGGTCAATGCTTTCCAGTATGTAGTTTCCTTCTGTTGCTAGCATATTTCTTAACCAGTCCATTTCATATATGTCAAAAGAAGGTACCAGCCGACATTTGATGAAAGTCCTTGATGACTTGATTTAAACCCTGGACTTTGTCATCACAAGGCCTCCTGTACCATGACTGTACTTCTATGCTGTATTGATTGGTTTGGTCAGTGTGAATTGAAATGATTGCCTCCAAAAATTCTGGCAATTGATCTTTGACCTTCATATCCAAATCACTCAATGATTGATCTGAATAAATCATGAGGAATACTAAAGAGAGCAGGTTGACTATTTGTGGTTTGTTGACTTCATTTGTCTTCCTGACCCAATTGGATCAACAGTGTCACTGGTCTGATCTGTTACTTGGCAACTAAAAAGCAAATTATCAGTCCAATCCAGCGATTATCTCTGGCTAATATTTCTTTTTTATTTCTAAACCCAAACTCATAAGGTTTTAGACAAATCCATTACCCTTTTTTCTTTCTTTTTTACTTTTCCTTTCCTATTCATTATTATTATTATTATTTATTAAGGGCAAAGTCACTGTTTTTTTTTCTATAGGAAGATAACACATTTGTGTAGAGCAGACAATTGTACTCTCCAAGTGATTGTAGAATGCTATACATTTTCTGCTAGGATTGTAAGTTTAATCTAGGGTAAAGTCATTTTATTTCTTTTAAGAGAAGGACATTAAACAATTTTACAAAATTCAAATCAGTTCAACTCAAAGTTTCATGACAAGGGTATAGTGGATAGGACTGAAAACATACATTACAAACAGTCTCTGACATGAATGAGATGATATTCTACAAGATAATAAGGAATAAATATTCTCGGGGGAGTAAATAAAAAGTTGCCAGTGATTGTGCTATTAGTATCTCATTCTTTTAAAAATTCTAAGTCACTTACAAATTTCAGGGAAAGGCAATGCCAAGCAATAGACTTTGCTAACATTAACTGCTTAACCTCTGACCATGGTTATTTTACCTTCAATCAAGCTTTATAATTCTTCCTTGTGTATGAGAATACATGCATCTATCCATGGTACCCAAACAGTATCAAAAGAATTCCAAGAAGACCTCCAAATATTGGGTGATGCTCTGTGATAAATTTATGGGAAGATTCATATAATTTTCTAGAGCTGGAAGGCCCCTTGATGAACATCTATTCCAATGTATCCATAAAAGGAATATTTGCTGTAAAATTCCAATGAATCATCATCCAGGCGTTGCTTTTAAAGACCTCCAATAGAGGGAGGATGGATAAGAGTCATGTAGGATGGGAAAGCATGGATGGGAAAGATGGATTTAGGAGGAATAACAATTGAAGTTATCACAAATGCACTGGATCATTGGGGCAGCTTCTTACAGTATTTGCTTTTCCCTGACTTCTGATTGACCTAAGTGGGTACACACCTCAGTATACAATCTACAGCTAACCACTATCACAGACTCTCATCATGTTGACTAGATTAGATAGACTATCTTGCCTCCCTACAGTGAAAAGTGTTACTATGTACTGCTTCCCTCAATTATCTAGCTATTTTTTTATAACTACAAAGAAAAATAGCTTTATTCCTTAAGGTTATTATTGTATATTTCCAGAATTATGCAGATTTGCATGCCACATACAGAAGTAATTGTGTCAAGGCAATGAGGAGGCAGGGACTTTTATTCTCCAAGTAAGAGACCTAGTAAAAAGCTCTCTAAGCCATGTTTTCTAGCTAGGTTAGTAATTCTTCTAGTCTCAGGGCAAAAGTCATCATTTAAGTAAAAATTTCTTGCACAAATTAGATTTTTTTGTTTTCCATATTTTTTGAATTACACTGGAAATATTACGTTCTTTTGCTACATTCCCTTTGTTACTGTAATCACACAAAACCCAAAATAGCAACTGTCATTATTACTTATTTCAGCAAAGCAGTAGAAGCAGGCAGCTATGTCCACATTGAGAATGACAACGTGAGCTCAGATGCTCAGTGAAGCAAGTAGAATTAGAATTTCTCTCTCCCCCTCTCCTTCTCCCTCTCCCTTCCTTTTCCTTTTCCTCTCCTTCTCTTTTCTCTCTCCTCCCTCTCTGTCTGTCTCTCTCTGTATCTATCCTTGTGTTTCTTTTATCCATCAAATAAGACTCTTCAAATATTAAATTGTTCTGTAATAGAAAACATTTAAAAGGTCAAGAGAATAGAAATGAATTAAACATTTTAAAATCGTATTATCTACTTGGGATGAAGTAGACAAATGAATACAATGAAGAAAATTAGAACCAAATAAATAAGTTTAAAAATTTAAGCCATTTAGCACTGATTCCTTAGGCTAATTAAGAAGGAACATTGATTGTCTCCAAAGGGAGATTAGTACTACTCCTATGTGCTCTGAAGAGCTATATCAGCCTTTAGATATACAGGATCTTACCAGATTTCTACTACTTTTGAAGAAAAGAGGAAAGGTATTGAAGTTTGGGAAAAGTAAATAGGGACTGGTTCAATCTCACTATAGATAGCATAGGTTCATGGAAAGGTGCCATCAAGCAGTACATTAGAAAAGGAGCATAGGTCAACAACTCTAAAAAGCATCCTATCTTCTCTTTCCTTTGATAATGTTCCTATGGAGGACAGCCTCTCCTAGTCTGGCAATAAAATGGGATGATGTCAGCAGAATACAAGGTATTTAATACTGCTATCTCAAGTTTGAGAGTTTCCAAGCCATTGACTTGATCAAAGAGTGACACAGGAAATTGAAACTGATGACCTGAGAAGTTGACATTTCCCTGTGTAGTTAGTGATGTGTTTCAGGGGAGAGTGGAAGAGACATAGGAAAAGCAAAACAAAATGCAAAAAGGAGTAAGTATGTTTGACTTAAAGACTTAAAATTCTCCAGTTTCTTCTTTATTTTCCAAAATGTCTGGCAGTAGGGTTTTTCTAAATTAATGAACCTTCCAGACAGCTCATAATTAATTCTTTAACTGTAATTTTACCAAATTAAGCCTTTTCTCTTTTTCTTTTTTGGCTGAAAATATTTCTAGACTATGGGAAAGCCTCTCTTTTAGTAAGCAGATCCATAGGGCATATTTAAAACTTTTGTATGGTTAAGAGTGATCATCAGACCCATTAGCTATTGTCCTCACAGGCAGCATAGTATTGCAGAAAGCATCATAGTATTGTAACATGTATTTTTCAGTTCCATATTGGATACTCTTTATTTTATCCCTTAGATAATGCCTCAATCTTAGAGGACTCACATTGGTCTATAAATAGTCAAAACATTGTTCCTCCTTCTCTGGTAGGTCCCATTTTCCTTTTCCTTTTTAAGAATTAACTAATTAATTTACTTTTGGTTTACAACATTCAGTTCCACAATCCCTTGAGTTTAAAATTTCCTCCTACTCCCTCTCTCTACTCCACCTCCCCGCCTTGGCAGCATGTAATCAAATATAGGACCTACAAATGCCTTCACATTAAACATTAGTCAGGTTGTAAAGGAGGGTTATAACCCATGGAATGAACAATGGGAAAGAGGAAACAAAGCCAAACAAGAAAAAGAAAGAGAGCAGGTAGTTTGCTTCAATCTGCATTCAAACTCTGTAGTTCTATCTCTGGATATGGACATCTCTTTCCATCATGAGTCTTTTGGACTTGTATTATAACTTTGCATTGCTGAGAAGAGCCCAGTCTATCAAAATTGGTTGTCACACACACATTGTGTCTGTCATTGTGTACAAATTTCTCCTGGTTCTGCTCTTCTCACTTATCATCAGTTTGTATAAGCCTCTCCAGGTAAATATGAAATCCATCTGCTCTTCATTTCTTATAGCACAATAGTATTCCATTACATTCATACCATACCTTGTTTAGCCATTCCCCAATTGATGGGCATTCCCTTGATTTCCATTTCCTTTTAACTTTTTCAATTAACAAACATATTCTCTCTCTCTCTCTCTCTCTCTCTCTCTCTCTCTCTCTCTCTCTCTCTCTCTCTCTGTCTCTCTCTCTCTGTCTCTGTCTCTCTCTCTCCTTCTATCCCTCCTCCCTCCCTTTCTCTCTACCTCTCCCCTCCTCTCCTCTCCTCCCCCCCTCTCCCTTGCCCTCCTTCCTTTTCTTTCTCTCTTCCTTCACCCACATCTCCCACACTGAAAATAAAAAGTTCTTGCAACAAATACAGTTAGTCAAAGAAAACAAAATCCCTCATTGGCCACAACCAAAAATGAATGTCTTCATGTCCATCTTGAATCCATCACTCCTCAGTCAGGAGATAGGTAGCATTCTTTATCAGTTCTCTGGAGTCATGCTCAGTCATCTCTTTGATCAGAGTCCTCACAGCTTTCAAAATGGTTCCATTTTATAATGTTGTTATAGTGTGAATTGTGCTCTTCCTTCTGCTCACTTTATTTTACAGAAATTCATGTAAGCTTTCTCAGGTTTCTCTGACACTGTTCTCTTTTCAGAGGGAATAGATTTTCATCAACGTCCAGGTCCATGATCAATCATTCTTGAGCTGTGAAATGATGAGATCATTTCTTACCTTAATTTTAACTGTTGCAACTAGCAAGGATCTCAGGATCCATCTCTTCCAATCCCTCATTTTCCAGCTGAGGAAACTGAGATGTGGGGAGTGTGGAAAGGCTGAAATGCTTCCCCAAGGTTAAACTGTTGTGTTAAGCAGCTTAATAGGATTTGGACCCAATGTCCTCTGACTTTACCTAATAGGTGTTTGACCTTGGGCATGTTCACTTTACTTTTTTGGTCTCAATTTTCTCACCTATAAAATGAGGAGAGTTGAATTAGATGGCAACTCAACTCCCTTTTAAAGTCTAGAATTCTGTAATTCTATACACCTAGAATCTGGTGGTTCTGTGTTCTAGTGTAGGGACAGTTGGGGTGCTTGGTAGTATTTGTTGTTATACCACAATCAACCAGACTGCATATTTCTCTGTGAAACAGAGCCTTCGTCTTGCTGAGCTAGGCCAGATTCATAGCATGGTATAAGAGAAAGAGGGTGACTTTATTTTCCTTTCTTTACATGATTAAAAACATTTTAGAGTAATTTTTCATTTCACTGTTTAATGGAAAGCCACATCTAAACCCTGTGTCTTGCATTCATTTGTTCTAATTCTTGTACAAAAAACAGTCAAAAGACAGAATTCACCATGTCTTGGCAGATGGTTCTAGGCCAATAAAAGAATAGCCCTCTTCTGAAACACAACAAAGCATCCCTATGATCAGTGACAGACTCTTTATGAATTCAGTATGATTGATTCTATATCTATATCTATATCTATATGAACACCTGTGGAAAATAGCTCATTTAGAAGCTCACTTGGTTCAAAGGGACATTTCTTTATGTACCAAATGATCATACATTGTCCAACCCTTTAACTTAATATATAAAATAAAATTTTACTGATTTGCATTCTTCATTGAAGTATTAAGTTGGTTTTCTTGTCACAATAAAGGGGATTTCAATTGCTTCTTAGAATTGCTTTAGCAACCTTATACTTATGTACTCAGATTCTCCTTTCATTGATTTCTAAACTTCAATCAATGAAGACTAAGTCAAGGCAGAGACTAGAGTCTAGAGAATAATGGTCTCCAAAGTGGGGAACATGGCCTGATTCTTTTAAATTCCCTTTTTATATTCATGATTATTAGCATAGTATCACATGACTATAATTCAGAAATAAGTAAATATGCCCATTTGGGGCTATATTCCCAATTTCTTTTTATTGATAGGGGAGCATAATCAAACACATATGAAGACCATTCCTCTAGACCAGTGGTTCTCAATCTTCCTAATGCCACGACCATTTGATATAGTTCCTCATGTTGGGGTGACCCCCAACCATAAAATTATTTTCATTGCTACTTCATAACTGTAATTTTGCTACTGTTATGAATCGAAATGTACATATATGATATGCAGGATGTATTTAAATTGAACATAACCTACAGGTTGAGAACTGCTGCTCTAGACTCTTTTGTTCCCCATTCCAATTCCATTCTCTGGGTTTGTAGATTTCGCATATCTGATCCTTAATGTCTTTTCCTCCTTCAACTGCTGAAACTGATGTCATTTGCTCCTATTTTCTTTTCTTAATCTTGCTTTTATGTTCTCTAGATCATAAGGGTGAATCTGCTGTTGTCAATTTGCAAAGTGTTAAGAATTTATATGTTGAGGAAAAAATGTATTCAGAAGGGGTAGGTGATTAGAAAAACGTATTGATTTCTAAGTTGAATAGTGCCTACACTTATACCCTAATCTTTCTTTTTTTTTGGAGGGGGGAAGGCAGGGCAATTGGGGTTAAGTGATTTGACCAAGGTCACATGGCTAGTAAGTGTTAGGTGTCTGAGGCTGGATTTGAACTCAGGTCCTCTTGACTGTAGGCCGGTGCTCTATTCACTGCACCACCTAGCCACCCCTATAACCTAATCTTTAAGGAAAGTTTCCTGGGTTTAGCATGGTTTGAATTTTTTTTTTATCAAGTATCTGCTTGCCCCTGATCCCAGAAGGAAATAGCATTTCCCACCCAGGATACCACCATACTATTGTTGGATAATCAAACTCGTTTTTGCATTCTTCAGTTCGCCTTTCACTCTGTCAATCACAAAGTTTTCTGATTGTTGGTCAGTTTTGGGTATTCTTTGTACATTGCTACTTCATCACTTACCTGATTCAATATCTCCACTTCTTTCTCCCTCAAAAGGAATGAGATATCATATACAATTAAAGCTTTTCCTCTTGCCCTATAATTAGAATGTGATTGCATTTTGTAAAGTCTGAAAATAGAAGAGACAAACCCATCAATCACACGCTATGGTTCATGTTTTCTTTGGACTTCTAATGACCATCCCTATTTTCTGTTTCTCATCATTTTTTATGGCTGCTTTGAATTTCTGCCATTGCTCCTTGTTTTTTCTTTTAGTTCTCCCTCTTTCCCCAGCTTTCCCCTACCTTGCTCCCCCTTTTCTTCTTTCTCCTTTTTTATTACTTCCCCTATGCATCTTATCTTTGGCATAAATAAAGACTCGTTATAGCACTTATTACTAGCTCTTTTCTTCTGGTCAACAAGCTGATCAGTCCCATGCTGTTTCTAGATTCTTCATATTCTTTGGACCATTTTCATCATTGCTCATGCTCAGAGACTCAGCCTTAGTTTCAGGTCCACAAAAGTTCTAGAGCAGTAAGGCTGCCAATAATCTAATAGTTATGAGGTTCTATTATATTATCTATATCCTTGAAAAGCATTTCCTGGAATTGTATACCTGTTTTTTCTGAAGTATTTGAAGGAAGAATAACTAGAAGTTATTTTTTTCCTACCAGATTACATTTTAAGATTAAAACCACTTTATTATAAATGTTACTGCAATAGTCACTTATAACTGTCTAACATTCAATATGATGTCTTGGATAAAGTTATAAATGGTTTCCTTATCAAATTAGCAGATGACACAGACCTAAGTAACACAGCAGATAGCAGAGCTAGGAATTCAAAAAGATTTTTGAAAGGCTATAAAATTAAGCCATATCAAATAAGATGAAATTTAATAGAGGTAAAAGTAATATATCAAATCTGAGAAAAAAATCAGTGGTACAAATTCAAGATGTATGAGAGGTGGGTAGCTATCAATTCTGGAAAAAAAAGTGCAGGTGGTTTAGAGTTTTGTAAGGTCAATTTGAGTCATTGGGAAGGTTGGCTTAATCTTCTTACCCACAATTCACTCATGGTGGACAATGTGTTATGGTAGGTTAAAAAAAAGCCATTTAGGGCATCAATAAGAAAGTCAAAACTTCTGGGATTAAAGAAATGATTGCCCTAGTGTACTCTGCCATGGCCATGTCACATGTTAAGTTATTGGGGATCATGTTTTAGAAAGGTCATTCATAAACAGGGCATTGTCAAGAGGAAGGTAGCTGGGGTGGTGAATGGCCTTGTGTTTATGACATACAAGATAAAGATGAAAGAAATAGAGAAGAGAAGAGAAGGGAAGAGAAGCATAGGCTGACTGTCTTCTAGTACTGAAGACATGTCAAGAGGCAGAAGAGGAATTATGTGTGCTCTGTTTAGCCCCAAGGGCAGAATTAAGAAAGCGAGTAGAAGGTACAAAAAGGATAAATTTAAAGGGGAAGGGGAAGGCAAAGGGAATAAGCATTGACATACCATCTACTATGGGCCAGGCATTATGTTAAATGTTTTACCCACAAATATCATCTCCTTTTATAAAGTAAAACAACATAACCTAAAACAACTTGGAACAGTTAGAGCTGTCCAAATGTGGAATGGAATACTAGAGAAGTAGAATGCTATCCCTCCTTTGAAGCCTTTGAGCAAATGCAAAAGAACCAATTCTTGGATATGTTTCAGAGGAGATTGCTGTATTACATATGGGTTGACCGCTAGGGTCTCTTCACCTCTGAAAGGACATGGTTTCTGTAACAGAGATATGCTATTGATAAATAGTTTGCAATCAATGATGACAGTAAAGACAGTCAACATAAAAACAAATCAAGGATATAGTAAGAATATAGTAAAGCACAGTTTTCCGTTCATGGAAAAAAGCTAGAACATTTCTTCAGAGAACACACAAGAAGTACAGAAGTAATCTACTCAAAGGAATTGCTCTTGCTCCCAAAATTAATTCCTTTTTATTGAGTGACAAAGGCTATTCACATGGAAGGTATGAATACAGCTGGCAGAATAGTGAAAAAAAATCCCACAAAGTTCCAACTCTGTTTGTTTGTGTAGACACAAACTTAAATGAAAATAAGGTTCTACAGCATGTTTGTGGCTTTTTGGAAAAGATTGTGGAAATGTCTGTCCCCACTGGGGGTGACTGAAATCCAAAGAACTTGTAAATACGAAAGGAAGGGACGTTTATCCAGCAATGAGTATAGGCAATTAATCAACCAAAAAATAATAGGATCAGAGTTGAAAGGGACTTCAGAGTCCATCTATTCCAATCACCCCATTTTTCAGATGATGAAACTGAGGCCAGGAATGTTACATGATTTGTTCTTGGTTACATAGGTAGTCAGAGATAGATGTAGGATTTGAACCCAGGTCCCAACAACTCACAGCTATATAGTAGATTAATATTTAGAAAGCAACTTTCTCTCTCTCTCTCTCTCTCTCTCTCTCTCTCTCTCTCTCTCTTTCTCTGTCTCTTTCTCACACACACACACACTCACACACATATAAATAACTGTGGTCATTTTAAAAGCAATTTTATAGGTCAAGAGATAGAGATTGAGGGAGTTAAAATGATTTTGCTAAGATCAAGAAGTTAGTAAATGGTATTCAAGATTAAATCCCAGGTCTGTACTGACTCTGTATCCCCTTCCCTTTCCACTCCATTGTAATGTCTCCCTAGTGGGATGCTGAATAGAAAGAAGGGTTTCAATAATCATTGCTTTTAAATTAGAAGGTGGTTCTAACCTGATTATTCACTCATATTTGTGGGCTAATAATTTCTGCCTAATCTTTACAACATTACTATGGGTGTTAGAACAACTCACAGAACAACTCACCAGTCAACAACAATTTTTAAAGTACCTGTTGTGTGCCAGGCACTGTGCTAAGCCCTGGAGATGCAAAGAAAGGCACAATTCAATAATTAAACACTTATTAAGCCCCTACTCTCTGTGAAGCACTGTGCTAGGTGCTGGAGAATCTTTGCTTTCAAGGAACTCACCAAAGAGATATCTTCTATCGACTATCTTATTGGAAAGACTTTATGGCAAAATAGAAAAGTTACACATCCTGGAGCCATCAGAGAACTTGTAGAAATGGGGTTTAGTGAGGCATGATGAAAAAACATGTTGCATTTGGAGTCAAAGGCTATGGACTAGAATTGTGGTCACTTCTGTTACCTTGATCAACTCACTTGACTTCTCTGGGGTTTGCATTCTTGGGCAAATGATTTCCCTTCTCTGAGAATATTTTCTTATTTGTAAACTTAACGAGTTGGGCCAAATGGTTTCTAAGGTTCCTTTCAGATCTAATTCTACTGTCTTTTGTAACCTTCTTTGTTTGGTTTGTTCCCCCAATGAAGCAACAAATCCACACTGGCTATGTGACCGTAGGTGAGGCATCTTACCACCCAGTATTCTGCGCAATCCTCGAGGACTAGGAGTTTCAGAAGTGGTTCTGACCTGCATTTGGTAAAGAAACTTCTCTCCCCAGGAGGCTCCCTATGGCCATGAAATCCTTTGTTCAGCCATTTTAGTCATGTCTGACTCTTCATGACCCTATTTGGGATTTCCTTGGCAATGATATTGGAGTGGTTTGCCATTTTCTTTTCCAGCCCATTTTACAGATGATAAAACTGAGGTAAATGGGGTAAATTGATTTTCCCAGGGTCACTCAGCTAGTAAGTGTCTGAATCAGGATTTGAACTCAGGTATTCCTGTCTCCAGGTCTGCCATTCTATTCACTGTGCCACCTAGCTGCTGTGAAATCCTTACTCCTACAATAAAACATTAGATTGAATAGTTCACCATCTCCATTCCACAGTCAGGATCATTCTTAGACCTTTTGCAGTCCTTGTCATCTACATTTCTCACTTGATGAGAAGATTTCACTCTTATATAATCATTTTATGCGTGTATATGTTGTCTTCTCAATAGAAACAGGAGCTCAAAGTTTCATGTCCGTCTTTTGAGTCCCACAAGTCTAGTCATTTGCTAGATTCATATTCTGCTTCTATTGAGAGCTTGTTGAGTTTAATTTAAATAGCCTGGGATGGAGGTCATGGCTTAGAACAATGACATAGTGAGTTCTTAATAAATGTTTGTTGACTGACTGACTGGCATGTCAGTTAATTTCACCATTCTCTCAAGGAAGGCATTTGATTTTCCATTAATAAAATACAGTAATCCACAAGTTTGAAGAGACTTTATGAGCCAAGATCAATCTAGTCTCTACTTGGACAAACATCTCCCCTATTACATACCAAACAAGTTGTCATTTAGCTTTTTCTTCATGAACTCCCATGAAGGGGAAATTCACTACCACCAGAAGTAGCTCAGAATACTTTTAGATTGCATTAATGGATGTAATAGTAATAGAATTTATATGGTACTCTAAGTTTCATAAAAACAAACAAACCAACAAACTTTACAAATATGACTTTATCCTCACAATGACTAGGAGGTAAGTGCTATCATTATCTTCATTTTACAGATGAGGAAACTAAGGTAGGGATTAATTGACTTTCCCAGAAACATATACCTAGTAAGGTGTTGGAGGCAGGATTTGAATTCGTGTCTTTCTGACCTCAGGTGCTGCTCATCATCTACTATTCCACCTAGCTGCCTAGCAAGCTGTGCAGGAAATTTCCTCCTTGAATCCTGGGAAATGATACTCATCGACTGTGGATAGGAGAAAACATTGCCTGTTCCTCGTTTTCTTCTGGAGCAGTGATTTAAAAAAAATTTCTTAAGTTTCAGAGAACTTTGTATTTCTGTCTTTATAAAAGAATCATGACTCCTAGGGACTATAGAGCATTCTAACCAGAGCTAGATACCTGGAGAGGTTAATTAACTCAGAACTGATAGTAATTAAAAGATAAATGACCCTTTTAAAAAAGCCAGCCACAGGAATTTTTACTGGGCTGTAAGCCTTATAAGAAAATAACACATTGTCCCATGTTTCAGGAAGGAGCCCAGTATTAGTCATTATTTAGGGGAGAAAGGTTAAACATAACTTTATAGTCCTATCAGCTACAGGACTGTGGCTTTTCATTTAAATTATTTTGGATGATTTCTCCAGTTTTATTAACAAAGTGATAAAGCCACAGTTGCACACATACAACTGAACTTGGAGATGGAATAAGGGCATAGAAGAAGGGCTTTGTATTCAGGTAACCTGAAAGTCATTACCCTGGACCTGGTCCCAGTGAATTCAGAGGGATCAAGGTTCTACCCCAGAGCTTAATGCAGCCCTAGAGTATTCCTCCATCCCACTCTGTACTTGTGGACTGAGCCTTTGGTTGCCTTACATGCTCCAGTGGAAACAAGACTGATACTACCTCACTTGATGTCTCTGGGTAAGTCCCTACCTCTCTCTGTTTCCTTATCTATGCAAAGGAGGCAAAAATACTAGTTTTATTTAAAATTATAGAGTAGTTGACAGGGTCAAGTTAAATTGTAGATGAAAGCACCTGTAATATACGTATAAGTATTTGTGTTTATACACATACAAACACACACATATACACACATAAATGTATGAGAGAGAGAGTGAGAGAGATAGAGAGAGAGACAGAGACAGAGACAGAGACAGAGACAGAGACAGAAACAGAGAGAATGAGAACACTCTGTGAGTGCCCCATATTTGGCAGTGCCAACTGAGGCAGCCATGTTGCCTCAGCGTTTTCTGGAGAATAATAATTGGCCTGTTTCTAAAAGGCTCTCTTCTCAGAGAGGTATTCCACCTTATCCAAATTGATACACATTTATTATTTTTGTTTTGCTTAAAAATTTGATTAAACAGAGTGTTACAATAGTACTTGAAATCAGAATCTCAGAGACTGAGCTAAATTAGCCAGTTTTCTTTGGACAGTCACATGATGCAATTCATAACTTTTTCAAAAAAGATAAAGAAGAAAAAAAAGTAGTGACCCATATCAAACCATTCCTTTAGTCTGTTCTTTTCAGTAATTCCTATCCTGTAATATACACTACCAAGCTTACTTATTCAGTCTTTTTAGCCATCCCTGTGAAGCTAAGTACAATGTATGCAGGTTTCAGGTGCTTCAGAGAAATACTGAAAAGAGAAAGTAAATGATGTATCAGAAAACTTTGCTTGCATTTGAGAAGCTTATATTCTTGAACATGGATTCCACCAGTTGGCCCCATTTCCTACAGGTATTATCCTTGCTACCTGTAATGATTGTATTGCCTTAATAGTCAACACACATCTATTAAACAATTACTGGGTAGAAGACACTGTAAAATTCCAGGTTGAGACACAGAGTTTAGGTAAGATATGGTTGCTTCTTTTATGGTTGAGTAGTGAATTATGATGTACCAATCAAAAAACATTTATTAAGCACCTAGCATGTGCCAAGCCCCAAGCTAGGTACTGAGGAGAAATTTCTGTGGAAATTCTGTTGAGTGAGAAAGTCTATGTTTAAGCAAAATATATGCCTATATGTATATTCATATATATATATATATGTATGCATAAATATATACATATGCAAAACACATAAACACACACCTATACACATACATATATATACACACACACACACACACACACACACACACACACACACACACACACTTAGAGGACCAGAGTAGAAAGGAGCCCTTGTACAGTGAACACACATGCCTGGGGGTAGCTCACATTTCTGGCTACAGACCTTAGCATTCTTCATCTCTCTTAGGAAGAGGCCACACAACTGGTCTCTCTCACCTAAGCCTCTCTTCTGGACCTCTCTTCTTTTTTGCAAGGTGGAGTCACTTCTCTTCTGCCTGCTCTGCTGGGTCTTCTCCTCTTCTGGGTTTTCTAAGTTGTCTTTCATCAAAAGCAGAAAGGGTAAGCCTGGGATCTGAAGCATTTTCATCTGAGTATAACAAGAGGAAAGAAAAGTGTTTTTCATTGGGTAGCTCTTCCAAGTAGCAGGCAACAGAGCAGGATCTGAGATCTCTTTCCAGCCTCAGCTGCTTCTCTTCTGGAGATCAGCTCTCAGGTCTGAATATTCTATTTGCCCTAATCCTATCTTAGCTCAGCCAAAGAAGGGTCTCTTCAAAGGGGTGACACCTCAATGTCATGCATATAAATCAAGATTCACATTTCTACCACCTAGATAATGTACACTTGCCCATGATCACCAGAGTTAAAGGAATGCATTTCCCAGCCATTTCCTTCAAAGTCCCCAGCTCGGTCACATGTAATTTTTTGGTTTCCTGTGTGGTTGCCTTATCCATGTTTATCTCAAAACCTCCCTTGAGTCCTCCCTTATCCATCAGCTAAAATGATCACATATGAAAGGGGCCCTCTGTTGTAGTTGGAATACAGACTGTGAAAAGAGGAAGTAGTATCAGATAAGGCTGGAAAACTGAGGTGGTGATGTATAATAGCAAGCACTCAGTGCCAGATAAAAGTGTTAGAACTTTCGTCAGTAGGCTGATAAAATCAATTAGAATGAATGAATGTATGCATGATGAAAAAGGGTTTATTGAGTATTTGCCACGTGTCTGACACTGTGCTAAGGGTTTGGATGTGAATACAAAAGCAAAGACAGTTATTGCCTTTAAGGAATTTACTTGCAAATAGTGAAGACAACATATACAGGAGAGTGGTACACAAAGGGACCATCATTTGGTTCTGGGAAGTCATAGGGACAGTGAATGAAGCAATAGGAAGATATATTTTATTACTATTTTCAGAGTATAGAGACAACAAGAAGATGGCTAGCACAGACTGTGTGTAGGGATATGTAGCTATCATAGGCAATTAGGTAGTACAGTAGATAAAGCACCTTCCTTGGAGTTAGGAAGATCTGAGTTCAAATCTACCCTTAGACAGTAACTAACTATAGCTATGTGACCCTGGGCATATCACTTAGCCCTTATTTGACTCAGTTTATCATCTGTAAGATGGGGGACACAAAATACTAATATGTTTGCCAAGAAAACCCCATGTACACTGTTCATGGAGTCACATAGAGTCAGACATGACTGAGCAAGCTATCATATGCTCTCAACAATCAGGACAATATTGCCCTGGAACCTGAATTTCCAAAGTTCAGTGTTCTGGTTCTTCCAGGGCATGGTTTCTGAGAGTCTGATTGAGAAGAAGCAGTGGTGGCGGGCGGATGACCTGGACTTGGTTACTGATTAGGTATTAACAACAACAACAACAAAGAACACAAAAAAACAACAAAAAAAGTAGGAAAAAAGAGAGCTCCTAAATATTCTCCTTCATTCATGCAAACTTCTGTTATTGTTTCTTTACTCCATCCCAGTATTCTACAGAGCAACTCAGTCATTCAAAACATGTCATGATTCTCTCTACGTTCTCTTCTCCATATGCTCCATATTCCCAAGCTGGGGTTTATTTCATACCACCATGCCAAACAGTGGGTTAACTAAGATAACCAAGCACTAAGGTAGCCTCTTGAAAATTTTACAATCTGAAAGTATTTACAAATCACCAGCAACTGCTAATCTCCTTGACATTTCAAATCACTGACCTCCAAAATCTAACAATGGCTTGTTAGATGGGGGGGGGGGGGGGAAAGATGATTACAAGAGAAGGGAAGACCGGAGGACCAACCTTGCCTTTAGTCCTCAGTCTTTTATGTTGCAGCTATTTCTAGGGAAGATTTGTTGCAATAAAGCTCAATGATGTTGAAGGTCTGTTTGTCTCTTGTTTGCTTATTGACACAGCAGGATGTGAATCAAGTTGTATGTATGGACCAAATTGCTCAGTGAGAAAATATCCCAGAAGAATGATGCCTGAGTTCAGAAATTGGGGATGAGTGCATAACCTTAACAGAGATGAAGAAAACAAACACACAGTGGGCTTGCCAAAATGCAAAGGGGGTCAAAAGAGAAAAATAAGGGAGTGAGGTAGAAGGTAAACTAGGTATTTGTATCAAAGGAAAGAAAAATAGATTATCCAGTGAGCCGGAAGTAAGTAGGAAAGGGACCCAGCACCTTCCTGAGAGCTACGGCAGCCAGGAGGACCCCAGCCATTTGGGACAGAGATTTCCCTTCTGGAAGCAGAGCCCCACAGAGATTTAAAAAAAAAAAATCACGGACTGACCAACCATGAGTAAGAATAAGCATAAGAAGCAAAGTAAGAACAGCAAAGGAAAGAAAAATAGAAAAAGATTTGATTTTATTAAAAAAAAAAGAAATTAGTTGTGACCCTGAAGAAGGGGCAGAGATAGGAAATTAGAATGTGATTGAACTGGTATATGGAACTCTCTGGTGATGAAATTCTCTTTATGAATTTAGGTTGGCTCATTTTCAAAAAATCATTTTATTTTTAAAATAAATTTTGATTGATATATTTTGTTTCCAGTAAAAACCTTTCTTGTTCCTCCTGGTTCCTAGTCTTTTCCTCCCTCCCTTCCAAGTTTGTCTTGTGTCTTATCTATATCTATACACACAGATATACACATGTATGTATGTGTATATGCATACCTGTGTATATATGTATATATACATGTATAATATGTACATAATTGAGATATCTCTCTCTAGAGAGATGGATGTATCTATTTATCTACAGATATCTACATAGATAAAGCTATATGGATATCTATATCTATATAAATACACAGATAGTCTTTCTCTGTATATATGTACTCACATATATTTATTTGGCATATATTCTTATTTATATACCTATTGCCTCCCCTGCTAGAACATAAGTACACTGAGGGCAGGAACTCTTTCATCATCTTTTCAGCCTCTAGAAGAGAGCCCAGCATGTAGCTAGCTCTAAATGGCTGCTTGCTGATTGGTTATTGCTGCTGTCCAACCAGGTGCCACCGCTGCTCTCTCTCCTTGGTCCCCAGTTCTTTCTGTAATTCCTCTTGTTTAGGATGGAATTGCTCCAACATGGCTGATAATGATGCAATTAGATGAGGTACAGGTAGGAACCCAGAACTGAATGGTCTGCTAACAAAGTGTCCTCTTCAGCCATGTCAATGTCAATGACTGATTTAAAGGCAGTCATTTTGATCAACATTTTTTTTGGTATTAGGAAGCATGAAACAGTGGGACAGAAGTTTGGGGGTATTATTAGACCTGGGTTTCCATGCTGACTCTACTATTTATGTCCTATGTTACTTTGGGCAAATTGCTTAACCTCTTTGGGTCTCAGTTCATCTTCTATGAAAGGAGAAGATTTAGATAAGATGGCCTCTAAGTTCCCATCCATCTTTAAGTTTTGTATTCATTTTTGTATTCAACACTAGGGAAATAATGACAAAGATGGAAAATTGTTCCTGCCTTCAAGAAGCTTACATTCTACTATATGAGAAATAGATAAGATCCGCTGGCTCATCTAGATGCCCACTCAGCAAAATTGAAAGTGCTAGATAAATGATAGCTATTAATAGCAATAATAATGAGTTTCATGCCTTTGCATTAAAGAAAATAATAATCATTAGGGTTAAGGAGTGACCCTGGAATTTTACTGGCATAGAGAGTTCCCTAGTAAGAAATCTCTCTGGTACCTTCTCTGCTACTTAGAGGTTTGCTGATTATGCAGGAAGATTTGGTGACTTATTCCAGCTCCCATAGGATCTAATAGCTCACATCCAGGACAGCTCTGTCATATTACAGATGATGTCCCTGGTTCCAAGGCTAGCCTTCCATCTGCCACATACTGCCTCTTAATAGCACTAATTAGCTTTTCTATCTACTGCCCTTTATGCTTTGCAAAATTCTTGTTTTTATTATCTTGGTTAGCCATATATTCTTATGAAGTAGGTGCCACTATTTTATCCATTTTGCACTGTAAGGAAACTGAGAGCTATGAAGGTTAAGTTAATTGCCCAAGGTCACACTGCTAGTAAGCCTCAAATGGAATTTGAATATAGGTTTTCTTGATTGAATGGTTGACCCTCAATGCACTATTCCTCAATAAGGAAAGCAGATGCAGGATCCAAAGACTTAGGTTTAAAACCTATTCCTATTATAAACTCATTAAATAACTTACCTAAAGCTCTCTAAGTGTTAGTTTCCTCATCTGTAACAATACATATCTTCCTTACCTCATACCAGTATTATGAGGAGTAAACGAGATTGAGACACAGCTTTTTAAAACACCATCTAAGACCAATCTCTGAAATGACAGATAAAGAAACTGAGGCCCAGGGAGACTAAGTGATTAATCCGAAGAAAGTGTCATAGAATTTGAAGCCAGATCTTTGGCCCCCAGAGGCAGTGCTTCCCAATTCCTCAGTGTTATCTAAATAAATAAATGAACATATATATATATATATATATATATATATATATATATATATATACACACGTGCACACACATATATGTATATATAATGAATGTATATGTATATATTTGGTTATTATTATATTCCTGAATATTTAAGTATATGTTTTCTAAAAGAGCCCTTCTGTTTATTTTTAAAGCATATTTCTCTTTTATATTTTCTGCCCTCTTCAATAAGTGACTTCACTTATTACAATCAAATGTTTTTATCAGGATATCATGAATGTGATTTTTTTTGTTCTTTTGGCTGCCCATTCCTTCTTAATTTCTTCAACATAAGAAGAAAGATATTTTAGGCAGACTTGGGGTTTCATGGTCCAGCATTTGGTTCTTTTCACTCCTAGAACTCAGTTGTAAATTACATTTTATATCTTTCTCTAGCAGCACTCCCTCCCCTAAGCCTGATTTTGGTAGTTGTTAATTTAATATTTTTGCCACTGGAAATAACTTTATCTATTCTTTACACATTTTCCTGTACTTTATTTGCTCATTTTCTGTCTTACTGTCTTATGGGACTTTGTTTCAGGATGCTTAAAATGTGTTTCATTGCCAGGTCTCACTTTTGTAGATACCTCAGAGATTTCCAGAGAGGGTTCTTGCTATGGTGAAAGGTGTCTTGTTTGAACAGGTGTGGGAATGCTGTTGGAGGTTACATCTACTTACTCAGGGGCAGCAGCAGAATCTACTGTCTATCTCTTCTAGTTTGATTACTCCTAGAATTTCAGCCAGATTTGATGAGCTGTGGTCTGTCTACACCCAACATGCAATATGGAAATTCAACAAGGACACTCATCATGCAACCAGAGAATCCACCCACAGCAAATCTGTATGAATGAAAATTTCAGTGTGAACTGCATATGGATGGTCCTGCACCAGGAAATGGGGCTTCTTATTTATCATGCTTTTCTTCCTGGTCATTTCCTTCCAAGATTTCAAAATATTTCCTTCAAGTCAATTTTGAAAAAAGTACGTTTTCTCATTCTAGGCTTAGAAGACAGGACCAACCAATCAACATTTATTAAGATCCTCCTCTGTACCAGGCACTGTGCTAAGCCCAGGGATACAAAAAGAGGGAAAAGAGAGTCTCTACTGTCAGGGAGCTTTCAATCTAGCAAAACCAAACAGAATCTGAATCTTTAAAAGCTAGAATTTGAGATTTCTTTTTTTTTTGTCTTTATTAATTTGTTTACTTTTAGTTTATAAGATTCAGTTCCACAATCCCTTGAGTTTCATTTTATCCCCCTTTCTCTCCCCTCTCCCCATGATGGCATGCAATCAAGTACAGGATCTGCAAATACTTTCACATTTGACATTAGTCTGGTTGTAATGAAGGATTGTAACTGCTAGAATGAACAATAGGAAAGAGGGAAAAAATATGAGAAAAAGAAAGAGAGCAAGTAGTGTGCTTCAGTCTGTATTTAAACTTGGTTCTTTCTAGATCTTTCTCTGAATGTAGACATCTTCTTCCATCATGAGTCTTTTGGAGTTGTCTTATAACCTTGTGTTGCTGAGAAGAGTCCAGTTTATCAAGGCTGGTCATCACACATATATTGTGTCTGTAATTGTGTACAAATTTCTCCTGGTTCTGCTCTTCTCACTCACCATCAGTTTGTGTAAGTCTCTCCAGGTTATTATGAAGTCCATCTGCTCCTCATTTCTTATAGCGTAATAGTATTCCATTACATTCATATACCACAACTTGTTTAGCTGTTCCCCAATTGATGAGTATCCCCTTGATTTCCAATTCTTTGCCACCACAAAAAGAGCTGCAATAAATATTTTTGTATATGTGGTTCTTCCTCCCACTTCTATGATCTCTTTGGAATACAACCCCAAAAGTGGTATTACTGGGTCAAATGGTATGCAATTATTTGTAGCCCTTTAGGCACAGTTCCAGATTGCTCTCCAGGGTGGCTGAATCAGTTCACAACTCCACCAACAATGCATTAGTGTTTCCAATTTTTCCATATCCTCTCCAGCATTTGTCATTTTCCTGTTTTGTCATCTTAGTCAATCTGACTGGTGAGATGTGTTACCTCAGAGTTGTTTTGAATTGTATTTCTTGAATCAATAGTGATTTAGAGCATTTTTTCATATGCTTATGCTTTCTACCTCTGAAAACTGCCTTTTCATATTCTTTGACTATTTATCAATTGGGGAATAACTTGTGTTCTTAATAAATTTGACTCAATTCTCTGTATATTTTAGAAATGAGGCCTTTATCAGCGACATTGGTTGTAAAAATTCTTTCCCAATTTCCCACTTTCCACTTTTTCTCGGTTATATTGGCTTTGTTCATTCAGAAACTTTTCAATTTAATGTAATGAAGATGATCCATTTTGTGTTTTATAATGTTCTCTAACTCTTGTTTGGTCATAAAGTCTTCCCTTCTGCAAAAGTCTGACAGGTAAACTCTCCCTTGCTTTCCCAGATTGCTTACAGTATCAGCCTCTATACTTAGATTGTGCACCCATTTAGACTTGATTTTGGTGTATGATATTAGATAATGGTTTCTGCCCAGTTTCTGCCATGCTATATTCCAGTTTTCCCAGCAGTTTTTGGCAGATAGTGAGTTCTTATCCCCAAAAGTGGAGTCTTTGGGTTTATTAAACAGTAGATTACTATAGTCATTGACTGCTGAGTCTCATAAATCCAATATATTCCATTGATCCACTACTCTATTCCTCAGCCAGTACGAAGTAGTTTTGATGAATGCTGTGTTATAATAGAGATTAAAATCTGGTATGGCTAAGCCACCTTCCCTAGAACTTCTTTGCATTAATTCCCTTGATATTCTGGACCTTTTGTTCTTCCAAATGAATTTTTTTACTATTTTTTCTAGATCTATAAAGTAATTTTTGGTAGATTGATTCTTATGGCACTAAATATGTAATTTAATTTAGGTAAATTTGTCATTTTTATTATATTAGCTTGACCCAGCCATGAGCAATTGATGTTTTTCCAATTAGTTATATCTGACTTTATTTGTGTGAAAGGTATTTTGTAGTTGTGTTCATATAGGTCTTGGGTTTATTTTGACAGGTAGATTCCCAAATATTTTATGATGTCTATAGTAACTTTAAATGTGATTTTTCTTTCTATCTCTTGCTGTTGGATTTTGTTAGAAATATAGAGGAATGCCAAGGATTTATGTGGATTTATTTTATATACTGCAACTTTGCCAAATTTATTTATTGTTTCAAGTAGTTTTTTACTTGATTCTCTAGGATTCTCTAAGTTTATCATCTTATCATCTGCAAAGAGTGATAGCTTAGTCTCTTCTTTGCCTAATTTGATTCCTTTGATTTCTTTTTCTTCTCTAATTGCTACTGCTAACATTTCTAGTACCAGAGTGAATAAGAGGGGTGATAGTGGAATCCATTTTTCACCCCTGATCTTATTGGAAATGCTTCTAGTTTACTTTCATGGCATGTAATACTTGCTGATGGCTTTAAGTAGATGCTGCCTATTATTTTAAGGAAAACTCCATTTATTCCTATAATTTCTAATGTTTTTAATAAGAATGAACATTGCATTTTGTCAAAAGCCTTTTCTGCATCTATCGAGATAATCATATGGTTTCTGCTAGTTTTATTGTTGATATGATCAATAATATTGATGGTTTTCCTATTATTAAATCATCCTTGCATTCCTGGAATAAATCCTACCTGATCAAAGTGTATTATTCTTGTGATAAGTTGCTGTAGTCTTTTTGCTAATATTTTATTTAAAATTTTTGCATCTATATTCATGAGGGAAAGTGGTCTATAATTTTCTTTCTCTGTTTTGTCTCTTCCTCATTTAGGTATGTATCGGCAAGCACCCTAGCACACCCAGGGCGGCTACTAGCACAGGTTCTTAGATCTGCTTTTCTAAAGGAAAGCAACTCAAAATGGGTTAACAATCTTACTTTAATCGATCAA
>CM053581.1:560535036-560585590 GCA_028627135.1 Pseudochirops cupreus | reverse complement strand
GGCTTCCAGCGTCTGACCATTACATCAGTTACCTAGTCAGTTACCAGAGAGGGAAGCACCAACATCTGGGGTTTTCACAGCCGGGGGGCTCAACGGCTGCCCAGAGTCTCATCTGGCCAAATCACACAACTCTTCTCAAAGTGAGCCCCAAACCAAAACCTCACATCAGGGCGTATATATAGCCTTCTCCTGGCTTGGAGAATGTCACAGCCCTCTAGACCCACTGCCCAATCACAAAGCTACAAGGCACGGAGCATTCCTGGAAAACAAGCCTGGCACCACAGGTTCCACATGACCACATTCAGCCTATTAGGGAACAGAGTATACTTTCAAATATCCAAGGGTCCTCAGGGTCACGTAGCCACTTTAACAAAGGGCCTAGGGGCAGGGAAGATCTTCAGATTCCCATAACAAGGTATAAGTACCATATTTGTGTCATAAAAAGGATTTGGTAGGACTCTTTCTTCACCAATTTTCCCAAATAGTTTGTAGAGTATTGGAATCGATTGTTCTTCAAATGTTTGATAGAATTTGCTAGTAAATTCATCTGGCCCTGGAGATTTTTTTCCTAAGAAGTTCACTGATGGCTTGTTTGATTTCTTTTTCTGGGATGGGGTTATTTAAGTTATTTACTTCCTCTTCAGTTAATCTGGGCAACTTATATTTTTGTAAATATCCATTTTACTAAGATTGTTAAATTTACATGCATACAATTGGGCAAAATAATTCCTAATTATTGTTTTAATTTCCTCTTCATTGGAGGTAGATTCACCTTTTTCATTTTTAATACTCATAATTTGGTTTTCTTCTTTCTTTTTTTTTTTATCATATTGACTAAAGGTCTATCAATTTTTTTTTCATAAAACCAGGTCTTAGTTTTATCTGTTCAATAGTTTTCTTAATTTCAATTTTATTACTCTCTCCTTTGGTTTTCATTATTTCTAATTTAGTATTTAATTGAGGATTTTCAATTTGATCTTTTTGTAGCTTTTTCAATTGCATGCCCAATTCATTGGCCTCCATTTTCTCTAATTTATTCATGTATGCAATCAGGGATATAAAACTTCCTCTAAGAACTGCCTTTGCTGCATCCCACAAGTTTTGGTATGTTGTCTCATAATTGTCATTCTCTTGAACGAAGTTAGTGATTGTTTCTATAATTTCTTGTTTGACCCACTCATTCTTTAGAATTAAATTATTTAGTTTCCAATTAGTTTTTAGTCTGTCTTTCCATGGCCCTTTATTGCATATGATTTTTATTGCATCATGATCTGAGAAGGCTGTATTTAATATTTCTGCCTTTCTGCACTGAATTGTGAGGATTTTATGCCCTAGTACATGGTCAGTTTTTGCGTATATGCCATGTACTGCTGAGAAGAAGGTATATTCCTTTTTATCCCCATTCAATTTTCTTTAGAGATCTATAATGTCTAGCCTCTCTAAAATTCTATTTTCCTCCTTAACTTCTTTCTTGTTTATTTTGAGGTTAGATTTATCAAGTTCAGAGAGGGGGAGATTGAGGTCCCCCACTAGTATAGTTTTGCTATCTATTTCTTCCTCTAATTCTCTTGACTTCTGCTCTATTAATTTGGATGCTATATCGCTTTGTGCATATATGTTAAGTAATGATATTGCTTCATTCTAGATGGTGCCTTTTAGCAGGATATAGTTTCCTTCCTCATATCTTTTAATTAGATCTTTTGCTTTTGCTTTATCTGAGATAAGGATTGCTAATCCTGCTTTTATTTTTTTTTTTACTTTAGCTGAAGCATAATATTTTCTACTCCAGCCTTTTACCTTTACTCTGTGCATATCCCCTTGTTTCAAATGTGTTTCTTGTAGACAGAATATTATAGGATTGTGATTTTTCTGCCATCTGCTTCCATTTTATGGGAGAGTTCATCCCATTCCCATTCACAGTTATGATTACTATCAGTGTCTTTCCCTCTATACTATTCCCTCCCCTGTTTATGTTTTTGTTTCTTCCTTTCCCCTTCCCCTCCTTAAGAGTTTTCCTTTTGACCACCACCTCCCTCAGTATTCTCTCCCTGTGCCCCACCCTACTTACCCTTTCCCCTTACTACTATTTCCCTTCCCTCTAACCACCCCCACCTTTTTTGCCGCCCTCACTTCTCCCACTACCTGTACGGCACAATGGATTTTTTATACTTAACAGAGTATGTTATTCCCTCCTTGAACCCAAACCAATGAAAGTTTATTTCATACAGTGCTCCTTTCCCTCCCTCCTTTCCCTCTATTATAATGAGTTTTTGTGTCTTTTCATGTTAGAATCCTAAACTTAATGATTATGTTGATCCATCTTTGAACCAGAACCAATGAGAATAAAGTTCATATGATGATCATCTCCCTCCCTCTTTCCCTTCTACTATAGTATATTTTTATGCCTCTTCCTGTGGCATAGTTTACCTTTTTCTGCCTCATCCTTTCCCTTTCTCCCATTACAATCCCTTTGTACCCCTTAATAAGGTTTTTTTAAGTAATTGGATTAGTTCATTTATACCCATGTCCTCTCTCTATGTATACCTCTTTTAAATGATATGACAATTATATAAATTTCAATATTGACAGGTATCCATTTCTCATATAGAGATGTAAATGGTTTGCACTTATTGAATCCCAAGTTATGTGTGCACGTGTGTGTGTGCGTGTGTGTGTGTGCATGCGTGCATGCATGGGTGTGTGTGTGTGTGTTTTCCTTGTTTACCTTTTTATGTCTTTCTTGAATCTTGTAATTGGAGATCAGATTTTCCATTGAGCTTTGGCTTTTTCTTCAGGAAAATCTGGAAGTCCCTTATTTCATTAAATGACCCTCTCCTTGCCTGAAAGATTATGCTCAGTTTTGGGGGGTAGTTGATCCTTGGTTGCAGTCCTAGCTCTTATGGCTTATGAAATATCAAATTCTAATCCCTTCTATCTTTTAATGTAGAAGCTGTTAGGTCCTGTGTAATCCTTACTATAGTTCCATGATATTTTAATTGTTTCTTTTTGGCTGCTTGCTGTATTTTCTCCTTGACCTTGTAATTCTGGAATTTGGCTACTATATTTCTTTGAGTTTTCAATTTAGAATCTCTTTCAGGAGGAGTCCGGTGAATTCTTTTGATAACTATTTTACCCCGTGATTCTAGGAACTCAGGGCAGTTTTCTTTGACAATCTCTTGGAGGATGTTGTTCAGGCTGTTTTTTTCATCATGGCTTTCTGGTAGACCAATAAATCTTAGGTTGTCTCTCCTGGATCTGTTCTCTGGGTCAGTTGTTTTTCAAGTGAGATATTTTACACTTTCTTCTATTTTTTCAATCTTTATGTTTTGTTTGACTGACTCTTGATGCATCATAGAGTTTTTAGCTTCAATTTGACTGATTTTAACTTTTAGTGAATTATTTTCCTCAGTTAGTTTTTGAATCTCCTTCTCCATATGTTCAGTTTTCATTTTTAGGGAGATATTTTCTCTAGTTAGATTTTTAACCTCCCATCCCAGTTCACCAATTTTACTTTTTAAGGATTTGTTTTCTTCAGTGAGATTCTTTTTTCCAATTTGGTCACTGTAGATTGAAATTTATCTTCTACCTCTCTAATTTGGATTTAAAAATCTTTCTTGAGCACCTCCGAGAATGCTTTTTGGGATTGAGACCAATTCATATTTTCTTCTGTGGTTTCAGGTGTGAGTATAGAGTCCATGTTTTCCTCTGAGTTTGGTTGTTCTTACTAACTATAATAGGATTGTATCATTCTTAATTTCACAGATTCCTTCTTGCCCATTGTGATTGCCTATGTCCTGAATTTTTAGAGTGGATATCTGCTTCTAGGGTACAGATGTATCACATTTCTCAGGCTGGGAGGTAGGGGTTTTGTTGTTAACTTTGTGTACTGTAGCCTGGGTGTCTATACTGAGGCCAAGGCCAGGACAATCAGTGTTTCCCCTGCATTACCCTGAGGCTCACAGAGTAACCTGTGGGGGAGGGGTGGTCTGGCCACTTCAGGTTTCCACCTCTGTGCCTCTGGGCTACAGCTCAGGCAGGCTCAGCATCTGGAGGTTGGCAAGACTGATGTCTGCAGATTCCCCTGGTGATGCTAAGGCATACCTGGGCTCACCTTGTTAGTGCTTACTGACTTCCCTTACACCCTCCTGAGCTTTGGGAGCTCCTGCTGATCAGCTGAGGTGGCACTTGTTGGGACACCTCCTTCCCTTCACTTAAGACTCCATACTGCTTCAGTTATGCCCTTCCTCAATGTCTCCTAAGCCTGAGGCTGTTTCTACTAATTCAGGATTTTACTCTGGCTGGGACATTTATCTCTGGGTTTTCTGGGTCAGGGAGGGGGAATCAGAGCAGTTAGGGTTTACTCTGCTGTCTCGGCTGCTGGAAGATCAGGTAGATGATTTTTAAACATCCAGGCTGTGGGCTGGTGGCCCCAGGGGAACCTGCTGTCACTGCTGTGGGCCCTACACTTTCTCTTACCCACCTCCAAGTGATCCTCTGTCTTGTGGTGAGATGGCTGTGGATCACCCTTGGGTTGGGTGAATCTGCTGGCTGGGGCTCCTTCTCACTCCACTGTAGTCTGCCCTCAGGTCCATGCTGGTGCAACCCCTGCATGCTCTATACTCCCCCTGCCAAGACCTACAAGGGCACTTTCCTGGGCTGGGAATCTGCCACATTCTGTCTCCCAATGGATTCTGTCATTCAAAAATCCATTCAGATTCACTTTTTAAAGTTTAGTGACAAAATTCATGGAGGAGCTCAGAAAAATTCCTGCTTCCTTTCTGCCATCTTGGTTCCACCCCCACCCCCCCCCTTCCTAGAATTTGAGATTTCTTAACTCTTTTCACTGGACTTTGACAATAAAAATGGCATTATAGTTATGCACACAGCTTACTGCCTAAATAAGACAGCAAGCCATTCAAGGTCAGAAACCCTGTCTTATTTTTTGTGTATTCCACACAGGGCTTTGCACAAAGATATTTAAGAACTGTCATCTAATTTTTGTATCTTGGTTCCTAATAGTAGGCTTTGCACATAGTTGGTAACTCATATTTTTCTGTGTTTTTTTCCCCCTTTTGAATCAGATCTGTGTTTCATTGATCTAGGTCACTGGTATCAAGTTAAAATAGAAATGAGGGCCACTGATTTGTACATAAAGATCCCGGGAGCCAAATCTTGACTTAGTTTTAAAATGTAATTTTATGTATGTTTTATTGGATTTTTATTTATTTTGCTAAATATTTCTAAATTCCATTTCAATCTGGTTTGGGCCACACGTGAGAGTATTTTTGGCCCATGGGTTTCAAGTTTAATGCCTTTGGTCTAGTGATCAACCCCCTCTACCATTGTAAATGGGCATCTTCTCTGCAGTCAGTATTCCTATAATTGAGTTGTCTGAAGTATGGAGAGGTTAAGTGAATTGTCCAGGTTTACCCAGCCTGTACAGGCAGGACTTCAACCTAGATTTACCTGGCTTCCAGACCAGCTAATTGTCCACTAGGCCATGTTGTCTTTCTCATTTACTATTATCACTTGCTCCTTACAGATGAAGCCAAAGTTTGAGGGTAACAACCGATAAGTGTTGGAGGCAGGATGGGAATCTAGGTGTCTTGGGTCCATGCCTAATATGCTTTCCACCATACTACAATGGTCCTGGAGATCTGAATTGCTTGGAGGGTGTTGATTACTCAACTGATTTCTTTTGTTGAAGCTTAAGGACAAACACCTGGGGGAACACACTTGATAAAAGCAATGCTGTAAAATGAAACAATAACTATTGAGCTAGGCTAATTAAAATATTTTGCCTGCTTAGAATTCATGATGGTGACAGAAAACTGTCTTCATTGTTCCCATTGGAATAGCTGGCTCTTTGGGCTGACTACCTGCCTCAAATGTAGGATTAATCTTTGAGTGTTTTCTGCTGAAACAATATAGGAGCTGGTCAATGACCAATATTTTACCTTTTATGCATTTCTATTTCATTGACCCTATGATCCTAGCATCATAAACTTAGAGCTAGAAGTCATGGTAGAGTCCCGCTGAACCAACCCCTGAACTTTATGGAGGAAATGGAAGTCAAAGAAATGAAATGCTTTATTTAAAGTCACCAGGCAGAGGTGGAATTCAAAACCAGTCTTGATGGTAATACCAGCATTTGTACTACCATATCCCACTGCCTATATCTCCACCAAACTTTCCAACCAATAAAAAACTGGAAAACCATGAGATAATGACTCCAGCCAACATTTTCTTTCTCAGATAGAAAGTACTAAATGGGGTGATGACCTTCGAAATTTACAGTAGATGTCACCCTGTAGCAGTTGAAACTTTTGACCTACTTATATTCTGTACCTTCCAGGGTCATCTGGGAATGGGAACATGGATAAATAGGGATGGTGTCCATCATTGCTTTAAAGAACTCAAGATTGAAGCCTTGAGTTATGAGCCCACTGAATTGCAACAGCAACAGCATCTTTGAATAGGAAGGAAGAGGCACTGCCTGGGTCAAGGCCTATTGAAATGCCTTCTGGCTACCCTAATAAGTGACTGACATTTGGAAAGGACTTTGACATTCTCAGTGCTGAATAGTAAGTGCCCCCCACACCGAGAGCTCCATTAATTCCTTCCACAGATCTAGATTGAGAGGTGGGATCACTGAGCGCGCTTGGTTTTAGTGACAAGCTTCAGCCTGTGCTTATGAAATGGTGGATGAGTAAGGCAATTGAAACTACTGGATTGAATGCCTGCAAGCTTCAGTGTTCTCTTGGGCAAATATTTTGTTCCTCTAAGTCAGCAAGAGCTGGGATGGCCTGATACAGTTGGCTTAATTTTATGGACTGGTATATATGTGGGGAGAGAGCTGGGGCATCTGTGGTGTCAATGATGTATACACTTATACATATGAAACCAAGGTCTTATGCAAGTTAGGCATGAAGGAACAAAGAGAGCATAAAAACAGAGGAGTTCCTAAATGGTGACAGGAAGGGAACTGGGAAGGAAAAGATCCGGTGAAAGTGAGCTCAAAAGGGTTAACTTGAGCACTCACCCAATCACATCAAATCCTTTGCTAAACTGGTTTGGCATTTTTGCAAGGACCAGACTGACAAGTCAGTCAGCAATGGAGTTCATTGTTTTTCAAGTTCTAGTAGTTGAATAAGGAGAGCTTACCACTAAGGTGGTAAGCTTGGGTCCTTGGTGGATGGAGAGCAGAGGGACAATCAGCATTGGGCTTGGGCAGAAGAAGGGACTGCAAGTGGCTTTCATAAAAGCTTAGGGAAAATGGGTAGAGTTATATAAATGTTTTGATCACCTGCTATTTACTCCAGGCCTGAATTATAATGGCTTTCCTATCATCTTAGCATGCTAGATTTTGGTGGTGCAAAGAAACTGCACCTTAACTTTGGGTTTATGTTACAGGTATTACCTTGGACCCCTGAACCTCATCTCTGCTTCCCTCCCCCATGTAGGAATTGTCTATTTCCTACCCTGATATGTGTCAGAGGCCAATTCAAGATGACAAAGTAATTCATACCTAAATACTATACAAGGAAGTGTTATGGAGGTCTCAGGTAGGAGATGGTAATTTGGGAAGTCTCATGATTTACCTAAACTGGTTGACTTGGGCTTAAGAATGGGTAAGTGAGAATGTAATGAATGGATAAAAGATAGAAGTACTATCAAACAAGCTTTTCAGTTTAGCACCTTATGAGCTCCCACCTCCTTCTTTGCTACTTATGAATTCTGAGATCCAGTGACACTGGTTTTCTTGCTATGCCTTGATCATGATGCTCCATCTTCCAACTGGGGCTGTTTTCACAGGAATTCCCCACATCTTATTTGCTTTTCCTCCTCATCTCCATCTCCTGGCTTCCTTGGCTTCCTGCAGATCCCATCTAAAATTCCATTCTCTTCAGAAAGCCTTTCATCATCCCCTTTAAAAGTAATGAATGCTTTCCCTCTCATGGTTATTTCCAGTCTATCCTGGAGACACCTAGTTGTTGGCATGCTGTCTCACTCATTAGATCATGAGCTCTTTGGGAGCAGTGTAGAGCAGCACAGAGACTTTCACTTTTTTGTTTTTGCCAACTGTACTTCTTTTAGCATAGTATCTGGCACACAGTAGGTGCTTAATAAGTGTTTATTGAGTGATAGAATGAATGAATGAATGGATGAACTCATCAATGTGGGTTGACAAAGATGATAACCCATTAGTAGGCATTCTTCATTTAAATTAAGTAAGTGCTTACTCTATGCAAAGCACTGGGTTAGATGTTGAGGAGAGAAAGGCAAAAATTAAATAACCTCTGACCTCAAAGAATTTACTTTCTATGGGGTATGGCAGTGGGGAAAAAGGAGGTACAACATGTACACATGTAAGTAAGGAAAGAAAATAATTTCTTTTTGTCCAGATCTGTGATTTCATTAATATGGGGAATTTCCAGTCTGAAAACACTCTCCCTCAGTGCCATTCGGCAACTTCTATAACCTAAAGGAAGAGAGTTTTGTGGTGCTCTGAGAGTTTAAAAAGTCATCTATGATCCCAAAGTGTCAGAGAGAGGACTTGAACTCAGGTCTTCTGTATGCCTAAGGCATCTCTTTATCCACTATACCTTGTTAGCTTTCCTATACAAAGGGTATAAGAGATAGGGGCTGGACCTATGAGTTCACTGTTAGGGGAAACTTCTGAATAAGGACATTCCCTTGGTGGATGAAGGTCAGTACATTTGCTACATCTTGCAGTCTTTATTGAGCTGCCTAAAATGTGACAAGGGTAAATGATTTGCTTAGTCATCCAACCAGTAAGTGTCATGGGCAGAGCTGAAACCTGCATCTTTCTGGCTTCAAGGACAGCTATTTATCTATTATACCATGCTATCTTTGATAAATTGATTTTTATTTATGTTGTCTCCTAAATGTATAGAAAAAAATAAAAATTAATTTTGGAAAGGTAACACTAACAAATAGTGGGGCGGTGGTGGTCAGGAAAGCCCTTCTCTCAGAGGTGGCACCATTTTTTAAAGGGAGTTGCAGATTCTAAGAATCAAAAAGAGGAAGAAAAGCTTTTCAAGCGTGGGCTATAACCTGGGCAAAGTGGCAGAGGCAGGAGATAGAATATCATTTGCAGGTATAGTTGGTTTTGATAGAATGAAAATTTTGGGGGGATGAGTCTTTATGACCAGACATTCATATGAGGTATGTCCCAAGGATTCACCAGTACCAGTACTCTTTTTTTCCCATATTTTATAATCCAGAACCTCCTCCATAGCATAAGGAAGAATTACAGAAGGAAGTTCGAGAAACCTCAAAAGAGGGAGGTAAATCCACCTACAAATCACCATTTCCTACTGTAATTCAATTATACAGGGCACTGGGTTGACTAATCATTCCCAGTATATTTTACCACCTTATCAAGTATCTAGAACAGTGGTTGTCAACCTTCGTAATGCCCGGCCCTTTAATAGTTATATGTGGGTGTATCTGCATGTGGGTAGACCCTCCTGGAGACAGATAGAGGAGCGGTGTCTCAGTTCCTAAGACCATTGGAAATATGTGTTTTCTGATAGTCTTAGGTGACCCCTTTGATCCCTATGAAAGGGTCGTTTGACCCCCAAAGGGGTTGTGAGCCACAGGTTGAGAACCGCTGATCTAGAACTAGTTATTATAATGTATCCTTTAGAAATTACCACCATTTTAATTGCTGTTAATTGAATTCGTTAAAGATCTTTGTGGTATCTTTAAGCAAAAGAAAATGAGTTGTGTTTATGTATGCGTTTTGTTTCAATGAGCGCTCTTTTAATCTCTAGGAATTGTGGAGTACAGATATCATGGTATTTGTCTACCTTCAATTCAAACCAACAAGCATTTAAATGATTACTTGATAGGTGCAAGATAGTGAAAGTTTTAATTTATTTTTCATCTATCTACCTATCCATTTATTTGCTCATTCTTCTAGCCATCCATCAATTTATCCATTCACTGATTGATCCATTCATTTTGTTACTACATTTATTAATTTTCATTATTACAAAGTTCTTTTGTTCCATGTTGGTTTTCTTATTCTTTTCCCTGTGGTATTCTAGCTCTAGTTCTTTCTACCTTTGTTTTTCTCTTCCCTACCCATCATATAAAATGCAAAAGATTGAAACCCTTACTTAGAAAACTCAAACCTTTTATTACGTATTATTCAGGGTGTACATTTAAACAGCAGTGCCGTGTTTACATTGCATTGGGATTTCTGGTCCTCTTACCCTTTTATTACGTTACTCTCTGGTGGTAATTGCACCTCAGACTGATACATTTTTAATAATAATAAAAACACAACCTCGTTGCAATGGCACAAAGAGTGAGCATATGCGTGGCATTGTAGGATGATGGCCTTAATGCTTATGTGCTTTTCAGATGGCTCCTAGGAGTTGCCAGGTTTAATCACAGCTCTTCATCTCCAAGGATCTAGTGGGTTTGCAGTCATTTGGGGCTGGCAGTTCAGAAGGGAATATTTTTTGACCTGAAAGTTTTGGCAGTTTCGGGTGTAGAAAAATAGTTATTAGAGTTGGGCAAACTAATAAAGCACTGAATTATTTTAGAAATGGAGTAAATACATATGCTAAGAAGTCACTGAGGAGAGGCCTTCTAAAGATTTGCAATTCTTTTCTACATAGTTTTGCAACTTGCATTTCCCTGAACAGGTGCAAAGGCTGTTTCACAATAATAATCTTAACAGTTCATTGGATTCTTCCTACTTCACTCTAGGGCTTTCTCTGGGGCATCCAAAGACTTCAAAGTCAGACTGTCTGTGTTACTAGGGGGTAAACGAGTCTACCCTGATGTCGGCACAGGGCATGGTATAAAAACCAGCAAGTGTATCATATAGGGGTGGGAGTCAACTGAGTTTGTAGTCTCATCTGTCAAAAGGGCTTGGGACTGCCAATCTTTCCTTTGGGTCACCCTTTATAGTCAGTCAATAGGCACTTAATATGGACCAGGCACTGTGCTGAGTGTTGGTGATGCAAAGAAAAGCAAGACAGTCCCTGCTTTCAAGGAGCTCAGGTTCAAATGGCAGACCCAACATGCAAAAAACTATGTATATCTAAGACAAATACAGAATAGATGGAATGTAATTTCATATGGAAGGCAACAGCAGAGGCCTCCTATTGGAAGTGGACTAGAAAAGGCTTCCTCTAGATTGTGGAGTTTGAGCTGAGTCTTAAGAGAAGCTGGGGAAGCAAGGAAGCAGAGGAGAAGAGGAAGGGAATTTCCAGGCATGGAGAAAGGACTTAGAACTATAAATTTTATCTCCCAACTCTCTGGACTTCTGATACCCCTGTATGCAGCAGGGATAACAGTATTATAGACTTACGACTAGAAGGGACTTCAAATGCCATCAAATTCAACTCTCGTAGTTTACACAGGAGGAAACTGAGGCTCAGGGATGTTATGATTTGCCAAAGGTAGTGGTATTTACTAGATAGTGGTATTTACTACATAGATGGTAGGCTGGTATTTGAATGGAATCAATCTCTGTCTCTTTGTATACACATATGTATACATACATATATTTACATATATATACACATACATACATACCTATATATACATATTGATCTAAATTTGATATTTGTAGAGGGAAGTCTGGAGCAGTGGATAGAGAGCTGGTTTTAGTGTCAAGAACAACTGGGTTAAAAACCCTATTCTAATACATAATGCCTGTATGACCCTTGACAAGTCACTTAACCTCTCAGTATGCTAGGTGATGCTAAGATCTTTAAGCTGCAGAGGGAAGTGCTCTTCTGCATAAACAGAGTGAAATTTGCCATCTGGAAGCAATGAAATCCCAGTTCCATACAATCCTTATCCTATAAATGAGGTTGAGAAAGTTTGAGGTATTGCCCCAAGATGGCAGAGCTGGTGGAAGGCTTGGAGATAGACGCAGGCACCATTAGAAGCAGATTCATTGGTAGTTAAGAATGTCATAAGATTCACTCTGAACCCTCCCACTAGGAAGTAATGATGACACTATCCTTTTGATGATTTCATATACATATTTATATAGGTTTATGCATATGTATATATGTATATACATATAGGTTTATAGGTAGAAAATATCACTAGACTATCCTAAGTGATCAAAGTGCTAAGTGCTTAGTGAAATGTCTGGTACTTAGTAGGTACTAAATAAATACTTGTTCCTTTCCCTTCCCTTCATGTAAATTCTACAGCATTTAATCCCATTATTCTGAATTATATTGGTCCATTGTCAATGGGAAATATCAGCTTTCACAATTTGTCCATTGTTATTTAGGAGGAAATGGCATGTGTATATACAAATAATACATATACAGATGCACTCATATAATATACACATATACACACACAGACCACATACTGGTGTGTATGTATTGATCCACATACATATGTATGAATATACATCTATATTTGGTATTGATACCATACTTTAATACTTGCAAAGCACTTTATATACATTATTTTGATTAAGTCTCGCCACAACGTTGTGAAGTATGAATGACTCCATTTTACAAATGAGGAACCTTGGGCTCTGAGAGATTAAATGACTTGCTCATGTTCACACAGCTATTACATGCCATATGTGGGCTTTGGATAAAGATTTTTCTGATTCGGAGTCTAATATTCTATCTACTATTTAATCCATCTCTGCCTTTTAAAATTCCTAGCTTCCTTCAATATTTAGCTTATGTACTCAAAGACTATCCTGATCCCCACTTCGGTCCCCACTTAAATGCTTCCCCCCCTCCTGAAATGATTTTGGATTTACTTTGAATTTATTTTATATTGACTTCCCTGTGTATATGTTATTTTCTTCCGATTGAATATAAGCTCCTTGAGGGTAGGCACAGACCTTATTTTTTTTTCTTTTTTATCTTCAGTGTCTAGCACAGCACCTGGAACATGATATGTACTTTATGGGTGCTTTTTAGATCAATGAGAAGCTCTACCTCCTAACTGTAGTTCTCAGCTAGCTTTGAGAGGCTTAACCTTTACTTCCACCCCATCCCCAACTCTTCATTTCACCACAGTATTGGAGCATGCCTGATCCTAACTTGTCTGGGGCAATTGAGAAACAGTCTCTGAGAAAGGATTCTTTTGTCTAGGCTCTATATCTCTCTCAACACTCTGTATAATGTTCTACACAGAGTAGACTTAATAATAATTGACTGAATTGGATTTTATTTCATCTCGTTTCTTCAATTAGATCTAGTTATTTAGAAAAACCACCATTAACTTTTGGGGAGGGAAGTCTTAAAAGGGGTAGAAAAGTGGGCATTTTCCACTTGTTGTCCCAGAAGATAAAATGACAAGATGTTGGGACTTGCTAAATTCTAAATTCTACTAATCTCTGATATTATCAACATCCCTGAGAAATGCTCTGCCACTGTGCAACATCCTTTAATGCTGGGGGCTCAGTGGTTGCTCTCACAGAGCACTGTGATAAGGACTTTTTCTTGGGGAGGGTGTTGTGGGAGACAGGTCTGAAGGGAGTTACTTGACAGCTTCCACTCTGTCTACAATATTAATATGGTCTGTAGAGACCCTTAGGGGGACATCTTGTGAAAGATGCAATTGACGTAGAAGGAAGATGTATATTGTGTACATATGTATTATGTACTGACATTTTTGGTGCTGCTTACTAACAGCCAGATATAAACACATTTTTAAAAAAAGAACATGCAATATTTGTGTCAGAAGAGATCATGGAACTCATGGTCTCAAAGTCTCATTTATAGATGAAACTTAAAAGAACTTAAGAGACTGCCTGTAATGCCAAGCAAAGGCAACTTCCAAGGTTCAGAATACTAGCACAGTAACTGTCCATTTTATTCAGTGACAAATTAAGGCAAAATATTAGAGTCAAAGTAGCCCACCTTTGAGCAGTACATTCATTTAGTTAATCATAAAGTCTTCTCTCTATTTGTCTTGAGATTAGTTTCCAATCATAAACAAAGTATATTCATTTGGTCAGTCACAGAGCACAAAAAGTCAAAAGTTTCCCATCCCTGGATCACAACTGAATTACAATACCTTCCGTTACCACTAAGCACCTTCTCAAAGGGACAGTGAAGGGCACAAAAGGCCATCTACCCCAAGCCACAATAAGGTTATCATCACAGCATTGACTGTCCAAAGAGAGGTCTCTTCTCTATCTTGACATCTCAAGACTTCAACTTGAAGCAAGTTTTCAGCAATCTCTGTTCCTATGGAGACAAAGCTTAACAAAGCAACAATATACATTGCCAGTGTTCTCATCAATTCGCTCTCTGCCTGCAGAACAGTCCCAGAACTCCTGAAAACATCAGCAAACCCTCTTCCAGTATTTCTGTACACATACAAGAAGAAAATCCTTCTTCAGGGCTTCTGAACAAATAGCAAGGTTCCAGGACCTCTGTAACAACAGCACTGTCCTTCACCAGCAGACAAATCTGGCAAAACAACATCAGAACAGATAGACAAAATACCGGCATCACAGCCATACCCCTTTAGTCCTTGACAGCTCCGGGTGACAGTTCTCAGAAGTCCTGGGCAGCTCCAACTGGCCCTCAGCATTCCCTGTCTCAGCAATTCTGGCCCTTGGCAGTTCTCCTCTCTTTCTGCCTCCACAATACTGCTCCCCAAAAGTTCTTATGGCCTCTCTCTGCTTGGGCCTGTCTCTAAATCCACCAGCTCCTCCCAGTTTAGCCCCCTCTCTTCATATCAACAAGTCCATTCCACAAGTGGGATTCACAAGCTCTGGTTTTTAACACTCAAAAACCAAGCCAATGCAGGGGGATCTTTAAATTCCATTACCGTTACACTGACCCAAGGTCATATACCTAATGGCAAGGTTGAATCAAGAGACGCAGGCTCCATTAGAGGCAGATTCTATTATGGTTAAAAATTTAGGAAGATTCACTCTGAACTTTACCACTATAGGATGATGACACTACTGCCCTCCTAGGGATTTATTTAAAAAGATAGTTGTAGGGGGAATTGGATAGAGAACTGACCTTGGAGTCAGGAGGACCTGAGTTCAAAATTGGTCTCAGACACTATCTGATCCTCGGCATGTCATTTAACTGCAATTGCCTCCAAAAAAAGGAGATAGTTGCAGAATATCTTATTTGATATCTCCAGAATAGAAATAATGCTATTTAACAATATTATACTAATGGACAGCCCTCTGTGACCCAGGAGATGGATCATGATAGTTGTTTGTGGAGGGGGGGAGGGGGCGGCAGTTTGCAGGAGGGATGACATTAATTTTATAGAATGCAGAAAGGCATATATGGGATTTAAGTATAATATGTGTTTAGGGCCATATGGATCTTTAAAGATCATCTAATCCACCTCTATCTTTTTACAGATGAAGAAAGTAATGCCCACATAGGTTAAGTAAATTGCCTAAGGGCCATCAATGGCGAAGCCAGGATCTGAACACAAGTCTTCTCCTTCTACAGCTGTTGTCTTTTCCACTCTCATTCAATATAGTACATGTTAGTCTTCAGCTTATTGTTATTATCCCATATGTTTAGATCTCCCCTCAGATATGCCTTATTTAATGGGAAAAACATTTAAGTTTTATCTGATAAAAAAGGCAAGGAGTCTATTTATAGTGGAAGAATAAGTCTGATCCATTTCTGTTGACCATCTTGACAGAAACCACTGGTCCCTGCAGCTGATGAGCTAACTATTTGAGCTAATTCAAACATCAAGAGAATTTCAATGAAAGAATTGAACTTTTTAGACCTGTGATTCTGCACAGATATTACTCAGGAGAGATCAGTATGGAGAGATCAATCCTAATTTTGCAAGTGGAGAAGAATAGGTTCCCGAGTTTGTATTAGACTGACCCTAAAATTGAAAATAAAAGGGCCAAGTGGTTCCATAGAATTCTAGATTTCTGCAACAACCATTGGAGTTATATGAAGGCAAAGAATGGACACAATGAATCTATCCACATTGTTATCTATGTTATTTGCAAGCAATATATGCACTCAGCTAATGGAGAGAAACACTAGGGGTTGGTTGAAATTGATTGTACAACAAAAAGGTGGTGGCTTCTTGTTCTAGAATAAATCATTGGATATAACTAATCATTGAGGACCCAGAATTAGTTGATTACTATTTCATCTTAGAAGTGTACATGCTTTAATCTTTTAATTTTTATTATTTTTACTACAGATTATTTTATGCTGAAGTCTGTAATGAATACATGAATAATGAGGGATTTTGAAATGACAGGAAAACAAAAATGTTAATACCCAAGACTGTGACAATGAAACAAACATCCACAAACCTAAATTGTGTTTTAGATTCAAAATTCATAAGACATTAAAAAATGAGCAGCATCTCCAATTCCCATTTACTTTTAGTCATCTAAAACAGCACTTTTAAAACTTTTTGGTCTCAGGACCCATTTACACTCTTTAAAAATTATTGATGATCCCAAGACGTAACATCGTGGATGAGCAGCTTCCCAAAAGAATGCTACTGTGAACAGCTTTTAAGATTCGGATTACACAGTATAGTGAACTCTCCATTTATTCCATTACAAATCAAGGCAAACATTCACAACAAACCACAATATAATATTCACAACATCACATCTTATCGCAGAAATCACAATACAGTGTTCACAACAGCTTAACATCAGAATGGCCACATAGTTTTCACCAAAGTGGTCACAGTATTAAGAACAAAGAACAAAAGAATAATCATCTGATATCCCTGAGGAGGTTTGCCTCCTCACTCAGCCATTCAGTCATCTCACAATACAATAATCAATCTTCCACTCATGGGGCAATCATAGATAAACTTAATCAGTCACTTATCTAGCAATCAGTCACTAAGTGTCATTAATCGCTAAATACAATCATTAACAAACTACACAAACCCTCCAACCTTGGTGTCTAGTAAACTTCGATCTCATCATGTTGTGCCCAAACCCAAATCACAGGTCACTACACACCACCTGATTTGTGGCCCACCATGAAGGCCCTTTATATTTTTGTCTTTGTCTCTATCCTACACCCTGTAATAGCTTGAAACAGCTTAAGGCATAGTCCTGGGTATTGCCCAAGGCATAGTCACCTGACGGCCCTCTTTCCTGAATCGGCATTCTGTATATTCTCTCTGAATCAGCATAGTGTACAAGGAGCAGCCCTGGGGATATGGTGCAAAACTATCTTATGTAGACACCACCCTATTCTGTTCCTCTGACCAAGCAGGGTCCCCACACCCTTCACCCAGAACATGACCGTGGCCTGTTCTGGGGAATTGACTATTCTCCACTCCCCCTTACCCAATACTTCCACCCTATACCCTCCACCCTCCACCCTGTTCTGGGAAGCTGACCATGACCCTCTACCTTGTATCCTCCACTCTGTTCTAGGAGGGAACCCATGTTCCAGGAAGGTTGCACCCTTGAACCCTTGTGCCATATTCCCAAATTAGCTCTTAGCTATAGATCTAACCAATGGCTGTTTTTGGCTTCTGTACATCATTGCTTATGCTAGCTCACCTCCTTGATTGTGAGTTTTGTGATTTTAGCCTTTTTAAACATCGCTTGTATCTTCAGAGTTCATACCCTAGGTAGTCAAGCACTTGATCAATAAATCCATACCTAAATTTTACCTTCAGCCCAGGTCTCGGCTCTCTCTTATTCTCTGCATAACAATCAAACATTCAATGTCCAAGTAGAGGTCTTTTCTTTATCTTGACTCAGGTTGGTCTCTCAGATTCCCTGGATCCCCTTCCATGGTCCCAGCTCCTACCTGAATCCACAAAACAGTTACCTGGATTCAAAGGCAGACAGCTCCCAGGTTCTTGTACAGTCCTCCAGGCAGTTCTTGGTACACATGGAAGTTCACAGGGTCCAGCACATCTCAAAAACTTCACCATTTCTGTTGCCTGGAACTCAAGGATCAACCAAGCCACAAACAAAGTTTTGTCCTGGTCATGCTTCTTTAGTCCTACAGCAGTTCAGCTGGCCCTAGGACCCAGAAGAAATCTTGGCCTTCCAGGTGGCTTCCCCAGATTCTGTTCTCATAGAAAACTCCAACTCAGTTCTTAGTCTAGCAGTCCAGCTTCCAGATGCTGTAAAAATTCTGGTCCCTCCATCAGGAGCCACCAGGAGGAAAATTCTTGATTCTGTTTGTCTGTCCTCTGGAGCTCTTCTTAAATACACACACACACACACACACACACACACACACACACACACATACTGGCTTCCTGTCTCAGCCAACCCCCTCCTGTTATGTCAGCAATGGAGACAGAGTTCACACCTTCTTTCACAGAATTACTTAGCCCTAAGGACTAAGTACCTGCTAAATTAATTACCTACACAAGGTCATCACCCAAAACACCACAAGGAACTTTTGCTTATTTGGGTTGTATTTATCAATATTTATTGTACTGGAAATTAAAACTTGTATTTAAAAAATATGTATCAATTCATTTAAAAGCATCAATAAAGTGATTATATTAACAAATAATATATTTTTATTAAAAATAACTACTTTTTCTAAAGCAACTTAAAAAAAATCATTTTACATATGTTTGTAAGTTTCTTTAATAGAATTCTTAATAGAATAGACTGGATTCTCATATCTGCTTCTGTATTACATCTGTTGTGATATGTTCCTTTAGTTAAACATCTAGCCTCAAATGAATATTTGGATATGCATTTGGATATTTGGAAAATCTGGCCTCAAATGGATATGTAGTTGGGAAAAAGATGACTATTTTAATTGTCAACTTAGTATTATTATGAAAATAGTTTTGACCTCATGAATCCCATGAAAAATTCTGAGTACACCCATGAGTCTTTGGATCATATTTCGACAACTTCTGAACTAGAGATCATTCTATTATCAACTTTATCTTACTTGGATTATTTGGTGCTTGAATATCTTCTTTCTGGATATGTCTAATATCTTTTTTTTTTATATGGGATCTCTGAATTTGAGCAGTGTCCTTCCTGGGACTATTTTCTTTAAGGAAGCACTCTTTGGATTCTTTTTTCACAGCCCTCATCTTCTAATAGATTTAGGCAGTTTTCATTCTTGACTTCTTGAGATATAGTGTCAAACTTTTTTGTTGTTAGGTATTTCCAGATTCATTGTTTTTTATTTCAAATAGCTTATGTTTTCTTCTATTTTTCATCATTTGAAGTTATTTTGATATTGCTTGATGACTTCATGGAGTTTTTAATTTTTGGTCTATTCTAACTCTTTGGGAGTCCTTGGGGAAGGCTTATCACTTTCTTTTCTTAGCTATTTATTCTCCTTCCAACTCTTTTTTCCAAAACTTTTTATTTTCATTTTTTATATCTTATTCAATTATTCTCATTATTCATGTAGTCCTTGTGGAGAATCCATTTTTTCCCTTTAGGTCATTGCTTGCGGGTGTTATATATTGACTTTCTCCTCTTTGGGGGAATGTCTATATCTACGATAACTTTTGTACTGTTTGGACTTTTCTTTGTTTTACAAATATCTCTACCTCGAGCTGCTGAATTGTATTAGTACCAGGCTCTTCCCTCTGCTGTGCTTTTGGGTGGGCTGACTGGCCTTATTTTGTCTTACACTAGGTTCCCTGTTGTTCTTTGCTTATCTCTACCTCCCGACTAAGGCTCCCTGGGTTCTTTGAGGTTTAGAATTCTTCAGGGCTTTCTCAGGATAGAGTGCTAGGGCCCTTGTAGACTCTGGATATCCTATCTATCTCAGTCTTAATTGCTGCCAAGCCACTCTGGTGGCTTTCACTTCCTAGAGCTTTCTAACTTTCCTGGGGCTCTTGTAGGGGATTCCCCACTCTTACTGCCTCCAGACACAAAATCTTACAAACTACATATGTCTCTGGCCTGTCACTGGTTGTGATAGGAAGTTGGTCTTGTTTGCCTGGGAATATACCAGCCTTCTTATTATCTTCTGTTACTGTAGCACTACTATGCAATTCTCAGGTGGAATAAGTCACATAATATAGTTTCTCATTTGATTTCTTAATTGTTTTTTGATCTGGTGTAAATTTCAGGATTTTTCTGGAATAGGTATTGGGTAACTGGGAAGTTTGTCTCCCATACAGTCAGCCATCTTGGCCAGAATTCCCTCAAATTGCGTAGTATTGATCTCATCTTTGAATTCAGTTGTCCAAATAAGGTTTTTTTTTTAATTTGGTCATTTTTCTTGTTAACTCACAAGTATGTATATATGATTGACATGTACAATCTAATGTGAAGTAACATGGAATACCGTTTAGTGTCCTACAATGGAGTCCAGAAGATCTGGATACAAATCCTGTCCCTGATTCTCCCTAGCACTGATACCATCAGCATCTCTTTGCATTTGAGCCTCAGGCAACTCTCTGAGACTCTAAGTTATAAATCATTTGAAATTCGCCACCTGGGACAGAGTTTCCACAATCACAGTTCTTTGAATTATTGACATTGGCTGAAACAAACAACTCATCTCGTCATAGCTCTCAATCTGGGGGAACCAAGAGCTCCCCTAATGTTTCATCATTTATATTGTATTCATTCAGAAGACATCATAGCTATTCTCTTTCAAGCCCTAACTTCCCATAAAAGTTGAAGATTATAAATATTCGTCTTTTTATGTTACATTTATTCAAAACCCTTATAGCAAAAGAAGGGGGAGGAGGAGATCTTTTTCTCATTGCTCTACTTCTGAAGAGGCTAATAGATGCTAACTCAATAATCTTCACAAAGAAAAGCATTACTGGATGAGAATCCATTCAGGCATGTTTATCCTGAATGGAATTTTTCAGAAAGTTCAGAATAGATGAAGAAAGTTTTAGGGCAATATAATGAAAATTTTATTGTAACTTGAACTGTACTGCTTAAGCTTCTGTAGGCTGTGACCTGAAATAACTCCTTTCAAGGATGTTGAAATTGACAGAAGGTTCATCTCTTATTTGATTTCCTTGCTGGCTGCCCCCAGTATGCCAGGGCCATTATTAATAGACCCACTATGCTCTTGTTACTATGCATTTTTATGGGAAGATCAGAGTTCAGGACTTTTGTTTAAGATAAGAGAGAATATAGTCAGTTGGGCTATTCCATCATTCCATTTTCCTTTTATTTATTTTTGCCCCTTTCACCATCAGTTTGCAGTGCATTGGGAAAAACAATACATGGTCATGTAATACCTGTTTATTCCATGTTTCCTTGATGAACCAACAACGTTCACTGAGGTAGAGAGAAGAGCTCAGTGCTTATGCAAATCCATTTTCACAAAGCTGAAATAGATTTTTCTATTAAGAATTCTCCAGAGGATATGAAAATCTATTTTTAAAGAGCGCATAGTTTCAGGTAAAGTCCGGAAGAGGACTAATTTTCTTTTTATCTTTCAGTATATGTTGAAATCTCTTAATAGAGACAAATTAAACTGAAGAATATGGAGATTGGTGTTTTGACGAAACTGTTGGGAGCATAGAAGATGAATTGTTAACTTCAAAAGAGACTTAAATCTAGTCAGAAACATGTATAGGACCATTAAACTGACATATCATGGAACTTGATGTTTGTTAATTAAGGCAATGAGGTGTAGGAAAGAGAAGGCCAGCCTTGTAGTCACAAAGACATGGGTATAAACCCCATCTCTGACACATAATGATTGTGTTACCTTGAGCATGTTACTTCACATTTCAGCATCCTAGACACTTGGCTAAGAGCATGATTTACAGACAAATTTTTCTTATTAATTGATGGAGGTACTTGCCACAATGGAATTTCCTGATGCCAGTAAAGTCACAAATGCAGACCAAAAAAGTTGTCTATATTTTTAGCCTCTATGTGCTCTTGCAAGATACTGACCTAATCTTGTACACCAAAAAAGACTGGACCCACCTGGCAATTTACTTATCCCTTTGAGGGTAAATTGACAGAGGAATGACAACTTCTATTTGTTTGAGAAACGGGGGGGGGGGGGGGAAGGGAGGGAGGAAGAAGGAGATGGAGAGGGAGAGGGAAAGGGAGAGGGAGAGATACAGAGATATATCTTGTTCTCTAGCTCTTCCTCTCACTGAGTGCTCATGAGTTGACTCAGTCAAATGAGCATGATGATTATGGCTTTGCCCAATCAAAATAACTGTGAGCTTTCATTTAGTCTGCCTTTCCCCCACCCCCCTCCTCAAGATACTACTTTTCATTATTCTCCTGACCTTGATATAGTGGAATTGTTACTCTCATAGAAACATATAGGCATATTTCATTAATATATACATACATACACACATATACATATATAAACTTTTTTCATTGGAAAGCTAGCATTTGTGATGTCATTGGTCCTCCTTCAAAACAAAGTGTGAACAACAATAATTTACCAAGAAATTGCTATGTGCCAGATGCTATGCTAGGCATTATTTTGAAAGAATAAGAAATATATTGTAGACCACATATAGTGTGACTGAATGTCTATTCTTCTAGACCTATACTTTGCCATGATCTATATAGTCCTCTTCCAAAATTAATATTTCTAGAAAAGACAGGACTAAATTTTAGTACCCCTGGCTTCTCTTTTTGTGTATCAGCAAAGGAATGTAGAAAATAACATACAGTTCCCTCCCAATAAGTGACTGACAGCATGTAATACAACAGTCTTTGGGGATGGGGACCTGTGAGGCACAAGGCATGGCCTCAGGAATGCTCCTCATCTGAGCAGTTCATATGATGGCTGATTTTTCTGTTTGGTGGTCTGACACTGGCAGAGACCTCCCAGTTAATTCACATCCCAGCTGACTCTCTCCTAGTAGATTAGTAGGCATATAGACAGGGTCATGCCAGACATGGTGGTGAGAAATACTTTTCTTCTCTGCTTGCCGTCGTGTATGTATCTCCTTGTCCCACTATACCCTTCATTTGTCATTGACATCTCCTCTCTAGCTGCCACGTCTGCCTCATTCCCACCCTAAGCCAATCTTTGGCTCTTTTTCTTAGTGTCTTACTTCATAGGCATCCCCAACCTCAAATCTTTAGGAGTGAGATGTTGACACTTGGCTCCAGTTGTAGCCATGACATCAAGAAAAAAAATTGGCTAGTAAGACCTGTAGTTATTCAATTTGTTGTTTAGTCTACATGTCAAATAATTGGCTTTCTTCATTACAATGAACATCTTTTAAGTGAGGATCACTCTAAGAATAACAATGATAATTACTGATATTTACACAGAGCTTGAAGGTTTACAAAGGATTTTGGATACATTGTGTCATTTGATGTATAAAGGCTGAATTTAGACAACTGATAATCTTAGAAAACAACTATTCAGTACCTACACATATGGAAAGCAGTAAGCAATATGGCGTCCATCTTTGTAGCACGAAGATTTGGTGAGAGTTGTCAGAGTCTTGTCATGTATTAGTGGTCAACCTTTCCAACCACAGGAGATCAAATACAGATATTTGGATTTGAGTCTGAATCCCCAGGATGTGTCAGTAGCATAAATACCCTTTTAAATGCCCTATGTCTATTGATTGTCAAGCAGCAAAGAATTAGCCCAGGGACTATGGTCGCAAGAATTATAAGAAAAACCAGACCAAACCAAAGAAACAAGCCACCCGGGTTCCTTCCTGACTGCTCTCTCCAGAAGTATAGAAACCAAAGACATGAACAATATACCAACGGAAACAAGAGAGGAAACCCCAACCATAACAGTTTAACCACTGCTCTTACCCTTTTCAAAAATTGCACCATAGCTCATAAAATGTTTGGACTGGCCTGTCTAGAGCACAAAGGCCTTGAGGACAGAGCAAGACTGGTGAGAAGACGTGCTCCTTCATTATTCAATGGTGATGAAATTCCTAAGGCTTTTCCTAGCCTGATCTGAGCCCTAGGAAAAGACACCTGTTAGGAATATTTCTTGGTACTCATAGGACTTTAGAGTTTGAAGAATTTTATTTTACAGATGAATAATTGAGACCCAGAGTAAAGGGACTTGCTAAAAATCACACACTTACTAAATGGAAAATCTGGAATTTAAATCAATGTCCATCCTTTTGCTTTAAATCTCACCCTCTTTCCAATATTTTGTTCAGTCATTTTTTTTTAGCTACATCTGACTCGTCATGACCTCCTTCCCCCATTTGGGATTTTCTTGGCAAAGATACTGAAATGGTTTCCCATCTCCTTCTCCAGCTCACTTTACAGATGAAAAATTGAGATAAAACAGGGTTAAGTGACTTGCCCAGGGTCACACAGCTAGTAAATGTCTGAGGCTAGATTGAACTCAGAAACATGAGTCTTCCTGACTCCAGGTCTGGCACTCTATCCACTGTGCCACCTAGTTGCCCTCTTTCTAACACAGTGAAAGAATATTTGACTGAATTCTGCCTTCATTCCCATCTTTATTCCCTCAATACCACTATGCTAAAACCATACACACACATACACACACACACACACACACACACACACACACACACACACACACACAAACTGTGGTAATGAAGCTTGAATTAATTGAAGGTATTTTGGAGAGGGGAGTAGGAGTTATGTAGTCACAATATTACATAGAGACTTTCTTTCTTATCAGGCTCTTGGGATACAGTTCAACAATTTGACAAATATTTATTAGGATGGATGTTTACTCTTGGGCCTGTGTGGCCAACGTAGAAAAACACAGATGATAGTTAGACTTCCAGAAAAACACTCACCAATGTAGATATCAAAGAAGGGAGATACAATATGTATGTAAAAAGATATTTCTTTGATGACATTGTGGAGTCTACAGAATGCTTCTGGATAACTAGCCATTGCGGTGGATATCCTAATCCTAACTGGGCCATTTTCCAGTGCTTGGGATATCAGAAACAAACAAACAACAGTAATAATGAGAACTAAATCAGAAATTCTGATGTGTAATGCAGCATGTTTGGCTAGGTGGTGATGATGAGTTTTCAATGTTGCCCATTTAGAAACCGTTGCCAAGTTAGCACTTGCAAAACCCCAAATCTTTCTGCAACTGTTATGTTGCCTGGAGCCAGTGTTGTCATTCTCCTCATGCATGCTGGAACTTTTATGGTAATGCTCAGTGCTCAAGTTTTTATTCCAACTCCTATCTGGATAAAGGTACTGAGCCTCAGATACTGACAGAGCTGCCTTTGCCTCTTCTCCTGGGAAGGATATAGCATAAGCTGGGATCCTGTTGGGTTCAGAAAGGAGCTACTTTTCTATTTATCTGTTTTTCCCATACTTCTAAAATGCAATTTGTACCACCACCACGCTTTACTACCCCCCCAAAAAAACTTTTGTAAAAAGGGGCAGTTAGGTGGTGCAGTGAATAGAGCACCGGCCCTGGAGTCAGGAGGACCTAAGTTCAAATCCAGCCTCAGACACTTGACACACTTACTAGCCATGTGACTTTGGGCAAGTCACTTAACCCCAATTGCCCTCCAAAAAGCAAAATGAAAAAATATTTTGTAAAAAACGTTTTTGAAAAAACTGATTTTGGGGGCAGCTAGGCACCACAGTGAATAGAGCCCAGCCCTGAAGTCAGAAGGACCTGAGTTCAAATCCAGCCTCAGATACTTGACACTTAACTAGCTGTGTGACCTTGGACAAGTCACTTAATCCCAATTGCCTTGCCTTCCCTCCTCAAAAAATCAATTTTGGAGTATTTTTTCTTAACATCCATAGATGCAGAAATGTATGTATTAGTGCTGTTACTTAGGGCAAACATTGCAAAAGGGCCCCTGCATTGACTCTTAAAGATAAATCTGCTTGAGTGGAAGTTGGAGACGTAGGTGCAAAGTAGAGAAGAAATTTTCGAGGGCAGGGAAGAGCCTGGGGCTCTGTAAGATTGTGGCTAGGGAGTCCACCAATGGGGGAGAGAACCAGAGTATGGTCAAGCAAGGAGTTCCCCTGGGGAATATCCAATGAGAGGTGGAGGAAGGGGAACAAATGAGTCAGAGGAAGCTGACTGGGTGACTTCCTATTTTAACTAAATATTCTTGCTCACTAGAGGCTAAATTCTGTTTCTACCTATTAACGGAGCACAAGTTTGATTGGCAGCCTTTGAATTTTGGAGACTTGAGTAAAAATGCTATCCACTCCACCTTAGTTAGCAGTTCTATGGGCATGATCATCATCCTTAACTTTTTGGTGTATATGCTTAATATTGGCATAGCCAGGTCAATTGGTCTGCACAATTTGGTAACTTTCTGGGCATAGTTCTAGATTGCTTTCTAGAATGCCTGGATCAGTTCACAGTTCCCTCAGCTATGTAATACTATATCTGTTTCCCCACCTACATTTGTCATTTGACTTTTTTGCCATATTTATCAATTTATACGTATGAGATGAAACCTCAAAATTTATTCAATTTGCTGTTCTTTAATTGTTAGTGATTTAGAATGTTTTTTCTATATAATCTTGATAACTCATTTTTCTCCCTTTGAAAAATTCCTATTGATATCCTTTGGCCATTTATCTATTGGACAATGACTCAATCTTATGTATCTGAATCAATTCTTTATATATCTTGGAAATGATACCTTTATCAGAGAAAATTACTGTAAACATTTTTCACCATTTACCCACATTCCTTCTATTTTAAGCAACATTAGACTTGTTTCTACAAAACTTTTAAATGTCATATAATCAAAGTTGTAAATTTTGCTATTGCTTGGTTAGTCATGAATTCTTTTGCTATGCATAGGTTGGAAAGATCATTTCTTCCCTGTTACTGTCATTTTTTTTACACATAGGTCCGATATCCACTTGGTGGACTTGGTGTACTCTGGGCAGCTCTGGTCAAAATTTAATTTCTATCAGATTGCTATTTAGTTTTCTCAATCATATGGGGGCTATTATTTATATTATTAATATAATTTGTTATATTTACAGTCTCCCTCATGTTGAATAAATTCTGCATTCCTGAGATAAACTCAACCTTCTCGAAGTGTATAAACTTCCTAGTATGTTGTTGTAGCCTGCTCGTTAATATTTTATTTACCATTTTGTGCCACTATTTATGGGAATTTGACGTGTGGTTTTATTTCTCTCCTTTCTATCTCCCTGGTTTAGGTATCAAGTCCACTTGCATACTAGAGAAATATTCAGAGGACACATTCTTTAGTATTCCAAACAGTTTGTGTACTTTTAGAATTACATATTCCTTGAATATTTGATAGAATTCACTTGTGAGTATTTGATTTTGCAGAATTCTCTTTTCCTTTGGGAGTTCGTCTGTGGCTGGTTTAATATCCTTTTCTGGTATTGTACTACTCCAATACTCTATTCCTCATTGCACTCATCTCTGTATTTTGTATTTTTGTGAGTATTCATTTTTCTCTAAGTTATCAGTGTTATCTGCTTACAATTAGGCAAAATATTTTCTAATAAAGTTCTTTATTCTTCTATTAAGTTATTTTTAATTTTAATATGAAAACCTTGTTTTTCGACTCTCTAAAAATCAATTAGCTGTGTTCTATCTGTCTATCTGTCTGTCATCTATTGACTTATATTTTAAAAGACTAGGCATTAATTTTACACATCATTTAAGAAGATCTTTTTGTTTTCAATTTTGTTAATTTCTTATTAAATTTTATAATTCGTATTTTGTTATTTAGTTGGAAATTTTAAGTTTGTTTTGTTTATGATTATTCCTTTCCTTTTCCTGACCCCCCTCTTAGAGTCCTTTCTACTTCTGCATTTTTCTGATCTTCTTTTGAGCTTAAAGAATTTCCGTGATGAAATGTGTGTGCGTGTATTTGTGTAATTGTGTTTAGACTTTCTTCGTCTAGTTCTTATGAGAGTAAGGTTCGTGGGAGACTTATTGACTCACCTCTTTTCTCCATGCCTATATATACTCTTCATCTTATGTACCATTATTATTTAACAGATGTTTCCCTGGTTTCTTTCTCTTTCTTCTACCAGTATAGTCTATAGATCTCTCTCATTTCTGTCTTCTCCTAAGTATATCAAAACGGAACAAAACTACTCACCGACTCACTGTCAGTTCAACTTTCGCCTATGTAAATTCAGAGTGAAGTTGAGGTAAGTGACATATAGCATCACTAGGAAACTTTAAAAGAGCTAATTGGTGCTTACATTTAAATGTAACATAGTATGATATGAATACATGAAATGCAATTCAATTATGTATAGAGGTATATCGAGTCTTCCTCACCCCCACCATTTCATGAGGCAGCATGCTATAATGGTAATGAAAATGGGAAGATTTCTCCCATCCATTAATGTACCCATGTCACCTGCTTGAGTGACGTGGAAGCCTGAGTCACATGCGTCTGTGGTGGGAGGAGCTTGCCGAAAGGGTGGAGCAGAGGAAAGGGATGAAGCAGGAAGGGTAGAGCAGAGCCCAGAGGAAGCTGGTCAGAGAAGTTAGAGCTGAGAGAGAGAAAGGAAGCAGGTAGAGAACTATGAGTGTTCATTTGTGGAAGGGCCCTAGTGGGGGGAAGGCTTGGGGATGGCGGTGCCCTCTGCATTGTTATTGTGTATATATTCCTTTGTTGCTATGATGGATTTGGATTTCTGGTGTTTGAATAAATGTTTTTGTTCTATCTTCCATGTAGAGAGTCTACTATATTTTGCAATTCAGAATTACACCAGCATATTCATAGGTACTGTGAATATCATGTTGGCACTACACATGCTACATGGAGGCCTGAGTGAACAGTAGGATATGTCCTCCCTGCTGTCAAAGGCCTAGAGTTTTGGGGGGCCTGGCTTTATGTACCATTTTAAACTGAAAGGACTACTGTGGCAGCTGTGTTGTTTTCTGTGGGATGATGGGGGCAAGTAACATGGACCAGTAGAGAAAACGGAGTTTCTCAAAATTAATCAGGAAATCTGCTCAAGATAAAGAAGATGGAATTATAAATGTGCCATACCAGCAAGCTTTCTAGAGAATTTCTGCAGCCAATTCTAACTAGAACTGGATTCCATTTAAACCATAAATATACCAGAGTTTTGAAACAGGAGATAGATCGAGAGGAATGGTGCCACAGATTCCTTTTATTCCCTCTTAAAGATATTATTATTCTTAGAAGACATTTGTTTCATATGCCAGTATTAACATGTAAACAGTCCTTCCCCACATATTTCCTTTCAAATGCGTGTATGCCAATCTGTATATAAGTGTGCTGTTCTATGTTCCTCATAGAACTTGTGTTTTAATTTTCATGTGTCTACTCGGTTCCAGTCTTTTTTATGAGCAATGCTTGGAAATTCTCCATTCCATTAAAGGTCCATTCCTCTCTTCACCCCCGCCCAGCTCCAAAGGAGTATAATCAGTTTTGACTGACAGTTTGTGTTTGGTTGTAAATATTTTGCTCCTGCCTTTTGGATGATCATATTCTTAGTTGTTTTTTTTTCTCCTGTGAGTGATAGCTACTATGTTTTATGTAATTTTCGTTGTGACTGCTTGTTATCGAGTGCCTGGTTTTTGGTTGTTTGAAAGTTTTGCTTTCTTTTACCTGGAAGCTCTGGTTTTCATTTCTGGAAGTTTTCATTTTGGGGTTTCTTTCTGAAGGTGACTGGTAGATTCCTTCTATTTTCACTTTGTCCTTTGTTTCTAAGAGTTCTATGCAAATTTCATTGATAATTTCATGAACTATAGTATTCAGAATTTTTCTGATCATAATTTTCAGGTAATCTGATAATTCTGATTGTCTTTTCTTAACCTGTTTCTCATATCAGTTTTGAAAATATCACATCGTATTTTCTTTTTGAAAAATTGTTTTAGTTTTGCTTCATTGTTTCTTGTTTCTCTTGTTGTCATTGGTTTTTCATCTAGTCTGCTCTAATTTTCAAAACATTCAGTTATTGAGTGAGATTTTCTACTTTCTATTCTAAGGTGTCAATTTTCCTTATAATTCTTTCCTCCCTAGTTTTTCCATTCTGTCTCTCTTTTTCCATTTTTTCATTTCTTCCACATAGTCCTACAGTCTCCTGTGGCTTGGTCTTATGTTCCACTGAGGCTTTACTTGGACTTCTTGTGTGGTTGTTATTCTCTTTGTGGTTAAGCCCTTGGATGTCTCAAATTAAGATATTTTATCATGGTAATTGGAGTTTTCCTTGATTCATTCATGCTGTGGTGGGGTGGTGGTGCCTAGGTGAAGCTCTGCAAATGAATGTATTTTTCAAGGCATCACCAGACCTAAGTGAACTAGAGGAGACATCTCCTTCAAAGCATTCTGAGATTTCCTCAGGATTCCCCCCTATCATAGGTATTCAGTAAATGTGTATTAGGAAATCTCACTGTAGGAAGTAAAGGTCTCAGGACAGAATCACTGGAAAGAAAATCAGATTTACATTTCTAAGGGAATGGTTTTAAAATATAATCAAGAGAATAATGTTCATTGCTAGAAATAGTATACTTTTTGAGAATGGCTGAGAAATTTAGAATAGTCTGGATTGTTGTTTTCTCTCTTTCTTATTTTTATGTGAATTCTGGACAATGTGCTTTGGGATGTTCACAGTGGTTTTTAGATCTACCTTATCCATGTAGTGGTTCATTATCAATGAATTCCTTTAGCTGATGGATATTTCTTCTAATGTGCCCTAAATAGCTTATTGGAGCAAATATTCATTTGGGACTAATTTTTTCAGTCTCTTTGATATCATTTGGAATTATTAGGCTTTCCCCCTTAGTAAATCTTTACTAGGAGATAAAAATTATTAGGAGGATAGGCATATTTGATCATCTTTATTATAACAATGGGTATAAAAACCTTGGGTTCATATTCATTGGAGGGTCAAGTGACTAACCTAGCTCTTTATGCCTAACTCTACCCCAGGGATATACTGATGGTTGGGTGTAGGGGAGAAGTGTAAATCTACCATGGGTCACAGTGAAGGGTATTAGAGCTAGCTATGAGTCAGCTATGTGATATAGAAGTCAGGAAAATGAACATGGCCTATGTTAAGATTGCAGACACATAGACCAAGAGCTGCAAGTATCCTCAGATGACATCTAGTCCTTTCCTGTATAATTGAAGCACTAAGGCCCAAGGATGTGAATGAATCTGCCCAAGGTCACCAAGGTCATGAGCATCAGAGGTGGCCTATGAACTCAAGTCTCCTAATTCCATAGGAAGTATGATTCTCCTCATACCATTAGAGGAATAATTTCAACTCTGCTTTTGTAACATCTCTAATGTACTTCCCCCCCCTCTTCTGTAATCAACCTGGTATGGGGCTTCATCACCTCTTTCCTGGAGTATTGCAATTGGTTGATCATCCTGCCTCAGGCTGATCTCTTCCCCATTCTTCTCAGTCCATCCTCTACTCAGCTATCAAATTGATATTCCCAAAATGCAGGCCTGACCTTGTCACCCCCATTTCAACCAGCTCCCTATCCCTGCCAGGATAAAATGAAAAAAAAATCTTTTTTTTTAAAATATCCATCATAGGGTGGAGTCTTCTTGCCTTTTCAGTCATCTTACACATCATTGCCCTCTGTCTACCTTGTGATCCAGTAATATGGGCCTCCTTGTTGTTCCTCTTAGAGCAGTGGTTCTCAACCTGTGGGTCACGACCCCTTTAGGGGTTAAATGACCCTTTTGCAGGGGTCGCCTAAGACCATCAGAAAACACATATTTCCGATGGTCTTAGGAATGGAAACACTACTCCTCTATTCGTCTCCAGGCGGGTCTGCCCACATGCAGATACGCCCACATACGAGTATTAAAGGGTCTCGGCGTTAGGAAGGTTGAGAACCACTGTCTTAGAGTATTCTCCATTTTCCAACTCTGAGTGTTTTCACAGGCTGTCTTCCATTGCCAGAACACTGTAACTCCTCATGTCTGTCTCCTAGATCTGTTGACTATCTTTGAGTCTTACTTAGGCAGAGTCTCACCAAGAAGACTTTCCCTGTTGTCTTTCTGTTTCCTGCTTTCCCTGCCTTCTTTCAAGTTTTAGGTAGAGGCTCACCCTTGACAAGGAACCTTTTCCAGAATGCCTGGCCTGAAAGCAGGAAGACTCATCTTCTCTCATTCCAAATCTGTCCTTATACACTAGCTACATGACCCTGAGTAAGCTGGAGAAAGAAATGGCAAACCACCCCAGTACCTTTGCCAACAAAAACTGGGGTAATGAAGGGTAGGACACAACTGAAAACAATGACAATCTTCATGCCTTCTCTCTGAGACTACCTCTCCCAATTTATCCTGTATATATTCATGTTTGCATCTACTTAGTTGCTTGGTGTATCCTCTGTCAAGCTGTGAGCTCCTTGACAGCCAGGAACTATCATTTGCCTTTCTCCTTGTATTCAGTGTCTACCATTGTGCCTGGCACATAGTAGGTATTTGGTAAATTCCAGTTGACTCATTGGCTTCTAGGGTTAAAGGGGTAATATTTTCACTGTACTCAGCTGAGTTCAGATCTTGCTTAAAGAACTATGTTAAGGTCTAGGCACCACAATTTAGGAAGGACATTGATCACTTGGAAAGTGTTCAGAGGAGGCCATTTTGGGTGGTCAATTGCCTTGAGTTCACATATTCTGAGAACTGGTTGAAAAGCTGATCAGAGAAGAGAGGACTGGGATGGAGAAGGGGCAGGAAGAGACATGTAGCTGTTCTGTGGAAATGGTGTAGATATCGACTAATCCTATTTGACTTCAGAGTGTAGAGTGAGGATAAGTGGATAGACATTAGGAAGGTATGAATTTAAGACTGGTGTGAGGAAAGTATTACATATTCTTTAATTTTCTTATTTAGCTTTTCCCACATATCCGTTGATTCCAATTTATTAAATGAGTTTGTATCCATGACGTATATTTATTATTAATCTTTTATCTGATTTATCACATTCTGTAGACATTCTCTTCCTAGCCAGTTGCTTGCTTTCCAAAATTAACTTTCTCTTCTGAAGTTGTTGACTTTGATTTATAGTAATGATGAAGATAACATTTACATCCCCAAGGATTTTACCCCCCCCCCCCCCCAGTACTTTACAATCATTACAAATGCTTTCTAGGCAGCATTGTTTGTGATCATGTGACTTACCAGAAGTGGGTAGTTGTTGGCCTGTTTCACAAGACTTTGGACATTGTCTTTCATATTTTTGATATGTGACCCTGGAAGAAAGCAGATTCCTCCTCCTCCTCCTCTTACTTCTCCCTCCTCCTTCTTTCCAATCCCTCCTTCCTCCTCCTCCTCCTTCCTCCTCCTTCTCCACCTTCATTTTCAGGTAATAAAATAGCTGGTTATGTCACTGAGCAGGGAGCCATCAAACACTGTTGCATGTTTTCTGATCCTTAATGAAGTTCTCTTACCTGATAGCACCCGAAGATAATAATAATATAAGGAGTAGTGGTAGTAGTAGCCGTAATCGTAAGGGAGAGGAGGATAAGGATGGAGAGTAGTAGGAAGAGGAGGAGGAAGAAAAGAAGAATGGTAATAGTAGTAGTAATAGCTAGTATTTATATTGTTCTCTGAGGTTTTCAAAGCCCTTTATAAATATCATTTTGCTTTTTCCTCACAACTCTCCTGGGAGATAGACCTGAGGACTAGTCAATTACAGGGACTCCCCTCGAAAACAGGGTAATGAATATGGGCTAAGGCTAAAGTCCATTCATGTGTATGAATTCATGTTGTTCATGAGTTAGGTTTTTGTATTTTTACCATTTAGAGAAGACTGTCTATGAACTCAGCCCTGGCCAATTAAGGAGTACTTTTGGTTGGTGGAATCATATATGCAACTCTCCAGGTGAATTATCCATAGTTTATCCCTGCCTAGTTTTGCTCTTTGATGTGTTATCAAATGGTTTCATAAAACCTAAGTATCTAAATGTAGACAAATTGAAACTGGAGACACAGTTGCATGTACTGTATAAATATAACCACAGATATAACCACACATGGCTCTGAAATCCCTACCTGTCAGAAGTCTAATGTGAGATATTTTGAGTAATCATGACATGCAAGTATAGACGGAGCCCCCATTTATTTGTAAGGGAGTGACTTCCATACCTCTACCTCAATTAACACAATGCAATCATCAAAAAGGGGTGAGGAAGTTTTAGATATAAAACTTGATAGATTACTTTTTATAATTTTTCTTATTATGTGAACCTCTTTAGTTACATCCAGAAAGGAAAAACTAACGTGCTAATCATAGCCTCTGGTTGACTGAAATGGAGGATTTTCAGCAGCTGGCCAGTCAAGCAGTGAATCTGTCTAGTGTAGGAAGATTCCATTTCCAACCAAACCCTCCACAGGGAATCATTCTCAGGGAGATAAGAAGAGATGTTTTTTATCTATGTGATCCTGGATAAATATTTCTTGACCTGAAATTTGAAGGAGTCCTTAGACAGCCTTGAGGACTTTTACCTTCAAATGACAGTAATGTAAAGAATTAAACAAATATGTAATTCTGTAAGTTGACTAAGGACAATTTTGAATACTTTTTTTAATCAAAGGGTTTTTTTTTTGCAACCTTCCTAGAACATTAATCTTTATGTGTTTCTTCCCCTGTGCCTCCCCCCCCCCCACTTCTTTTCACTTGAATAGTACCAGCAGGCCCCTTGAGCTCTGAAGGGGATGGCAAAGCCAGAAAGAATATAACAGTCAATTTGCATGGTAAGTATTTTTAGAAAAAGAGGAGCCAATTTAGAATAATCTCAGGGATGTTAGAAGGGGTTGCAAAAATATGGTTTGCGTGCACATCATTTATTATTAGTTTAGGACACAATCAAATTTAATCTATAGATCAAGGTTTGAGCCTTCCTTTTAAAGCAAAACTTCTTTCTCCAATAAGGCAATCTTCATCTTCTGAACCCAGTTTCTCAGCTTGATCGTTCCCAGTCCAGCTCAGCCCCTAATGGTCAATTTCTATCCTTTGGAGCTCTTCAAAGTGTCCTCTTTCCATGGTCTCACATCCTGTGGCTGAATATCCTCTAATCTCCTTTTGCTGGATACCTTTCCCTGTTGGGTCCTGGTAGAGTTTGCTCAGGCTCTCCTGTGCCCGTTTATTTCTGCTTCATGAGAATGACTTGCTTACATAGTTCAGTTTCATTTTTCTCCTGTGGGTTTTTTTCCTAGGATAAAATGGCTCAGTGCCCTTAAGGTCACATCAGTCTGTGATTTGTCCTATCAAATATAATGAACCCAATTATTTTTTTTTAATGCTAGGAAGAGAGCAAAGCCTGGAGATTCAAACAAAAATGAGTGATAAATTCTTCGGGTGGGGTGTGGGGTATTTTTGCTACCAAAGAAGGCTGGAAAATCTTACTTGTAGAAGGTTTTTTTAATATCCCGTGATACTTTCTAAACACAAGTTCTTTACATGAGGTCTATGAAGTTATGTACAAATATTTTGATAATTATATTTTAACAAAGTGATTTCATTTGCAATTATATGCTTATAAAAACATTATTTTGAGAGTGGGTTCACAGGCTTCATTAGATTAATTAAAAACAACTGAACCTCTGCTCTAATAAATACTAAGATACAGATCTTAAAAGAGTGACTTTTTCACTTACCATTTTTGGGTTATCTTTGGGAAATAAGATAAATCCCTCTTTCTCATCATGCCCCCAAATACACCCAAATAAAACTCTGAAAGAACTAATATTTCATATGAATATGATAAAGGGTAGCGAAAGCTTCTGTGACTTCAGCGGTAAAGGGAACTTCTTAATGAAGGCAATGTCTCCACCAGTGCGCTGTCTTCACAAAACAGTATTAGAAAATTGCCAAGTGACTTGGTCAGGGTCACACAACTAATATGCGTCTGAGTTTAACCTTGAATCCCCGTCTTCCTGGCTCCAAGATAGGCTCCTGGAAAATACGTCATGCTTCTCTTTACAAATATGACACATTCATTAGTATTCCATTATTTATCACAATTATCATTATTGTATCATTGTTGTTGTTAATTCTTTGTTTACAATGGAGTCGCAGATCTTGAAAAAAGCAAGTACAATTTGTGGTTACTTCTACAGTTTTGTTTAATTTTAATTTTAATTTTTTTTTAATTTTTGCTTTTTTAGAGGGGGAAAGGCAGGACAATTGGGGTTAAAGGTGACTTGCCCAAGGTCAGATGGCTAGTAAGTGTTAAGTGTCTGAATTCAGATTTGAATTCAGGTCCTCCAGACTCCAGGGCCAGTGCTCTATTCACTGTACTACTTAGCCACCCCTAATTAATTTTATTAATCAAAATTCAATTACCAGAGAAGCAAAAGAACAAAGACAAAGGACACTGAAATAGTCTGGTAAGTTACAAAGATGATAAGGTGAACAATAGGCTGGTCCTTTGACTTCACCATTCCAGAAGCAATGCTCTGATTGATTTGATTATTGTTCCCTGAGGAAGAGGTAGAAATAAAAAAGGGGCGTGGGGGAGAGATTCATAATGTCTAGCTTCCTCTTGGTGCATCAGAAGACACTTTGTTATCTATGCTATGCAAATCAGAATCCCTCGTCTCCCACAAAATGATTTCTAATTCCCATAATTTAAAACAAACTAATTTCCATCAAGAATCATAGTATATCCAAATACTCATTATATGAAACAATTCCTAAAAAATAAAAATAAATAGTAGTAAGGCAGCCTCACAGCCTTGGTGAACATCAGATATCATCATTGTTCCGAGGGACTACAGAGCCAAGTGTCTTAGCTCCTTCCAGGTATGATCTCTGGAGGTCCAATATCCATGATTGCTCTGCCCAATGATAAATGCATCATTCAAAACAGAACACAACCTGGGATGGTGGTATTTAGACTCTTTCTCCTCCTCTGATCCTTCCGACACTAACTGTGGCCTGGGTCCCAACATCAAAGAAGAAAATGTGACCCTTGACCTTTAATGACAAGTACAAGAAACTTGCCCCCTTTCCTTTGGCCCAACTCCTTATCTCCTATGAAGACTATGTGAAAATGGAACATGCAAATAAAGCATTCCTGCCTCAGAGGGAAAAAAAAACAATAAAAAACAAAACAAAACAAAACAAAAAAACAGAGCACAGTTGCCAAGGACACTGGCTCTCTTGCCCCCCCACTTTCTTGATTATTTAGCTTTTTCATTGTTGAGTGGTGTCTGATTCTTCATGACCTCATCAGAGGTTTTCTTGGCAAATAAACCAGAACAGTTTGCCATTTCCTTCTCCATCTCATTTTACAGAAGAGGAATTGAGGCAAGTAGGGTTAAGTGACTTGGCCTGTATCACACATCTAGTAAGTATCTGAGGCCAGATTTGAACTCATGAAGATGAATCTTCTTGACTCCAGACCTGGCACTTTATCCACTGTGCTACCTAGCTTCCCCTTTTATCCCTAACACATAATGGGTCCTTAATAAATACTTTCTGATGATTTATATTTACTCAGTTCAATTACATAAGCAAAAAAAATTCTAACAGCTTCCATTATATATGGTTTGAAGGTTTTTAAAGCACTTTACCTGCATTATTTCAAATGACCTTAACTCCAATATTTTTCCTGGAAAATGAAAGCCCTCTCAGGCTGGGTGGATCTGAAAGGAGAGAGAACAACTGTCGGTGTTACAGGCATCCTCCCGCTCATTTTACGGAAAGAGTAAACTGAAGCTCAGATGTCAGTGCCTTGTACTAAGTCAAATATACATATGGTCCACATGGCTGTTGAGCTCAGGTGTCAGCTGACTCTCAGCCCAGCACTCTTTATAGTGTACAAAAAATGCCATGGCACCAGGAAGAATCACTTTGCAAAAAGTTTACCTTGTCAGGTCTCATCATATGAATGTCAGGAGCCTAAAAGAAATGGCTTTCTACTACTGGATGCCCATTTTCTTTAAAGTTACATGAGACTCAAGCTGGAGTTGGCGGCCAGTGCTAATTTTCAACCCTGTTTCAAATCTTTTCCTCTTTCCCCAAGTACTCAACCTATTACTTGCAGCAGATTACAGTCTCTTAATTCGCTGAGAAGCCTAATGCTATCTCACATTAGCATCACGAATGCTTGGGCAACAACTCTTGGTCTCCTTTTTGAGTAGTAATATCACCCAGGATTTATTTTTCTATTTTGATTTTTCTCCTTTCCTGAGATATCTTATAAAATGATCTTCTAATTCTTTCAAGATTGCCTTGCCTCTGCCATGAATTTCCTTGTGATGGAAGGAGTACTGGATTTGCAATTAGAGGACCTGGGTTCAAATGTAGGCACTTCTACTAATCTTTCGTAAATAACTTGAGGAAGTTCATTTAAACTGTCTGGGTCTCAGTTTCTCCATTTGTATAATGAATATGTTGAACTAGATGAACTCTAATGCCCCTTGAAGCTCTCAATCTACATCTCATCTTTGCATGACTAATCAAGCTCCTCTTATGGAGCCTTCAGTGTCATAAAGGCTATAGTATTGTTTTAGAACATTGGGGACCAAAAGAAGCATGACCCCAATGTTATGGTTTCTTTTTCACTAATGACAAAAATAAATTGTTAGGTAAACACTGAGAAATATGTTCCATTTTCCAAATGGATACAGCTTGTTACTGCTGAGAGCAATATCAAAAGAATTGTCTGGATGTGCTTAGATTATTAGCTCTGAGAGCAAAGGTCAAGATCAGCACCAAGTTCGAAGGAAGCCTAAGGTTTAGAAAACAATCCCAGTAAAAGCAACAGCTTCAGCTTGACTTATCCAAATAAGCCACTGATGCCAAAAAAATTATGGGAGATGGGAAAAGGCAAAGCGATTGACCTTGAGTATTACCATGGGCTGTAAAATGTAATTGATGTCAATAGTATACTTCCAAAAGAAGGAGGCCAAAAGAAAACCCAGAGTCACTTAGCCAGCAAACACTGAGTCTCTTTGCCAAATGGAAAGGCAAGGCAGCTAAGGGCAATGCTGGTTTCGAGGACAAAGTCATTTGTAAAACCCTATGGAAGAGAATAGAGGAAGATTTTGAGCTTTATTGTTATTGTTCAGTTGTTTCAGACTCTTCATGGTCCATTTGGGGTTTTCTTGGCAAAGGTACTGGGGTGATTTCCCATTTCCTTCTCCAGTTCATTTTTACAGATGAGGAAACTGAGGCAAAAAAGGTAAGTGACTTGCCAGGGTCACACAGCTAGTAAGCATCTTGAGGTTGAATTTGAAGTCAGATCTTGTGACTCCAGGCTCAATGTTTGATGTACTGCACCACTGAGTTGCCCCAAGATTATGAATAGCCATCACCTTATGAGAGACAGAAAAACAGTAGAAGCACTGACAGGGACACATATTCAGGAAGATTTTTTTTTTTAGCAGTTGGAGCCAATCATTAGTGTAATTAAGTGCCTTGAAATAATGGGTTCCCTGTCATTAGAGACATTCAAGGCAAGAATATCTGATCAAGGGTTAGAAAGGATACTTCTGGGTCAGGAAGAGGCTGAGCTTCTTAACCTCTAATGTCCCTTCTAACTTGAATCCCAATGTTAGGAGTTTATAACTGTGGAGTAACTGAGGCACAAAGAGGGTTTATTGTACTATAATTATACATACATATAGCTCTTCATATATATGTATATACATGTTCATATGCATGTGTGTATATGTGTATATATCTATATCTATCTTTCTCTTCCTCTCTCTACATATATACGTGTATATATGTGTGTGTGTGTGTGTGTGTGTGTGTGTGTGTGTGTGTGTGTGTGTGTGTATGGAGAGAGAAAGAAGAGAAGGGAAGGGAAGGAAAGGGAAGGGAAGGGAAGGGAAGGGAGAGAGGGATACTTGCATATTGCTTCTTTCAGAAACACTTAGGAATTCATATACTGTGGTCTTGAAAGAGTTGACAAAATCTAGAACACTTACAGACTTTAAAGCCATGACTGAAGCATTCTTTTCTTATGCTTAAGGGTCCTCTTCATAATCTTTTATAAAAGAGAGCAGGGTTTGGAGTCAGAAGACCTGAGTTCCAACCTCGCCTCTTCTGCTTACCTCCTTAACTCTCTTGTTGATGTGCTCATAGATTTCAAGATGGATTAGACCTTATAAGGAATCTCATTTGATAGATGAGCAGACAAGTTCAGTGAGGTTAAGTGACATGTCCGAAGTCACACATGTAGTAGGTGACAAAGCCAGATTTTGAAGCCAGACCCTTTAACCTCCCACTCTCCCCACCCCCATGTCTCTTAGCACTCTTTCCAGTATTATATATATATTTTTTTAAATAAAGGGGTTAGCGCAGTTGACCTATGAGGTAGCTTGCATGTCTTAATCCTGTAAAAGTTTTGCTTTTTAATGTGTCACATCAAAATAATAACTGTCCAGCACAGTGCTACATACTGAAAAGGTGCTGAATACTTATTTCTTGATAAGGATAAAATAGGTGAAGAGTTCTTATCAACAACTTCCCAGAAGACTTAGCCACAGAGATGGCTTGATAATTTGATAGCATTTTGCTCTAAATAGAGTATAAGTGTTAGAAAGAGGTGGGAGTAAAGTTAGTTATGAAATGGTCTTCATTTATAACTCAATTCCAAACCAGACTCTCTTTATCTTTCAAATAAATCTCAAGCTTTGTTGCTAGATGGTTGTATCTGGTAGATAACATTTTCAGTGGGTGTAGTAATGTGATTTTAAAACATGCACACTTTATAAAACTTTCACAATATGGACAAGAAAAGCCTTTCCTTTCCCACAGAGGAAGAAAAATCAACTCAGTCTTTTCCCTAATTTTGTTCAGGTTGTTACTTAATTTTACTTTTCGTCAATGTCAATGTACTGTGACTTCATATTCCTTACCCACATATCTTTCTAATCTGGTGTTATCATTCCTGAAATAGCTCTAATACCAAGTATTCTAGGGCTCAGTATTTTTCCAGTACCTAGATTTACTAGCAATACAAGGCATTATTATTAATAGATAGGCACCAGCTAATTAAATATAAAAAAGGAGTTTTATAGAGGAGATGTGGAAATATGATTCAGAGTACATCTAGAGGGCAGAAATCTGTGTGTATATCTGTCCCATCAAATATTTTTGGTATGAAACAGTGATTTAACATACTCTTACTAAACATGAATTTATAAATCAGTTTTTCTAAATGTGACTAGAAGGATAATTGAGGTCTTGGCCAAGAAATATTGGTATCCCCTTTTCCCCCATTCCCCTTCTCTCCATTTTCCTTGCTTCCTTTTGTTTCTTATTCTAGAGTAGAAAATCTTTAAATAATGTCATATCAAAAACCAGAGGAGAATGAAAAATAAAAAAAATCTTTACCCTTTATTGTATTAGATGGCACCAACGTAGCAGTGATTTCTTTTCAAATGGATCTTGAATTCTATCTTTTTTTCTGTATCACCTTTATTTCCAAAGATCTCTCTTACCTTTCCCCTTCTCAGAAAGCCTTGTCTTATAACAAAGAATAAGAAAGGACAAAGAAAAGAAATCCTTAAAGACAATGATCATATCAAAAATGACTAACATTATATGCAATGTTTCATATCTGTGGCTCCCCACCACTGTGTAGGAGCAGGTGGACATGACCTCTCACATCTTTTCTTTGGGGGTAAAGCTTGCTCAATATAATTTCCCAGATTCAGTTTTTATTGCTCTATTGTTCTTTCTGTTTATATTATAATCATGGCATTTATTGTTTTTCTGGCTCTATTTAATTCACTTTGCATCAGTTGATATTAATTCTTCTCTTGATTATCTGTATTCATCTTGTTCATTTTTCTTTCAGCACAGCAATTATCTCATTATATTTCTGTACCACAACTTCTTCAAATGTTCCCTAGGCAATGAGCATCTGCTTTGTTTCAGGTGATTCATTATAAATATTTTTGAAGTTTAATTTCAAATTCTGTTGCCATAAATACATAAAACTTCTTGTATATAGAACCTCTATAAAATTTGCTTTTTATTGAACCTCTTTTTTTTTTGTCATTTTTGTGCAACTGGGTAGCTCAGTGGACTTAGAGTTAGGAAAATCTGAGTCAGATCCTGCCTCAGACACTTACTAGGGTCTGCCTTAGTTTACTCAACTGTAAAATGGGGATAATAATAACACTTACCTTCCATCTTATTGTCAATGAAATGAAATAATGTTTATAAAGTGCTTAACAATCTTAAAATACTATAAACATGCAATCTATGATTATCATTTTATCATTATTGCAATTTACCTCCTTGGGTCATTTGCGTAAGCATGGAATTTCAAGGTAATGGGTTATGGACATTTTAGTCACTTTATTTGCATAATTCAAATGGCTTTATAGAATGGTTGGGCTGGATTCATTCATTCATGCTTCATACTATTAATACATTCATGCTATTCATACCAATAGATCTTTCCACAATTCCTTCAACACTGACTATTCCTGTCTTTTGTCATCTTTGCCAGTTTTGCTGGGTGGGAGGTGAATGAACCCTGAGCATCATTTTGACTTATATTCCTCTTATTATTAATGATTTGGATCAAGTAGCAAGTATTTTGAATCATTTTTTAACCTTGGTATTTACAAAGAAAGGAAATCCATCTGTTGGAAATGGGAAATATTATGTAATTTCAGTGCCAAGCCAAAGTAAAAGGCTCAGGTTTTTCCTGATCTCAGCTGCTAGTATTTCCCCTGCCCATCCCTGTCTGCACAGCCCCAATGATATACTTTGTATGTTTTGCTTTTACTTCTCTGTGAACATATTGTTCTCCCTTTCAATCAAAAATAAACTTGCTGAAGGCAAGGGGTTTCATTTTTATTTCTCTAACACAGTACCAGTCCCATAATAAGCAATTAATAATTGCTCATTAAATAAAATATAATCAAATCCAACCAATTTGATATATTTAAATGTTTAACCTGATGTCTTATAGCCTGCCTAATATTCTGTTACCTTTTTTCTAACGTCACTGTTCACCTCTACTCCCAACCTACTCTCCGAAGTCTTTTCTCATGCTGGGACTATTGCACTGCTTGCTAAATGATCTCTTTGCCCCTAGCACTGTCCTGCATTTTGCAACCAAATTCCTCTCCTTAGGATGCTGTGTTAATCGTATCACACATTCCTTCCTCCAAACCCTTCATTGGCTACCCATTGCCTATGGTATCCAGTCCAAAATGTCTGATCTAGCATTTATGGCCCTATGCAGTTTGTATCCAATTTGACCTTCCAACCTTATCTCCTCAATTGTCTATGTGAACCCTTGGTTCCAGCCAGCCAGTGTCCCCAGTCTCCTTTGTGCATTTCTCATCTTAATATCTCTGTAATCCATTCATCATTTATTAATCAATTGATGTATGGATTGGTTGATTGACTTACATTCTCTCTTTGCATTTATTACTTGGTATTTACCACATTGTAGTCAATAAACATTTATTAAGTACCTACTATGTGCCATGCACTGTGCTAAGTACTGGGGACACAAATACCAAAAAAAGCAAAACCAAAACAATTTTTTTTTTAAAAAGTTTTTTTTTTTCCTCAAGGAGCTTAAAAGTCAGAGAAGTCCCAGAGTGGTAGGGACAGGTAAGAAATGAGGTGTTGTATTTTTTTTTTTTTGCTTTTTTTGTGGGGGGGGAAGGCAGGGCAATTTGAGTTAAGTGACTTGCCCAAGGTCACATGGCTAGTAAGTGTTAAGTGTCTGAGGCCAGATTTGAACTTGAGTCCTCTTGACTGTAGTGCTGGTGCTCTATTCTCTGTGCCACCTAGCCTCTCCAGGAGTTATATTCTTAATTATCTTTATTTATGCATTGTATTTTCCAAAGTACATTAAACTCCTGGAGGGCAAGGAACATACTTTAGTCTATTTTGTAAAGCCTTCAGCTCTTAGCATGATGATTTTGCATAGTACACACATATTCATACCACAGAAGTACCTTCTGCCCTTCAACCCCTCCCTCTAATTGGATGGGTCCTCTCAGAACCTCTATTTGAGGATGGTCTTCGGGTCAGTCTTCTCTTCCTTTCTCACCATGTTTCACCTTGGAATTCTCCATTGGACTGTGAGCTCTTTGAGGGTAGGGGCTGTCTTTTGCCTTCCTTTGTGTCCCCAGGGCTTAGCAAAGTTCCTTGTACATAGTAGGGGCTTTAGAAATTGTTTTTGCTCCACTTCTCCTTTATGCCTCCAGTCAGGGGAAGGTCTGCCCCCTCTGCTTTTCATCTTTCTGTTATTCATTGTCTTCCCCATAAGAATGTAAACTCTTCGAGGACAGAGACTGACTTTCTTTTCCTTTGTATTAGCATTTCCAGCCCTTAGTACATATTGAGTGCCTAAGAAATGGTCAAACAGCTGACTGCCTGAAATATATTTTGGTCACAAGATTTAATTGAGCTCATTTATTGTAGACCTTCAGTAAGTGATGCAAACTTTATGATTAGTGATGTGGTCAACAACAGGGCTGAAGATTTAGGGTAACTAAAGTAGAATCTCGAACTGTGTTCTAGTCTTCATGAGTCACTGAATGAAGCTATTCTATATGGGGAAAGTATTTATGGGGTTTATAGAATTGCATTAATGGGCAGATTTTAGATTCTGGAATACCTGTTCTCTACCCCCAGGGTCCTTGGCCACCAAAGTAACTGTTAACTGATCTCCTATGGTTGATGGGTGATCCTTTAAAAAGTTCAACCTTATAAGGTAGAATGATCTCTAAGATGACAAGGACTGAATGATTGTATAGATAGATTGCTTTTAAAGGGGAAAAAAATTACCCTCTAGGATCAGATATTAGTGAGACGTATCACTCATTTCCCCAAATATTATAACAAAGTTTTGAATAAGATTGTATGGTGAATGCCGATATAAAAAGCTTTATCTTCTATTGTGGAGGATAAATGGCCTGCTATTTTGCTACTGAATTATGTATTTGTGTAAATGAATTGACTAAAAGCAATGCAGTTTGGAGTAGGGAAAAGAACATTGGACTTGGAGTCAGGAGATATGAGTTTCAATCCAGTTTGATCAAGGGCAAGTTACTACCCCTCTGAGCCTCATTATCTCCTCTTGTAAGATGAAGAGAATCATAATTGCATTACCTACATCTTTGGGTTGTTGGGAGCAAAGCCTCTTTTTTTCTTTTTGAGTTTCTTATTTTAACCTTTTATTTTTTCAAATATTTGATCTTCATTTTATTGGTACTTTTTGTCATTATATCACATTCATTTCTGAATAGATCCCTCCTTATTTTCTACTCAGCAACCAATTCTGATATTAAAGATTGATTTAAAAAAAGGCAAAGCACTTTTTAAACCTTAAAGTATCACAGAAATTTTAGTTTTGATGAAAATGTGGGTGCAATGTTGGTTGGTAATTCTCAGAGCTGCATTAAACCCTGACACCATAGATTTATATCTGGAAAGGAGTTTTGAGATCTGAAATTTTCAAAACAGATTTAAATGTAATTGGGAAAGGTTTAACAAAATCAGTAGAAATACAATACATGACAGATAATATTAAATTGTGGTTTCCAAAGTCAGTATTTGGAATTTGTTTCTGTTTGAGTTTGACACCACAGTTAATTAACTTCTCTCTCCATTTGAAAGGTAAGGAAAGCCAGAAAAGTTAAGTGACTTGCCCAAGGTCACTGAGACAAAAGTAAGAAGTCATGATTTGAACCCAGGTCCCCTGATTCCCAAGTTTGAGCACTTTGCATACCACCATACTGTATTTCTACTCTCATTTAAAAAGGTACAAGAGCAAAGATCCAGAGTCAGAAGGGACCCAGAAGGACACCTATTTCAGTGCCCTTGCTTTCCAAAATAGGAAATATAGGTCCATAGTGCTTAAGTGGTTGTGTCCAGAGCATAGAGCCAAGCTAAAATTTAAATGCAGTTTCTTTGCTTTCCAATCCAGTTCCCTTTCTACTATGCCATCTACTATGCCTGTTGCTTAGGTGATGCTGAAGATGTAACAAGTGAAAGTTCTAAGTGGCTCAGATGACCCAAACAATTGAGAGGACAATGGCAAAGAACTTCCAACAAGAATCTTCTTATGTAAACACAAAACCAAGTGGAAGAAAGCAAGATTCTATTTTAAATACATGGGGAATGCCATCCCATGACAACCAAAAATGCATCTTTCTCCTAAGACTCTCTTAGCCAAAATTAATTATATATATATATCTATATATATCTATATCTACATCTATCTATATCTATCTATATCTGTATCTATTTATATATCTATCTATATCTATGTATCTATATCTATGTATTTAAAAAACATCAATTAATACAATTCTGGCTTAATTTAGTTTAGTTTTTATCAAGTCAGCAAAGTTAAATGCTGTATCAGACCAAAAAAAAAAAGAAAGCAAGAATCTCAAGCTGTGCAAATCCTTTTCTCCTCAATGTGAATTTTTGGAAGAATCCCGAAAACATTTATATTTCAACATAAGGGCTGAGATCACATTTAATTTTATAAAAAAAGGTGTCATTTGTGTTTCTCTGAGAATAAAAGTCTCAAACAAAGCAAGTCATTTCATAATTCAATGTCTGCAGCACAGTAGGCATCCAATTGAAGAAATTCCCTTCGAGGAGCAAACAAACCCTTGCTTACATGTTGGCACTTCAAATCAATACCAGACTCAGCAAGGCATGGATAGACTGCTGCCTGTTCTCTTTGGAGCAGTAAAAGTAACAGTGGCCATACTTTTTATGACTGAATGAGTCATTCATTGCCCTTGCCCCCATGAGGGGCAGGAAGGAGAGTAAGTTGTGCAAATGGTAAGGACAGGGGCTGGGACTGACACCCTTAGTGAGATTATCTGATCTTAGATCCAGTGGGCTTGGACTTCCATAGATGAGATATGGGTTTAAAGGAACAAAAGCCAGAGATTAAAAAAAAATAGCAGTTACGTGATTGGTGTGCTTGAAAACTAGATGTGGCAGCATGTGGAAAAAGAAAGTAATTAAAGTTCATACTCCCCGAGCTTCCTGAAGATTAGAGGGAAGCAAATAGTTTGCTGTACAGATTGTTTTAATTGATAAAAGTTTATCCTCGAGAAGCTGGAATGCAATCCTAAACCAGTAATGAGTCTGTCCATAACTTCCCCGAATTACTAATCATGGTTATTGGTTTTTTTCTTGTTACCTTGAAAAGGGGGAAGAAATGTCCTCAAATCTCCCAAGGAAAAGGATTCATTTATTTTCTTCTTGTTGGAAAACAAAATTAATATTTGGAGCTACAATAGGGACAATAGATTAGGCATATAGTTACTCTGTTACAATGCAGGGATTAAAGATGCCATGTCCTCACAGTCTGGAAAATCCCCATAAAATTTTTTTTACCCTCCCTTCATATCAGAGGAGAAGTCTGAATTATGATGGTATTAAGAGATAAAATATGTTGATATTATACAATACTATGTACATATTTTATGCATTCCTGATTTCCTAAGCTTTTTCTGTGTCATCTGATGGCCTTTGCGTGTAGTCTATGACTTTTGCTAAATTCTCCCCAAATCCCCATTTATGCCATTCTGTGATATATTGAAAGCCGCCAAGTAAAAGGGATAACTATGGTGCCTTTGGATGCCCTCCCTCACTTAGATCTAATTCACTTGCAAGTTTTGACATCACCTTCCTGATGTCATGGTCCCCTTTGAGATCAAAGGACAAACCACAAAAGGAGGAAGATCTGATATTTTGATGAGAATAGGGAAATGAAGGAAGTTAAGTCCCTAAATATTTCTGATACTTCATAACAAGAATGAGACTATTGACAATTGAATAAATAATTTGCCATATGTATCTATTTTTATGCTTGAGACCAATGACATGAAAGGGGCCCTCAATTAAGCTGAGAGTGATAGGGTGGTCCAGGACACCAGGAAGTCTTTGCTGGGGAGGTTTCTGTGGGATAGGTAAGAGTACAAAATAGGGAAGTTCCCTAGATCACCCTAGGTGAGAAAGGTACCATCTGGTAACTTCTTTCCTTTGAGGGGGGAAGGTAAGGCAATTGGGGTTAAGTGATTTGCCCAAGTTCACACATCTAGTAAGTATCAAGTGTCTGAAGCTGGATTTGAAATCAGGTTCTCCTGATTTCAGGGTCAGTGCTCTATTCACTACACCACCTAGTTGCCCCTTGGTACTTCTTTTTAAACTAATTATTTTTGCTAACTAAGGGCTAAGATGAGTCTTTTTATATTGCCTAGGCAGTATAAATGTTATCAATGTGTATTCAATTTCAGCATCCTGGGGAAAATCATGATCACTCTATACTAGTTGTGGTTCTTTCCAGTGGGAAATTGGGTATAAAATCACCATAACTCCTGTCAACAGAGGACATGTAAAACAGACTTATGCTGAGTAATATTAAAAGGCGATTTCTTCCAAAATAACGTGAATTTGTTTCTTCCAAATAGGAAGTATTTTACATACACATTTCCTCCTTTAATTTGCCATTCTTCAGTTTAAAAATGTAGTTCATTCAATAATCATCTGTTAAGGGGACTCTGAACTCTATCCCTAGATCACTGTGCTAGATGACAAAGAAAATAGAGCCCTGTAAGTCATGGAGACCTGAGTTCCAAACCTGCCTTGGGCATTTAAAACTGTGTCACTCTGGGCAAATCATGTAAACTCTGTCCTTCAGTTTCCTCATTTTGAAACTGAGGATTCTAACACCACCTACTTTCCAGACTTGCTGTGAGGATAAAACAAAATAATATTTGTCAAGTGCTTTATAAACAACCTTAAATACTATATGAATGCTTTTATCATTATCATCATTATTATCAACCACTGAGCACTGAGAAGTCTGAGGACCTGGCGTTTCAGTTTTTCCTCTGTAAAAAGTAAGATTGGACTAGATCATTTCTAAGATCCTCAACAAGTCTAATATTCAATGATGACATGATGGTCAAGTGTGTACCCAGCTCTGTAGTTGTAAGTACCATGGACAGGGATAGCAAGACAGTGAGTAATGATGAGCTTAATCAGGATGTTGGCTTGAAAAAAGCAGCAGAGCCGCCCACTGCTGGCAGCATTGTGTTACTGCTACAGTGTTATGTGGTGATAATATTAGTTAGGCTTGTCAAAGAGGTAGAAGCATGATTACTGGAAGCTGGTAGATAGTTAAGCAGGACAAATTCCATGATTGATTGACTCATGCTGGTTTTGAGTGGGAGTCAGATCCAGGTTATTCTCAAGGTTGGTAAAAAGTGCAATTTCATTGTCTGGAGGTTCTTAAGAGTGCCCTTGACATGACTGAATCTCTTCTCTATAATAACTGATAGGATAGAGGTTGGAAAGAGAGTAACATCACTCTTAATGATTTCTTTTATACTTAAAAAGAGGAAACTGTAATTCTGCTAATAACTAAATCTGTGATAGCAAGAAATTCTGAGACATCCTTGGCTGAATCTCTGATAAAGTGCATAACTAGGATGTAGTCTCAAAACAAAGACAAGCTCAAGAATCCAAATAATAATTATACTAAACATGGCATGTGTACTGTCCTTCTTTCCTCTGTCAAAATATTTATTAAATATTAAATATTTAATATAAAATATTTACTGAGCATCTACTGTGTGCCAGGTGCTGCACACATTAGGGATACAATTATGAAGAGTGAAATAATCCCTGCCCACTAAGAATTTACCCTCTAGTAGGGGAGACAATAGGTACACATAAAATATATATACAATATATAAATAAATATTAAAAAGTGAATAATTACAAATACATTCAAAGTAGTTAAATGCAAGGTAGTTGAGGGAAGATCACTAACAGTTTGAGGCTATCAGGGAAGGTTTCATGCAGAACATGGTGACTGGATTGTTATCTTTAAGGAAAAGGGGAATTCCTCCTATGTGGTGAAGGTTACAACAGAAGGACTGAAGGAGAGGGAACAAACTTTTATTAATGTCTCCTATGTGCCAGGCATTGTGCTAAGTACCTTACAAAATGTTATCTCATTTGATAGGATTGGATAGGAGGGACAGCATTCCAGGCTTGTAGAACAGCAAATGTAAAGGCATGAGATAGAATATTGGATGTGAGCAACTGAGACAAGGCCATTTTGGCTAGTGTGATGACCAGTGAGGTTGGAAAGATATTGTAAGTTTCCAGGGTTGGCATATTCTTGTTTGCCTTTGTATCTTCAGTACTGGACAGTGCCCTGTACTTGGATTCCCTTTGATCTGTAAGATTAGAGACACAATTTCATTCAATTATTCAGGGGTAACTTGTATCTGGTGCAATAATTCATATTAACTAACATCACAAGAGACTGATGTATAAACACACATCAACTTATTACTTTGTAAGTATGTGGCTGTTGATATGTTCTTTTCTTTTTTAAATTAATTAATTTATTTTCTTGTTTACATCATTCATTTCCACAAGGTTTTGAGTTACAAATTTTCTCCCCATCTTTCCCCAACCCAACACCTCAAAACAGTCATCCCACTGTATAGCCCCTCCCCCAATCTGCTCTCTCCTATATCCTCCCCCTCACTCTCTGACTTTCTGGTAGGTCAGGATGGATCTCCCTACCACAGTGCCTGTGTATCTTAATTCCCAGTTGGATGTAGTTAATAATAATAATAATTATTATTATTATATATATATACATATACATTTTTAACATTTGATTATAGAACTTTAAATTCTAGATTCTTTCCCTTCCTCCCTCATCACTTACCCTCACTGGACAGACAAGCA
>CM053581.1:560498985-560534536 GCA_028627135.1 Pseudochirops cupreus | reverse complement strand
ATCATGGCTTTTAGGTAGTCCAATAATTTTTAAATTGTCTCTCCTGGATCTGTTTTCCAGGTCAGTGGTTTTTTCAAGGAGATATTTCACCATTGCCTTCTATTTTTTTCATTTGTTTGGATCTGTTTAATAGTATCTTGATTTCTCATAAAGTCATTTGCTTCCATTTTGCTCCACTCTAATTCTGAAGCAATTATTCTCTTCAGAAAGCTTTTGAGATTCTTTTTCCATCTGGAAAAGTCGACTTTTTAAGGCATTCTTCTCCTCATTGGCTTTTTGGTCCTCTTTTGCCAGTTGAGTTAATCTATTTTTTAAAGTGTTATTTTCTTCACTCAGGTTGTTGACTCTCTTTTCATTATTTTCTTGTATCATTCTTACTTCTCTTCCCAATTTTTCCTCCACTTCTCTTATTTGGTTTTCAAAATCCTTCTTAAACTGATCTATGGCTTATAGGCAGTCTTCATGTTTCTTGGAAGCTTTTGGTGTGGGAGTTCTGACTGTGTTGTCTTCCTCCCATTCCATGCTTTGATCCTTCTTGTCCCCAAAGAAGGAATCTAGAGTTTGGTTGCCATTCTTATCTTGCTTCCTTTGCATGCTCATGTTGGCCAGTCAATGATTTTTTTTAGCTCTGTGGAACTCTTCTTCCAGAGGGGAAATCTCTGGGGTTTTCCCACCTGCTGGAGCTATTAGGGGGCTGTCATTTTTTTGCAGCCCCCACAAGCTTTGGCTCACTGAAAACACACCCTAGGATCACCACCCAAGACCACGATTCTGGATCCTGGCCACTCAATGCAAGAGCACTTGGTCTCTGAAGGATTGCATTGCTCCCATGCTCTCTGCATTCCAGGAGCTCTGAAGCAGCTATGAAGAGGCAGCTGCAGGGCCACTGCTTCTGCCACTTCTTTGCCCTGGAGGCAGTTTGTCCAGACTGCTTTTCTCCCCCAAGTTTAGCTGAGTTCCACTGACCTTTCACTTAGTCCTTGTTTCTTATGGCTTGACAATTCTGGAAACTGCCACAGCTGTTGCTGATCCACTCTCCTGAAGGCTCCAGCTACGGCTCGTCCTGGCTGCCCCCAGGGCCATGCTGCACTTTCAGGCTGGGCTGGTTTCAGCTCCCAGTGTGCTGCACTGAGCCCTTCGTGCTCATCTGCCTTCAGTGGGAGTTGTGTTTTTCTGTATTTTTATGTGAGTTTTGGAGCCCTAAAATTTGTTTAGAGTCATATTTTATTGATATTTGAGGTGGCTATGTGGGAGCTATGGTAGCTTGCTGCTCCTACACTGCCATCATCAATACGTTCTTTTCTTAGAAAGTCAATGACATGTCCAGGCTAGTGACATGAGCCGTACCAGGATTACAGAAAAGAAGGAAGGCTTATAAATTCCCAATGGTGGCATTTATTTAGTACTCTAAAGTTTGCAAAAAAAAAAATACATGTTTTCTCATTGGAGCTAAGTGGAGTAGTTGCTGCTAGAGTTCTGAACCTAAAGTCAAGAAGGCCTGAGTTCCAATCAAGTATCAGATGTTATCTGTGTGACCCTGGGCAAGTCAGCTTAACTTTCCTGTGCTTCAGTTTTCTTATCTCTAAATGGGAATAATAACAGCACCTACTTCTCAGGGTTGTTGTGAGGACCTAATAGACAGTACTTGTAAAACTATCCATAAACCTTACAGAGCTATATAAATACTAGTTTTTAAAATTATGATTGTTATCATTTTTACAATAGCATTGTAAGGTAGTAATTATAGGAAGGTATAATTATTCCCATTTCAGAAATGATGTCAATTAAGGCTCAGAGAAAGTCATGAACTGGCCCATATTTACTAGGTCTTTGTGGCAGGGTCTATACTACCTGAATCCAAACCAGAGTCCTATCTAGCACCTCATAAATCTGTCTGATTCTGCAACCAGCTGCAACCTATTGGAACAAGGAAGCTGTAGGGCGGGCATGCTGGCCCATGACTCCACAGCAGCATGCTGAAGCCATAACACAGTGTTCCACTAATCAACAAAGATACATCAGACAAACTGCCATTTTGCCCATTTCTCCCAGTTGCCTGAGTGGGCAGCATATCAGACTCTGGGAGAACCTCCTTATCTTGAGGCAAGTCAGACAAATAAACATTCACTGAGGGCCTACAAGATTTCAGGCTTTGTACTAAGCCCCAGGGATGCAAAGAGAGGCAAAAAAAAAAAGAGTCCTCCTGTCTGAAGTCAAGAAGCACAGAGTCTAATGACATGTATCTGCCACCACATTCTTTGCAATTTTCTTGGAATTCCCAGTAAAATTTGACTGGAACTGGCCATGAAGTAGCAATATTGGCCTTGGAGTCGAGCAAAATCTGGGTTCAAATCCTGCCTCTGGATACACTCACTGCCTATATGACTATGGATAATTCAGGTAAGTGGCAACCAGGTGATGCAGTGGGTAGTGGGCCAGATCTGGATTCAGGAGGATTTATCTTCCTGAGTTAAATTGTATTCTCACTTACTATAACTGTATGACCCTGGCCAAGTCACTTACCTTGCTTGCCTCAGTTTTCTATCTGTAAAATGAGTTGGAGAAGGAAATGGCAAACCACTCCAGTATCTTCGCCAAGAAAACTCCAAATAGGGTGGCAGAGAGTAGGACATAACTCAAAATCATTAAAACAAAATTTATTTAACTCTCCTGATCTCAGTTTCTTTAATTATACAATGTAAGTAAAAATAATTTCCATTTGCTGGTGAAATCAGTTTCTCTTCATGTTCTTTGAAGGTCTGAGGGTAGTCTCGGAGCAGTCAGAAAGAATAGAAAGTTGGGTTGAAGTTACAGATTTTGTAGTTTTCAGTATAATAATAGTATTTCAAGCTGAGAGAGAAGATTAGGTTTCCAAGGAACCTGAAGAAATTGATAAGGATGGACAAGAAAGGGCTGCTAGGTGAGCATTATGAGGCTTGGTTATAGGGGTAACTGTGTAATGGATATACTTCTGTGCAGAGAGATGTAGTGTTTTCATGGAGTGTTTATCTATATTAATATGGTATCTATCCTGTGGTTGACCTTGAGGCAAAGGCCAGGCACACATACTTGAGATGAATAGCCCATATTTTTTATCCAAATCATTCATTCTATCTTCCTGACATATGCTAATAACTTCCCCATTCATTTTTAGCCTGGATCTTTTTAAAGTAGGACTCTTAGAATGACCAGCTCAACTATGACTATCCAATTTACGATGTATGTATAGATGCTCCAAAAATATTTGCTGCAGAGAGAGTATGATCCAAGTTCTAACTTTTCTGAGACCTATGTTTCAATGCTAATCCTGATATAGGAACTGGGTTTCATTAAGCAGAGGTCTTCATCCTGTCTTGCAGCAATCCTTTCTGCATTGTTGCACTCCATTGGCATCTGTCTCATATTCTTTACTATGTTTCTTCAGTCTTCAGTAGTTGATTTTTTTTCTCCCCAAATGCCATTGGCCCTTTAATTTTACTTTTGTTCTTATTTGAAATGCTCTTTTCATGAGCCCAAGCATCTCCTTGAAAGTAAAAGAACAATTTTTTAAAAGCAACAATAGTTCTCTGATGATGCTGTATGGTAGTAAATCATGGAAAAATTGCATTCCCTAAAGAATTAAATTTGATGAAAATTCAAAGAAAAATTGAGTGGTGGTGATTAGTGTGACTAGGCTTGACCACATGACAAACAAAGAATTTTGTGGGTAAAATAGAGCAAAGAATGTCATCAATGGATATGTGACCTGGAAAAACAACAGCAACAAAAAGATGGGCCAATCATAGAGCAAGAATGAAGAATACCTGACAGACAGATACTGCACTCCTCTGGTATTTATACTTTGTCAAAAGAACCATACTAAAACCCAAACAAATTAGGTCAGCCTTCTGTGGCAAACTTATGGGAAGGAATGATCAAAAGGTAGCCAGAAGGGGAAGGAAAAGATGGGTTGCCATTGGCCTCACTAGAGGCCATGTCCATATTGATAAGAACATGGATTCCTTTAAAAATCTGTGTATTGGAACAAAAAACTATCAAAGATGACAAAGAGCTAAATAGGAAGGAATTTGAAGGATCATCATGTCTAACCACTTAATTTTACATTTGGGGAAACTTAGGTTGAGAAAGATTGTCAGGTTCCCCGCACCTGAATTAAGTTAGTCACCTAAAGTCACCCAGAGCTAGGATTTGCATTCAGGCCTAGCAACTCAAAGTTCATTCCTTTCTCTGCTGTACTACACAGTCTCACTCTCTCTCTCTCCCTCAATCTCTCTCTCTCTCTCTCTCTCTCTCTCTCTCCCCCCCCCCTCTCTCCCTCTCTCTCTTTTTGAGGGGGGAAGACAAGACAATTGGGGTTAAGTGACTTGTCCATCTAGTAAGTGTGACAAAGGTCTGAAACCAGATTTGAACTCAGGTCCTCCTGATTCCAGGGCCAGTGCTATATTCACTGCACTACCTAGCTGCCCCAAGATTATGAAGGAAACTAATTCTATTGTCATATTGTTATGAATTTTTAAAAATAAACTCATAAGCTCCAAGCTAACAACCTCTGATGCTAGTCCCAGCTTCTTCATTTAGAGATGAAAGAAGAAATTTATATTTATAGATAATGAAACAGACACCCTGAGGAGCGAAGCAAATTTCCCAAGAACAGGGTGATAGTAAGTTGCAGTACTGGGATCTGAATCTAGTTCCTGTGACTCCAAACCCAGTTCTTTTTCCCTTGCACTAAGCACAGACTGGGAACTGTCTTCAATATATCACAGAGGCTGAGTTTGGTAAAAATCCTCCATTCCTTCCTTTAGGTTTCATTTGAACACTTTTCTCAGTCATTCAGTTTTCAAAACAATCAAAACTTTTTCATAAGGGGATGATGGCATTTTTGTTGTGGTAACATTCTCATTGTCAGTGGTGTTAATGCCTTAGGGCATTCTCTAGCCCTTTTCCTGAATCCCAAGAAAGATACTCTTTTTCTCTACAGCAGTTTAGTCTAACTTTAGAGACAAGTTCTTCATGCCTTTCATGGGACTATTTAGGTAGCAGGGCCCCGAGTGCATTATGGGCATAAAGAGAATTTGATGGTGTTATTGTTGTCATTTTTCGATTAATCACACTCCAGAGAACACTGCTTTGTCAGCCATAATATCGTATAATAATGTATGCCAGGAAATGGGAAAAAGTGCTATGTAGATGATTTGGACAGGACATTCAGAAGGAAACTCAGTAATCATCACTGTTTGTGGGCAGTATTTGGATAGGAAGGAGATTTCGGGGAGGAGGAATTAATTATTTGAGTTTTTTTTTTTCTTTTTACCCTAAGACAAATCAGTATTGCCTATCTAGGAGAAAGGCATATGACCTATCAATACTTACAGAGGATGTTTCCAATGTTAACGAGGACTCACAGAAGACCTTGGTTTGTGACAGAGTGGTTGAGAAGCAGAACAGAAATAAACCCACCTTTGAGCAGGTTACAGAAGAGAAATAAACAAGCTCCAAGAGATTGTTTACTGGATACTGAATTGGACAGAAAACCAATAGAGGAAGAGGAACAAGACAAAATGAACTCAGAATTCAGGAGGTGGTGGAAACGAAAGGAAGAATGATTTTTCATGCATTGAAATTTATTGGTTTTTTTAAGATAAATTAATATATTCCTTTCCCTAAAGTGGTGGAGCTTAAGTTACAGTTAGTCATTATTAGGCAGATCCTTCAATGATCTTTATTCAGAAAATATTGAACTCTGGCAAGTAGTGGTGGGTGATAAGTTAAAAGTATATTATACATTTATACCACATCTCCTTTTCATAAGAGAAAATGGATAATAGTTAATGTCAGGGACATGTATGAACAGGGAAATACTGGGCCAGTTGGGCAGTGAAAGTAATTGATAACTAATGAGAATCCTGTTTCTTCTATTGGTAGCTACTCAATGCTAATTCTTTTGGGAAAATTGTAGCTGGTACTAATTGCAGAAGAAGCTGAGAATTTTCATAGGGAATGTCTTTAAAGCCAGAATATTCATAAGATAGAGGACTATAAAGCCAATTTTGATAAGCAAAACTGTCCTTAGAGTCATCGATTTAGAACTGGAAAGTCAGCGAGCCAATAAGTATTTGTTAAGGACCTACTATGTGTCAGGCACTATATTAAGCATTGGAAATACAAGGAAAGACAAAAGACAATCCTTGCTCTGAAGAAATTCACAATCCAATGAGGGAGACAAGAAGCAACTATGTACAACCAAGCTATACATGGGACAAATAAAAAATACAGCTGATCTTGAACATTTGTGTGTTTAACCTTCCCAACTTTAAATATTTTTAATTTTATTAGTAACCTCATTTTCACTTACCCATTGGCAATCATACATATCCAAGACTATACACAGCAGATAACAAAATAAGAATTGCAATGCAATCAAGTTTGTGGAATAGCTGATATCCTACTAAGTGCTTCATTGGTCTAACCCTGTGGCTGGAGAGTAAAGAGTTTCCTCTGCATTTGCTAAATAGTTTCATTGTTTGCCTTTAAAACTCAAGTTTTGTGTTGGAATTATGCCACCAAAGCATAGTGCAAGTACTTTTGGCTCAGAGCCGAAGTGTGTAAAATCAGCCGGGTGGCTTAGTGAGAGAATAGAGGTGGTAGATAAACTTCCTGCTGGAATGTCTGCAGTCACTGTTGGCTGGGAATTTGGTGTTGATGGATTGTTAAATCCTCAAAAAAGGAAGAAAGCATTCATAAAAGTTTTCATGAATCCCTTACAGAAAGTGCTAATATAACCTCTCAATAGTGATAAAGGAATTGGGAAAAAAATGGAAAAGCATCTAAATTCATGGATAAATGAGATGGTGGTTACTCCTGCCCCATGTCCAGTCTCCCCTGTTGCCCATGCCACCAGGGAAGCATCCTGGCCTGTGATGCCTGGGGAGGGGGAGCAGCAAGGCTGCCCCTGCAGCATCTGGCCCCCTCATAGACTACTGGACTGGGTTGAGCTTCCAGGCAAGAGTTCTGAGCTCTGACAGGGCCAGTATCCGCCCCGCCCCCCCCCCCCCCCAAGGGATGTGCTTTTCATCAGAGAGCAGTTCAACCATGGAGTCAAAAGGGAGATTAGAGGTGGCAGGTTGCCCCTTTCCTCTTTTTACCCTGGGGTTCTTTTGACATCTCCACCCTGCACCTCCCAGTCCTGCATTGCCTCTCCTTTCCCCTGCATTTTATGGGTGGTTTCATGATGACTGTGTTAGGAAAAGTGTATACTGTCAGAATTAATGTTTTGTTATACAGAATTGTATACAGAAAAATGTAGTTTCAGCAATCTCTAATGAAAGATAAAAGTTTTTGGTGGTCTTGGGAACCCAACTCCCTATTTCTCATGGGTTCAACATATCCACATTTGTGTTTTTGACCTTCCAGCCATTTTCTAGGAAGATTACTTTCATGAAAATTGGGAATTGACTGAAATTAACAGAGAAAAAGAATTTGAATTGAGAGAATTGAGAAAGACTTCCCATAGGAAGAAGATGGGGTTTTAATTGGAACTTGAAAGAAGTCAAGAGAAGAAAGGATCCTAGAAGTCACTCAGTTCAAACTTTTTAGTTTTAGAGAAGAGGAAACTGAGGCTTATGAAGAAAAAAAAACTACTTTCTCCTGGTCACACAGGAAGTAAGTAGCAGAATTTTTAGGGGTTCATTGAAAGGATGACAGTAATAGATAGACTTATTGAGATCCTTCTATGGATATTTCCCTGTCTCTTCCCTCCCCTCCCCTCCCCTCCCCTCTCCTCTCCTCCCCTCCCCTTTACTTTTTAAGTAGTTAAAATGTGCCAATAATCACCATAAGTGGATTTTGAATGGATATTAAAACAGATACATGGTAGCAATCCTGATGATTGGCAGTATTTTTGCATATGTATATATTATATATTATGCTTATTATATATTATATTATATACGCATATATTATGCTTATTATATATTATATTATATATATGCATATATATATACACACACACACATATATATATATTAAACTAAGCTCCAGAAATTTTTTTTAACCTAATTCAGAGAATGTCTATATCTGCTGGCAGAATTTCTTAAAACTCTTTGGCTTTCTCATGAGAAGGTTCACTTGTATAATGCACTCTGTCAGTTATGCTAGAAATATGAGAAAAAAAGCAAGAGATGAGTATTCTACTTGCCAGATAATAAAATGTCCATTTTGAATCTGTTGAGCTGAAGAAGATTATGAGAAAGGCAGAGAGGATGAGGTGGTGGATGCACCAAAAAAGAGGGGGGGGGAAGCAAACATAGAGGCAGGTGCCATTTGAAAAGAAGCAATATTCCAAGTTGAAAGAACATGTCTAGGAAAGATGTAACAAAGTAAGAGATGTGCCAAGTGTGGATTCTTGGAATATTCCATTGTAGCCCTGTCAAGGAAGAAAAACGTCAATTGACATTCACAAAACAAATGGATAAAACAGGTTTGATCATAACCAAGAGAACAAAATAATAACAATCCTATGCTACTGTGAAAATGGAAAGTGATTTAAACCTTCAAATAAAAATAATAATAGTTGACATTCCTGTAATACTGTAAGGTTGGCAAAGTGCTTCACATACATTATCTCATTGTTGCTTACAGAAACCCAGTGAGGTAGGTACTATCGACATAGCCATTCCTATTTCAAAGATCAGGAAATTGAGGCTATTGGAGGAAATTGAGAGTTAAAAGACTTGGCATTGATCATATAGCTATTAAGTGTTGTGTGTAGGATTAGGACTCTCTTGAGTCCAATTTCTATATTCTTTAATTGGCAGAATACTTTGGTGGATTAGGGATTTAACAAAAATATTCTATGAAAAAATTGGGAAAATTTGCAAGGTTGATAACTGAGAATCTTTTTGTTATTTCCTGGGTTTCCATGGCCAAGCAATTCATCACAGAGTGGTCCCTCTACTTTTCACAAGCCCCTCTGTACTTTGGATTGGTTTTTTAATTCCCTCCCTATAGCAATGGCAGTACTAATTTGATTACGGTCTCAGACCAAATAAGGAGAGGGAGGAGTATGTACATGATTTCAGGATAGATGGTAAGATGCCTGGATAGGTTTTGATTCTCCTGGTGGATAGCTGTAACTCTAGATGGGATAGGAAAATATGGTATGGGGCTGGCTATATAAAATAGGCTACATGAGTTTGTACTCACTTATTGATAAGGACAGCTCAGCTCAGACCAGGTTATATTCTGAGCTGGTGTGCTAGGGATCTGCCCTTTACCTTATGGTATTAAGGATTTTCAGCAATGACTTGGGTAAAGACTTTGATGTGGTTATCAAATTTGCAGTTGACACAAAGCTGACAGTTAACATGTTGGATGGCAGTCTCAAAGAACAGGTAGGCAGTACATTGACAGAGTGTGGGTCTTGGAGTCATGATGACTTAAGATCTAATACTGCCTCAGATACCTACTGGCTTCATGACCCTGGACAAGTCATTTAACCTTTCTGTGTCTGATTTTCCTCATCTCTAAAATGGAGATTATAATAGCACCAACTTCATAGGATTGTTATGAAGAGCAAATGAGATAATATATGTAAAGCACTTTGGAAATCTCAAAGTACCATAGAAACTATTATTTTATCTTGCTCCACTTCATTATTGTTATTATTAATATCTTAGATTAGAATATTGGGTTGAATTCAGTAAGAAATAAATGGAAAGTCTTATACTTGGGTTCAAAAATCAATTTCACAGGAATGAGATCATGGAAATATAGTAACATAGCAGTTTTCTTAAAAAAAAAAGATCTGGGGAAAGAGTCAACCTTGGGATAGGACAGCCAAGAAACCTAATATGGTCTTAGGCTATATTAAGAAGGGTATGGTCTAAAGGAATGAAGAGTTGCTAGTACCTTTGTACTTTGTCCTAGCTAGATCACACCTGGACTATTATGCTCAGTTCTACACATCTCATTTCAGGAAGAACCCTGGCAAACTGAAGAAGATCCAAGAGGGTAATCAGGATAGTGAAGGGTTTTCAATTTATGCTATATGGGGATAGGTTGTTCTGAAAAAAGAAGACATCAGAGGGTCACAATAGCTCTGTTCAAGTATTCGAAGGGCTGTTGTATGGAAGAGAAATTAAACTTGCGTTTGACCGCAGAAAACAGAACTAAGAGCAATAAGAGATGGTGTATTGCCCATAACTGAAGTCTTCTAGGGGAGTTTGATGATCATGTGCTGAGTATGTTGTAGAGGAGATTCAAGTTATATGTAGATATTGAACCAGATTATTGAGGCCCTTTTCACCTCTGGGATTTCTTGATTTTATCTCTGGATAAATGATTCCAAGACAGGTAATGACTTAAAGTCAATGGGTGAGGTTCTAAGCAGCTTTCTTGGTAGCCTTTAGTAGGGTTTAATTGGACCTTTTGCTAGCATTACTGATGGCCTCTCCTGTCAGTTTCGCCATCAACAGCAGCATTCAGAATGAAAGTTCTATCACCGTGAGAGGGGACAGAGGACTGACTGGCTCCATAAGACACCACTACAGTGCTCTTTCAGACAGTATGCAGAGTGGAAAAAGAATAGGTTACAAGGGCTCTTCCATAGGAGTTGTAATATTTTCATATTTTAATTACATCAATGTTTTTGAGCCCCATGGATATTGCCAGGGACAAAGATGCCACAGGAAAAGATGACACAGGCAAATATACTCCTTTAAATTGATCTGGATGTGGTATACTTTAGGACACTGGTACAGACCAAACCAGAAGGGGAAAAAAGATCATGATTTCTAGACCACTCTTTGGGAAGGTAGGATAAGAGGAGGGTGAGACAAAGACATATATCTTCAGCAAATCATTATACTATCATGACAAGGAAACTCTCCATTTACAATATAGATACAAATCAATAGCACTGAATTTTATTGTGTATTGCTACAAGTCAAAACAGAGAGTGACATCACTTAGGACAAAAAGAAAGGTGTCTCCATGGGACAAATAGGCTTCTCACTCATATTTATATTATTAACAATATACAGAAAACTCAGTTATGATTTTGAATGAATAATTGGTGAGTCACAGGCATTAGAGATAATTTGAGTGTTTCAGGGAAGGAAAAATTTGATTTTTTAATCTGCTAATTTGTCATTGGACTTGAGTATCCATGATAGAGTGTTTTGGCTATAATTTGATCATCACTGTAACCATGGAAGTAAGCAGTACTAGCATAATATTATTCTAATTTTACACACAAGAAAACAAAGCATGTTAAGGTTAATGATGTCTAAATTAAGCATTAATAGGTTGATGACTTGACCTGGGACACAAGCCTAGTGTCAGAGATCATATTCTACTCCTCCTCTCCAATAACTTTGTGTGTAGTTTGTATAAACATGTATGTATTGTACATGTTTCTCCCCTATATGATCATGTCTGCCTCTTTTTGCATTCGTAAAATTGATTTTTTGCACCCAAGTGTAAGAGTTTACATTTATCAGTTAATGTGTTCAGCTCAATGTTCTAGCCTGTCAAGTTCATCTTGGAAACTAGTTGTCATCCAACATGTTACCCATCCCTCTCAGCTTTGTGTCATCTGCACATTTCTTCCTGATTCTAAGTAGTATTCTCCAGTTTATCACACTACTTTTGATAGAAGATATCAATGAAGGATATTAGGTATTTTAAAAGGTACAGGGTTTGAAAATGCTCCCACTAGGATACCCTTGCTATAGCCTAACCTCACATCTACCTGAGGTAATTGATTCCAAGCATGCTATTGGACAAAGAACTGTTGATCACAAAGTTACTTGGTGTTAGAGGTGGGTTTGAATCTAGGTTTCGACTGACCCTAACACAAAAACTCCTTCCAATATGCCTCTGTTTGGGTTTGGGTGGGATGACGGTGAGCCTTCTATGAGACAATAGAATACATTAATGTTATGTATCTTATACAAAGAAAACCCACGGATGATACATTAAGGGTAGGATATGGAAGGTCAATGTCCTCACACATTTCTGATATCTTGAAAGTTCACATAGATTTGAAGCCTTTTCCAAGTAATGATGGTTTAAACTTAACACTTCCCTTGTGGTTGACCAATGTGTACTTAATTTACAAACAGCAGTAAAATAATTCTGAGCTCAGGGGCCTTTAATCAGCATGGGGCTTGGTGGCAAAAAGCTTATGCATCCACTTTTAGGAGGGCTGCAGGAATTAAAGTTTCACCAAATGCAGATATAAATCACTGGCAAAAACGTTATTTCCCACAAAGTACTGCAAGCTGGGCCATCCTTCTGCCATGCTGCCGTGTCTCCTAATCCCACTGCCCTGGCCACATCTATCTCATTACCCAGAATGTAGTGAGTGTTCCTGGCACAGCTAAGGAAGGAGAAAGGACTCAAGACAACAATCAGAGATTCACAGTCACAAGCATTTCCCCCTTGCCAGTGCTGTTATCAGCATCAGCAAATACAAAGAACAAAGATAGAGAAGCATTTAAAAGCAAAATGATTCTGGAAAAAGCTTGCGTAATTTAAAGGAAAGCAAGATTTGATAATAACCATTATACCCAGCTTACATTTATATGGAGGGAATATTTATTTTATGTAAAATAATTGTTGCAAATAATGACCTGTAATGACTTGGGAACTGTGCAGTTGTTTATGGCCCAGAATAGCCTAATGCATACTTCCTTGGTCAGTTTGGCTTAAGTTTTTAAATCAGTGGGGAAAAGGTGGGAGGGAGGGAGGGGGGAGAGAGAGAGACAGAGACAGAGAGAGAGACAGAGAGAGAGAGAGACAGAGAGAGATGGAGAGAGAGAGAGACAGAGATCCTTTATCTCTAGTTCTGACATTCCCTCGATAATATATTTATATCTATACATATACACACACATATACACATACATAATATACATATATATTAACATATATTTATATATGCACACATCTCTTTATATGTGTGCATATATACATATATGTGTATATACATACATATATACATACATGCATATATACACACACACACATTAGCATCTCCTCATTACCTATGACAGCCAATACCATCAGCCTGGCATGTAAAGTTTTCTGGAATAAGACCCTAACCTGGATTTCTCACCTTACCTCATATTGATAAGCAGTGTAATATAATGGAAAGTTGGACTTGTAGGAAGAAGAACTAAATTTAAGACCTGGTTATGGCAATTGGTAGTTACATCACCATCAGAAAACACCTTACCTCTAATAATTTCAATGTCCTGGACATGACTGAAAAATGACTGAACCACAACAAAAAACACTTATCTGTAAAATGGGAGTAATTATGTAATTATACTACCTACCTTGCAGAGTGGTTTTGGGCAAAAGACTTTGTAAAGCTTAAAACAGAAATGTGAGTTGTTAACATCATCATTTTTACAATATTCAGAGTTGTAACTAGGGCATGATAACTTGAGTTTTACTCCAGGCCAGAAGAATTTAGAGTCTGCAAAAATAAGATAATTATCTTGAAACATGGTATAATTTGGAAGTCTGTTCCACGTACAATTTAAAGGCACTTCTCCTTCAGCAGAGTAGAAACTATTCAATGAGAATAATTAGTTAAGCTAGGAAGCTACCAGTTGTTAGGCTTCTTCTCCCTAGTGACTGCAGATCAGTTGAGTTCCTTCCTGTCTTGGTTGCATTCTGTTCTTCCTCCAGTGCCTGTTTCTTTAGCAGTGGTTTCAAAGTATCCCAAGATCTTGCCTTCTCTGGGGTCATTGGAGTGGTTCCCTTCAAAGAGGGACAAAATTATGGCATCTGTCCCGTAAGGTTGTATTCTCTCCCATAAGGTTGAGGTTGCATTTAGTACAAATTGTTTCAGTGCCAAAATTGCTAGTTATTGCTCTGACTATATTACACCCTATACCCTCAAAAAATAGAATCATTCACTTTTTCTTGAACATAATCCACAATAATCTGCTCTCTCTATTTTTTTTCTTATGCTAGTGTCTGCACTTTGAGTAATCTCCTCTAAGATCTATGCCTAAAAAATTCCTACCCATCCTTTGAGACTCAACTGAAATGACATCTCCTCCGTGAAACAATCCTAACTCTTTATTACATCAAATACAATTTCTCTCCCTTCCTCCTTCCCTCCCTCCCTCCTTCCCTCTCTCTCTCTTCCCCCCCCCCCAACACCTATAGCACTTTTTACCTTATGGCATTTATTATTTTCTGCTTTGTATATATACCTGGATATACATGTGAATGTAGAGGCAGATAGATAATTTGTCAGTCTCCTATTGGCCCATGGGTTCCTTGAGGGTGGGGCCTATATTACTAACCTCTATCACCTGTAACACTTAGTATGATTCTGCATGCATCACAGACAATCAACAAACATTTATTGGATGGATCGTTCAATTCACACAAACTTCCTTGGTATTTCTATGACACTCTGAACTTTTCAAAGCCCTTTCATTATATTCTCCCATTGGATCCAGCCAATAGTATATGCCCAACTAAAAAAAAAAAAAAAGCTAAAAACAACAGTACCTGATGTAGAAAAACTTCTGGATGTGACCATGTGAGATCCTGAGAAATCCTGCTAGATTCTGGGTTTCCCATCAACCTTAGTATAGCATAATTATCACCAACAGTGCTTTTTGCTAATATTTACTGGGCATTTCCTATATGTCTCTACACTAAGTATATTTCTAGGTCTTATATTTTTCATTATGTACTTTCTTATTGTTTTTCTTTTCTACTGTCTCAGTCTCTCTGTCTTTCTTTGTACTCCCTCTCTCTGTCTCTCACTGTCTTACTGTCTCTCGTTATCTCTGTTTCTTTCTCTCTCTCTGCCCTTTGGTCTCTTTCTTTATTTCTGTCTCTCTGTTTTATGCCTGTGCATGCACACGCACACACACACACACACACACACACACACACACACACACACACACACACACACACATTCTCTCTCATTCATAGGCCACAGAATTATCAGCTCAGTCAGCCACAAGCAAAGGAGAGCCTTTGGAACAATTTTGGAGACTTTTTCTTTGGCTCATACAGTATATTGTTTGCTTGCTAATTTATATCTGACAGCAATGCTGAACAGGCATGAAGGGAAGAAAAGGGAAGATTTAAGAAGCTCTCTCTCTTGCCCTTTTAAACACACACACACACACACACACACACACGTGGTTTTTCTTTCCATGAAATTCTAGCTACTAACTTGTGAGCAATGGAAAATTAAAGTCATCTCTCATATTTAACAATGGTATCTTTTTAGATCCCTCATATGATACATATCAGCCAACTGTGTTTCTAGAGTGGAGAAAGAGGATCTGCTCCTGCAAAGTAAGCCCCTACCCAAATCACCAAGTTCTTTTCTTTCTTTCTTTCAATCTTTCATTCATTGTTTCTTCCTTCCTTCCTTCCTTTCTCTCTCTCTTTCTTTCTTTCTTTCTTTCTTTCTTTCTTTCTTTCTTTCTTTCTCTCTCTCTTTCTTTCCTCCCTTCCATCCTCCCTCCCTCCCTTCCTTCCTTCTTTCCTTCCTTTCTTTCCTTCTTTCTTTCTTTCCAGTGTCCCTGTTCTTTGTCCTAAGCTGTGCTGCTGAATGTTAATGAGCCTATATTTTATTCAACCTCAGCCAGTCATCTGGGGGGTAATTAATCTGAGTTTTACACATCTAGCCTCTCTTTTAATGAGTAAACTTTGAGCAAAGAAGCCTTCCACTACTGGGTATTTGTTTCTAGTTGTAGAAGCAAATGAGCAGCATACATTTTGTTCCTATTTTCTCTGACCTCATTATTAAATTCAATAGTAAAGGGGATACAAAATCATTAATCAGAGCATAAGTGTATTGTGATTAAAAAACCAGTTATTTGAACAACTTACTTTTGGCAGCATGCGTGCACATACACACACTCTCGCACAAACTCCCAAACATCTCCTCTGATGCACAGGTTAGAATCTGATATTTGGGAAGGTAATTTATACATAGTATCCTATATATTCACTAAATCACACACCCATCATTAGGAGTTAAATGGGAAAAAAAAGTGCCGGTCATATTTGCCGTCTTAAAATTTTTCAAAAATCATTGGGAATTTTTTTATTTTTTTACCTCTTGACACATTTGCAAAGAACTTCTCCAAACATCAAAATACTATAGAAATGTGAATTATTATTAAATTATTTTCACTTTTTTTGTAAATTGTCCTTGAGATTTCTGTAGTCTCTATACTTAGTCTACTATGAATGTCAGTTCTGATCTCTTTCTTTTCTTTTCTCCTCATTCCTAACATATACTTGAATAAAGGAGCAAGCATTTATTAAGTGCCTACTGTGTTCCAGGAACTGTGAGAGACTTTAGATGAATAAAGACAAAAAATGGAACATTTCCATTTCTCTCTACTGGGGAAGACTATCCACACTAATATAAGTACATATAAAATAAATATATACAGAATAAATACATGTTAATTAAAGAAGGGGAGAACACAAACAATTGGGAGGATAAAGACTGGTATTATACAGAAGATGGTGTTTGAAATCTGATAGTTGCCAGATGAGTTTATGACAGGGAGGCCTAGAGGACAGTATCCCTTGACCAATACATTGAAAGGAAGGAAGAGGAAAAGATGGAACAATGAAAAAAAATTAGGAAGGAAGAGAAAAGAAAAATTGATATCTGTGGTAAATTTCATTGAAGAAAGAGAGACATTATTTGAGATGAAGGTGAGGAGGAAGCAAATTCCAGACATGGGGAAACAGTCAGTACAAAGTTACAGATATGGAAAATGGAATATAATTTGTGAGAAAATGAGAAGGCCAGGTTGGCTCGATCACAAAATATGGGAGAAGGCTTTCTATTCAGTGAGACAGAAAAGGTAGGTTGGAACCAAGCTGAGAAGGACTTCAAAAGATAAACAGAAAAATGTAATATTTGATTCTACAGGCAATAGGAAGATATACATGGTCATTTCTCTGCTTAAATAAAATCATTTTGGCAGCCATGTCAAGGATGGACTTAAACTGGAAGAGACATGAGGTGGGGGAATCTAGCAAAAGGTCGATGAACTAATTTAGGTGAGAGGTGGAAAGTGCTTGAACCATGGTGGTAGTTGTATGGGTAGAGAGAAGGGGACCAATGCAAGAGATACTGTAGAGGTAGAAATGGTAAGATTTGTCAACTGATAGGCTATGTGGGGTGAAGGAGCTTGAAGAATCAAAGCATATTCCGAGGTTATAAACCTGAGAGAATAGTGTTGCCTTCCATAGAAATAATTAAGTTTGGAAAATGAAAGAGCTTTAAGAGAATGATGGTGAGTTGTATTCTAGACATGTTGAATTTGAGATATCTCTGGGATACCTAGATTGAAATGTTCAATTCACAATTAGTGATTTGAAACTGTAGCTCAAAGGAGAGACAGAGGCTGGGTGTCATGTATCAGGGAATCATGCCCATAGAGATGAAAATCAAAGCCATAACAGTTTATGATGTCAGTGAGACAGAATATGGAGAGAAGAGTAGGGACTTTAATAGAGACTGTTGTATATGTTAACCTACAGTTACAGGACATGGTCAGGATGATGAACTTGCAAAAGAGTCTGGGAGTCAGGTGCTGAACCTTTTGAAAAAAATAGAGGAAAAGCCCTGGGAGTGGGTATATAATAGCAGATGAGGTAGGTGTTGGGGAGAGTTTTTTTCTTATGAGTCTATTGATTGATTAGGGTAATGGAGAGAAATGGGTGGTGATGACTAACATTCTTAGGGATGGATGATAGTGGGTGGAAGATGAAACACTAAAGAGTCTAGAAAGGGTGTTATTGATGGGCAAGGCCCCCTGAGCTTTAGTCACTCTCACTTGTCCTTTGGTGATGGTGGTGGGTGGTGACTGTGACCTCCCTCTCACCCCCCAAGCCAGACAAAAGTTTTAACTCCATTTACTCAAATTAGAGCTAAGTCTTTTCCATTTATAAGGTATGAGTCTACTTCTATCCTACGTTTTGGCAAAAACTTTGGAGGTTAATACATTTCCAAGATAATTCTTATCTTGTCATATATCCATAACAAAGATAGTGTCCACAACTAAAGAGAGGAGAGAGGATTAGCTTGTGCTGAAGATAATTGCACCAGAAATGACTTAATATGAGTGCATGGAAAACAATGGATCTTTGAATCCTGAGATTATTCCCCTTGTCTCTGAACGTAGTGGCCAGATTCTGCCTTCAAAATCTTGGCTTCAAATAATGGTGGCTGGTGATAAAAGTATACTGGCTCATAGCAATTACATTGCCTCTGATCCTTTCTTCCTGGGACCCTGGGATCTGTTCTCCCTCAGAACCTTGAAACTTGGCTCTAACCACCAAGAAAAGAACATTGATTGATGACATTTTAAAATCCACTTGTATTACTGTCAAATATGATTCTCTGATTTTCCATGTCTAATGTTTTTTAACCAGATGACGATTTGCAGTTGAACAAAAAGCTAGTTGTCGACAAGGATGGACTTGTTTTGTTCCTTATACTCCTGGCACGCAGCCCCACATGTTACAAATAGTAAACAGTTACCAGATGTTAGTGTAATTCACTTGGATTGAGTGTGATCACCTGAGATGTCATTAAAATTGAGGCAGGGTCTTTGAGCACTAGAGAATAAATTTCCCATCTATACTTGTAAATGTCTTATCAACATTCCCAAAACATATTTATTTAATGAACACACTCTGCATACATAAAACCAAAAAGTCCTTAATGATAGAAGGGACTCAAATCTTCACCAGAGTACAGGCATGTTATTTATATGCCTGAGGCAAGGTTTGAAATTTGTACCCCCACATTTGAAATTGTGTTCCCTTTGTTCTGCTCATTGGAGGCTTTGAGAACCTTTTCTCTAACAAATATAATGATTTATCACAAAAATAAGTACCTATGTAATATGGATTGCTGGATTTTCTGGTATTAAAATTGTGTTCATCTAGAAAATGTGACATTAAAAAAATATTCTTCACTTATTGTGTCTCCACTTTTGAATGTCTCTCCTTGGGTAGTTGGTTACCTTGTTTGCTTCTGGTCTCAAATCCAATCTTTGACTGAGTGATATTTAGAAACAGAGAGGAAATGTGATATAGAGCTTAGAGGGCTAGCCTTTAAACCAGGATGATCTGGATTCAAATTATTCCTTAGACATGGACAAGCCATGATCTCTCAGTGCCTCAGAAAATTCTCCAACACTATAAATCACTTGTCTACATCCACAACAGGAATTCCTGCCCTGGGAATTCCCTCACAGATGAAATCACAGGTTCTGACTTTACATTTCCCCCAATCTTTAAAATTCTATAACTGATTTTTTCCCCCTTTTCTTCATTTTCTCTATATGCATTGTTATCATCAAGACTGTATTTACCTTAAACCAACACAATACAGCTGGTTGAGAAGTAAAAAGTGAAATCATAGACTCATATAATCTCTGAGTTGGAAGCAGCTTCAGAGGTCGTCTAATCTAACCTGTATCTAAACAAGAATTGCTTCCATAACCACTCTGACAAGGGATCATCCAAACTTTGCTTGAAGAACTTCAGTGATGAAGCACTCGCTACCGTCCAAGGCAGTGCCTTCTGCTTCTGCATGTTTGTTAGGAAGCTTTTCTTTATTTCAAACCTAATTTTGTCTCTTTAGAACTTTCAGTCTTTGTTAGTTGTTCTGCCCTCTAGCAGAACCATCCTAATAGTTCTTCCACGTGGTCTCAAAACAGTTGAAAACAAATCATGACCCTTTGAAGTCTTCTTTTATCCAGCTAAATAGCCCTAGATTTATTGACTGATATTCATGGGAATAGGTACTGAACCCATGATTTCATTGGTGCAAGGAGATACTTTCTACACTAAAACTGATCAGTACATTTATTGTAATTTATAGTCTTAGTGAGTCACCTGTAGAGCTGCATAAGCTAAATGGCTTACCCAGGGCCAGTGATGTCAGAACTGGGACTTGAACTTAGGGCTTCTTGGCTCTGGGACTATCCACCTACTATGACGTGCTCCCTCTTAAATCACAATCCTTAACTAAGCAACAATTGTCTTCTATGTATGTGGATGTCAAAGTGTTACCCAGAATTTTTTGAGCCATTAGTAGAATCATGATCTTTAGATTCCCAAATCCCTCTAAACCAGAGGTGGAGAACCTGTGCCCTCAAGGCCACATGTGGCCTTCTGAGTCCTTGAATGCAGCCCTTTGACTGAGTCCAAGTTTCACAGAACAGAAATAAAAGAATTTGTTCTTTGAAACTTAGACTCAGTCAAAAGGCTGCACTCAAGGACCTAGAAGACATTATGTGGCCTTGAGGGCACAAGTTCCCCACTGCTGCTCTACACTAATAATTTTTATGAGGTTTGATTAAATTATTTGTCCTTATTAATAATATAGCAAACAATTGACTTATTTCAGCTTTGTGGGTGGGCCACAGAATGTGCCCCTCTTTTGCTTGGCTCCAAACAATATAGAAGTAGTCCCCATTGGGTCATGGATGGAAAAGGGTGGCATTCTGTTAACTTTTAACTTAATAATAATGTGATCATCAATGATCTGTATGGACAGGATTGAAGGAGGTATCTTCTTTTTAGCCAATGGGGTAAGATTCTATGGATTGCAAAATGACTTCTTAGTTGCTAGAACTTGAGAATTTAGAAGACAGGAGTCTTTGTCCTACCTTTGTGGAAGAAATAAGAAGTCTTGGATACATGACCTGATGTGAGTAACCATGATTGTTAGTATAAAAAGGCACAGGATTCCTGCAGCCATTTTCAGTTGACTAGGAAAATGACAAACTCTTGGTTCAGTTCTGACCTTGAGTTCTCTCCCCTTAGACTGAACAGAAAAACAGAGACTTGGCCCTAGTACTATTTATTATCTTTCCCTTTCCATTCCCTTTTTACTCAAGTTGAGCAGGAGAGCCAGGTCTTAGCAATGCTCTCATGCTCTGTGCCTTTTTTCTCTCTTTCTTTGGTTTATACAGGGAAGAAAGAGTCCTTCATTGTTCTGGAGGTACAGAGCAAGGTAGAGCATTAATGGATAGCAGATACCTCTTCAGGCAGACAGCTGAACATCTAGAAGTCTTTTTCATTCTTTTCCTCTCTCCCTACTAGGAGTTAGGGAATGCATAGGGCCTCATATCAAGGGAGGCCCTTTAGTACCTAGTACATATATTGATCATTAATTCATAGCCATTCTATTTTGGGGAATAATTGTATTTCTTATACTTTAGGATTGTTATTAAGGATGCTATTTTAATTTTATAGAAGTCATTTTAAATGATTTGTATGCCTTGAGCAATTTTCCAGCAAATTAATAATAAGTACCTCCTCAACCCCGTATAGTAGTCATTAGATTTCTGGATAGTATATGTTGTTGGTAGGATTCAACTTATATTGAAATTCACAATATTTGAGTTCAACTAGAATTATTAATGAGCTTACACTTCTACAATGCATATATCTGATAGTTCTTAGTAAATATTGCTTTCTCAAGTGAAATAGCATCTTTATTTTGTGTTTATCAGCTTTGAGGTACTCTAATGTCCAATAGATCCAAAGAATATTGACCCCCACATATTTGTTGTTTAAGTAGTCATCATAACATAACATCAACACCATCATCATCATCAGTTCAATCTAGTGGCTCCATAGGTATAAAGAACCTCTGGGTAGCAAACTCCCTTTACTAATGCAGATGGATAGCTTCTCTGAAACTTGTAGTTTTAGGGAATTGCCTGAGACATTGAGAGGCTAAGGGACCTGCAAAAGATCACACACCCAGTATATGTCAGAGGTGAAAGTGGAACCTTGAGCTTCTTGACTCTAAAACCAGACCTCTATCCATTATGCCATGAGTTCTTAACCTTGGGTTCAGGAATTCCAAGGTTCTTCCTCTCGATAGATTTTAGAGTATCCAGGAACTTAAATGTGGGAAAAAAGTACTTTGTTACTTCAACATAATGGGTTTTCCTTATAATTCTTCACATTTTACTCTATGCATTTTAAAACATTCTGAGAAGGAATCTATAGGCTTTACTAGCATTCCAGCAGGGCTCATGACCCAGAAAAGGTTACAAAACCCTGAATGACACTATGCTGCTTTTCACGTCTTACTACAGCATAACCCTATCTACTATGTAGAATTGACTAATGCCATCAATTTTAAAATATAAAGTACCAAAAAATATTTACAGCAGTTTTTTTTTTATGGTGACAGAATTGGAAGTGGAAGAGATGCCCATCAGTTGGGGAAGGCTGAACAAGTTTTGGTATGTGAATGTAATGGAATACTATTGTGACACAAGAAATGATGAGCAAGCAGACTTCAGAAAAACCTGGAAAGACTTACATGAACTGATGCTGAGTGAAGTGAGCAGAACCAGGAGAACATTATACATAGCAACAGCAACATTGTGTGGTGATTAACTATGATAGACTTAGCTCTTCTTAGCAAAACAATGATCCAGGACAATTCTAAAGACTCATGATGGAAAATGCCAACCATATCCAGAGAAAGAGCTATGGAGTCCCAATGCAGATGGAAGCAGACTATTTACATTTTTTTTTTGCTTGTGTGTGCGTGTTTTTTGCATTTGTTCTGATTCCTTTTTTCACAACATGACTAATATGGAAATATGTTTAAAATAAATAAAATATAAAGTACCTACTATGTCAACTTTTTCAAATCACAGTTTGGCTACTCTGACATTCTTCAGCCCAAGAATCACTGGAGAAGCAGAATTTTAATAACAGTCTTACATATTATGGAAGAGAGAACTGCTAGCCAGAAGCAGGTCTCAGTAACCCCAAGCAGAGGTATAAGCAATCCCAGTCACAGTATTTTGAAGTGGATGTGAAAGAAACACTCTGTATAACCCTAATAGTCCTTATTTTCATTAAGCAAGTTTCATTAGAAACTTTTCTCCCGGCTCACTGCGAGTTGATCAGTTTTTACAACTGCCTTTAAATACCAGAGGTAACGTACAAAGTACATTTATTAGTTTCGAAATGGTTGATGGGTGGCAGTTTGTCAAGGTTACCTACTGTCAACTGGAGGAGTCATGTTTAAACATGAACTCATTACGCCTAATGTTTGATTTTGTAACAATTTTTAATAGCTCACATGATTGTTCCTGAGTGGGTGAGAGGAAAAAACACACACACACACACACACACACACACACACACACACAGAGCACAGATGATTCTATTCATCTGCCTTGCCAGATTATAATTCACCACCTCTAACAAAGATGATGCCTTCATTTTCCAGCCTTATTTGCAAGATTCCTACTTTTAGTTGACCCTAAAGTTAATTGCTGAATTAAAATACACACACACACACACACACACACACACACACACACATGTAACAACTCACACATGAAAATTTCAGCTTAACCTCCTTATTGAAGCTTTGACCCATGTATCTCATAGATCATTGTGCAGTCATTTTATTTTCACACATTATAAACTGCTTTCCTAAAAGATGATGCTGTTAGCCTTACTGTTGAATACTGTGTATTATAATTAGCCCTGTCTACACTCATCTATTGTTTAGATTGTGAATCTGATAGACACCAAGAACACTGCAATTAACAGGAAGCGTAGTTTCATATGCTAGACTTGGAATTTGAGGACCTGAATTTGAAGTTGTCTCTGATATTTGCTATTTCTGTCACCTAGGGTGGGTGGGTAACTCCATTGCTCTGAGCTTCACTTAACTTATCTGAAAAATGGGCATGTTGATGCTGCCAAAAAGCTATATCACGGAGTTATCAGGAACAGTATTTTACAACCTCCAAAATACCAAATAACCATAATTTATTCTTAAGTCAAAGGGTCACTTGCTCATAGATCTAGAGATTGCCAGTGTTTAGCCCAATGCCTAGAATGTGGTAGGTGCTAGAGAGATGTTTATTGACTTACTGAGATGGTAGATGCCTCACAGTCCATTTATTCTCACCTCTTCATTTGATGGATGAGTAGAGTGAGGACTAGAATGGTGAAGTTACTGGCCCAGGGTCATTTAAGTATTAATTACAAGCATGAGAGGGAAGATTTGAACCCAGGTCATTGTATCTCACAGTCCCTGCTCTTAGCTGTGATGTTATATGACTTCTGGATATGACTCCTTATGGAGAAGAAACATGACTTGTCCTTCCTTCCTCCCCATATAGGATCTAGAGCTGGAAGGAACCTTAGTCAAGCTTTAGACCAAATACTGCATTTTGAAGATGAGACAAAGACTTGGACAGATGATGGGATTTATCTAAAGACAGTTGGGCAGCGAATAACAGAGTCCAGATTTGTAACCAGGTCCCTGACCCTAAATCACAATGTAGTTTTCTCGACTTTACTCCCAGTATATAAATTACTGGGACAGTAGATAGACAGGCAGTGTTTCAGTTAGGAAGACCTGGCCAGGCTCTAGACTTCTCCCTGCCTCTGCCCCATGCACTGGCTTTGGGACTCTGGGAGAATTACTTAAACCAGTGGTGGGCACCATGTACCCTTCTTGGGTTCAGTCATTTGACAGAGTCCACATTTTACAGAAGAAATCTTTTTATTAAGGAGATTTATTCTGTGAAGTTTGGATTTAGTGAAAGAGCTGCAACTTGAGGACCTAGAGGGCCACATGTGGCCTTGAGGCTGTAGGTTCCCCACCTCCTGATTAAACTCTCAGTAACTTAAGTAACTCTTAAGGACTATAATTTTCAGAGAAGATCCCAGCCTTTATTGGCAGTGAGAATTTTCTCCTAGAGATTTTCCTGGAGCAGTGACATCAGAGGTTCATTCCCTATCCTTATCGAAAATTCTGGTACTGGAATTATTCATCTGGGTACTTAGAACTTATGTCTAAGTGAATAGGTTGTCCGACATGGTCCAATCAGACTGAATGAAACCTATCTGGTCTACTGATCTCATCTCTCCCCTACACACATTAAGGGTAATCCAGAACCAAGAAATGTGCTGGAGGTATAGAATGGGAAGAGATTGAATTTTCCACATTTCAAGGACTAGTGGTCTGCCCTTTAGTCAGCTACTTAACGGCTGGTAGCCTCAGTTTGTTTATAAAGCAGGAAAAAAAATTCCAGCCTTAGTTTCAGCATATTTTAATGACACCGTCAGATACTAGACATGGCAGTGCTTTAATACAAACAGAAAAACCTCTTACAATGCCAGGGATTCTTAAATAAAAGAAGGTTCATAGGCTGTCCTCTAACCTGAGGTTCTCAAGGACCAAGAATCCATTTTTAACTGGAACTTACAGTTTATGTCTTGGGACTTTGTTAATTATCATTTAAAAAGATTTCATTAGTGCTCTTGACATTAATTTTTGAACAATATTCTGTACCATATCAGTTTTCAAAAATGAGATTGTCTGTCTTTTGTCTAGGGACCATTAGATGAATCTATTCCCCTACAGACCCTTATAAATGACATGGCCAGATCGTTCACATCAATGTGTGTGTGTGTGTGTGTGTGTGTGTGTGTGTGTGTGTGTGTGTGTGTGTGTGTGTAAAATTGTGTTGGGTCCAGGAGAAACTTATAGGGCAGCACTCTCTGTACCTCTTGAGTGTACCCATCCACCCCCTACAAGAAAGGTGGTCCCCTGGACTCTATGCTGCCAAATAACTTCAAATCTTTTGAGACTGTTGGAATATCAAGAGGATGAGGAGGCAGGGTTGGGGTGGTGGGGGGAGGTTTTGGGAAGGAGAGATAGCCAGAGACCTTGCCATTCCCAAAGAAAAGTTCCTTCCACAGTTTTTATACCTAAGGGAGTGAAAGGAGTGGTGGTTTCTTGTTTGAAATTGTGTTGGACATACTTAGAGATGTCAGGAAATAAGCAGGTTGTTTGTTGCTACAGGAAAAGGTAGTGCATCTGAAGTTAGCCTGGGTGTATAGAATGTTAGAGTATGCTAAGACATTCAGGTAGAAATTTCAGAATCATGACAGTGAGTAAGTGCAAGAGGAGTGGGAAGGTGTAGTGACTGGGGGCTTTGCCAGAGCAGTTCAGTGGAAAGGGCTGTGGGCGGGAGAGAGAGGATCCACATTCCCGTCCGTCCTCTGTCACTTAAAACCTCCTCTGTGACACTGAACAAGTCATTAACCTGTCCAGGCTCCAGTTTGTTGATGCCATTTGTTTGTTATTCTTTTCCTATGGGGCAGGCATGATCTCCTGGAGTGAGTGTTCTGACGTCATGCAGATGGATACTAACACTGACCTTTGCTCACTTTGCCAAGATAGTGTAGTGACTCCTGTTCTGTGTCCCTGAATCCGTAGGACTTAAAAAAAATGATCAACCACTGAGAGTCATGGGGGATGGACTCTTGTGGAAGCACCTTTCCCCTTAGGAAGTTATAAGTTATAGTAGGTTATAATAGTAGGCTGTAAGAGATAAAGATAGGTTCCATCTCTTGTCTTTGAGACAGATTCAATTGCAGTTGGACTTCCAGCAGGGGGCAGTGGGGAGTCCTCTTGTCATGCCCCCACCCCCTCTAACACAGAAGCCATGGTGGCTATAATACAGTCACATGGCACCAAAGATATATGCTTGCCTAAGTCAAGTTGAGATTGGACTTCAAGCCTCTGGCTTCCTTTTCATGTTTTTTTTTTCAATGTTTCTTCCTTGAGCAAAGATCAATCAATGACTATCCTGAGAGATGTATTTCCAGCCTTTGTGATCCCCATTTAAGTGTGAAAGTTCTTGGTTCCTTAGCTGGTGTTGGTAACAGTGGAGTCTCCTCCCTCCATGGTCTCTAGCTCTTGGGTCAAGAAGACCCAGATTCATCCTGAAGTGACCTAACCCAAAAGAGGGAAGGCAGAGTTTTCTTACACGTCCTCTAGTTCATAATGCACCCACCACAGGTTTTGGGGCATAATCTCTAAAATAAAGCTTAGATCTACCTCTTGTATCGTCTTTTTTTAGAAGGGTTTAAGTGAGCCCTTTTCTGAAAAGGTGTCGAATGGACATAGTAGATATTAGGTATGGGGATCTATTTTGTATAATACAAAAGAAATGATTAAAATAGAAAAAACTTAGAAGTGTACATTGACAGATACTTAGAAGTATAAAACAATAACTTATTGCACTTACTGTCTTCTCCTGCAAAGTAAAGAATACTTCAGGAGATGGTGGAACAGATTTTTCACCTTGACCTTGGAGCCACACTACTGAAGCTCCTCACAATGTTCAGATGTCTGGTCCAGTCACATGTAGTCCCTTCAGCTCCTGTAGGTTCAGCATGCTAGTGCTGGAGGCCTGTCCTCCTCTGAGCATGACATAGTAGCAGAAAGCCCCTCCCATTGGAATATTAGTGAGACAAAAGATTATTAATAATCGATGATTTGGGAGATCCAAAGTTCCTTCTTTTTTCTAAACTCTTGATTTCAAAAGTTCAGTCTCTTGACCGATATTACTGATAATGAGAATGGATTCAGACCCTACCCAGGTGTGGAAACCATTGTGCTCTACTCAGTTTTAGGTGGGAATAATTTGAATAGATTGTCCAAGGCTGAGGGTAACTTAGAAGAAAGTGATATAATCAAAGTTCATTTAAGCAGGTTCAACCCCTTATTTTAATGTTAATTCTCTTATTAATTGTTAAGCAATCAGAGGTGATAGCCGCCCTTGGGAACACCCCTCTTCCAATGGGCCAGGAGCCATGATGATCTTTGGTCTAAGAGAGAGACAGCCAAATGACCACCCTTTGATTAATAAACATTCTGGCATTATTAATAAATGATTATATTATGTCTCTCAAACTTTTAAATGTCACATTAGCATTTGTTCAGGAATCCAGGTAGTCAGCTGGGTTGGCTGTGTTGGTTTAAACTCTTCAGGTGGCCACTAAGGTTGGAAATATTCATCTCTCAGCATCACTGGATGCTGTCACAGACTTATACTCAGAGAAGAAACTGAAGGTAGAAGACAGTCAGGGATTGGAGTTCTAGTCTCAGTCAAGCCAAGGCATGCATATTTGTTTATTGTCAAATGTTTGAGTTGTAACTACATTGCTGCTGGTGGCAAGGGGTGGGGTTGGTGTAAGAAATAACATGCCCCCCACCCTTCTTGCTGGAAGTTCAAAGGAGAATGGATGCTGCAACTGTCTTGAGAAGGAAGACCAAGAAAGAGAGGCTAGCATCTTTTTAGAGCATTAATATTCTTCCATTACAAGAATCCATCCCTTGTGACATTCAGTGGTAAATCCTCTTTCACTCAACTTGTAGTCACAAGGACACATGGGGTTCATTCTAGCATTGCTCAGCCAAAGCGTCTGTCCCACTGCAAGAGACCAAAGGGCATGTCAATCTCCGTGTAGGGAGAGTGTATGCTTTCTGGGATTATCCTAGCTACATAGGAAGAATGTGGGAGCTGGATGAGAGGACCTCTGACATCCTTTTTAGCTTTCAATCTGTGGATCCCAAATTTTCTGCTTCTTTGATATTTCCCCTGTATGGTCTTGTGTGTGTGTGTGTGTGTGTGTGTGTGTGTGTGTGTGTGTGTATGTGTATGCGGAGGGTTGTAGGTATCTATCTCAATAGAGTTTATGGATCAGTTGCCAGAACACTCCACCCTGTATACCAGTGTGGAATGGGTAATGATAAAATCCCTAACATTAAAGACCAGTAGGATAACTTATGTGAATTCTAGGTAGCTGAGACTGAAGCTAATTCCTCTACACAAAGACAAGTGTCTGGGGAGGAGGGGAAATCTTGGCAAACAAGGAAAAACCCCTTCAGAAATCTTTTACCCTAATTGAATGCCTTTTATTCAGTCTCTGGCTTTTTATTTTTGTACATTTTACCATCAACAATTTCCACAACTTGGAAGCAAACAGAGTTTTGACATTTCTGTTACAGGTATGTATACTAGAGGAGAGAAGTCTACTGATCTCCATGCACTCCATCATAATTAGATTGCTGTTGGCCAATCTTTTTATCATCTTCATGAATTTGAAAAAGAACTGTGAAAGTCTGTTGTTGTTTAGGTTGAAATAGCTTTCGGATATCAAATACTACTTTGGGGTCATGAAGTGATCTGTGAGGTCTCCCATATTTGAAAATAGGAGTTTTCCTTTGATGAGGGATCTTCCTTAAAGTCAGGAAAGCATTGCATAGACAGTTACTAGCCCTGTGATCGATCCTTCTTATTGATGTAGAACAATCTGACTCTGCTGTATGTCCTCAGGCAAGTTACTTCACTGTTCTGGGTCCCAGTTCCCTCACTTTTAAAATAAAGAAATTGGAATAGATGGTTAGCAAGGTCTGTAGTTCTGAGATTCTGATTTTGTCAACTCCATAGTCATGTTTTCTATAATTACCTTCACCTCCACCCCCATTTTGTTTGTGTATATGTTGTACATACACATGTTGTTCTTCCTTCTCCAACTGGACAGAAAGTAGGACCTTTGAGGACAGGCTATTTTATGGTTCTCTTCATATTCTTAGCAAATGGCACAGTGCCTGGAACAGAGTAGGTACTTTGTAAATGCTGATTTATTGACTGATAGAGTAAATATTTATTAAGCACCAACTGTATACCAAACACTGTGCTAGATGCTAGAGATACATAGGCAAAAATTGACAGTCCCTGCCCTCAAAAGCCTTATTTTTATGAAGAGCTATTATATCTTATTAATAGAGACTTCTGACCATTCAAGACTTATTTGTACATCCATCACCAAAGTCACAGGGAATTTCTTTCTGTGTATGAAGCCTTAAATGATTTGGATAAAGTCACAGCTTATTAGAGGTAGAGCTGACCTCAGAACACACCGTCCTTGATTACAATTTACTATACCACATTGTCTTTCCAGACGTGATAACGATTTTCTAATGGAGTCCCAATGAACTTAACCTTTTAAAGATAAACCTATACAAACTGCCATATTTCCTGCTACACACAGATGCATGTTGGAGGAGGGAAGTCCACTGTGCTCTGTACACTCTGTCATAATTAGGTCGCTACTGGTCATTCTTTTTATTACCTTCTTCACGAATTTGAAAAAAGAACTGTGAAAGTCTGTTGTTGTTTAGAGATGATCTGGAGAGATGTCTTAGAAGGAAAAAACACAGTTTAAAATGTTAAGCACATGTCATGAACATGCTTTAGTTGAACAAGGCATTGGTATCTGATTAAAAAAAATCAGAATTGCAGTCTCACTTCTGACAAATACATTTTAAAAAATCATGTTGCATTCTACAAAGCTTTCTTTTTGCCCCCTCATTCCCACTTTGTCACATGCTTTGCTTAGTTGAGATATGTTCTTTCTGAATCTCTGTTTTTCTTTTCAGTTACACGATGATGAATATTCTCGTACTGGAACTTTTAGTTCATTATTTTGTATGTTACACAGCTGGGACTCAACTATGAAAATGACAGACTGTTATTAACTCTGTAGAACATATCTTCATTTCCTGATAGACTCACAGGCCACAGTGAGCCAGCAATGGCAATCACAACCCTGTGAACCCCAGAGGTCTATCTGGATATAGTACCCACCATTCAATGTCATAATAATGTAATATCTGGGCTCGAGGGGGAAAATATCCATGAACTTTTTAGCAGAGCAAAACGAAACATGGAAAGAAGATACATGAACAGATTTCATAATTACCACATTATTAGCATTTTATTTCTTAATATTGTTAATGCTAAGACTAAGTATTTAGAGGACATCTTTCCTCTCCCTAAACTTTTCCACATAATGTATTTATAAACAAGTTAGAATTCTGTGTTATGAAGATATTCAATGGGTAGAAGGGAAAGTTTTGGGTTAAATTACTAATATATCCCCTTCCCTTAATAAAAGTCACATGGCACCTAAACATTCAAGTGTAGCAGGAGATATGGTAGTTTGTATAGGTTTGCCTTTGAAAGGTTAGGTTCATTAGGAAATCATCATCACCTCTGGAAAAATAATGTGCTATAGTAAACTGTAATCAAGGATGATGTGTTCTAAGGTCAGCTCTACTACTAATAAGCTGTGACCTTATCCAAGTCATTTAACTCTAGAGCATCCCAGTTTCCTTATCTATAATATTGGACTAGATGGCCTCTCTAAATTTTTAGACTCTCTGAGAGGTAGAGAAGCCATGAACAGTCATTGTAATAAGATATGATTATAATTATAAAATATGAAGTTATTTAGTATAAGTATTATAAAGTGCCTGACATATATTTCCTCGTTTCCTCACATTGGCTCTATAGGGTAGGTATATTAGATGTTACTTGCCCAGCCAGAGTCTCCCAGCTGGTGATGGGTTTGAACACAAGTCCCCCTCACCTTAAATTCAGCCTTCTATCCATTCTCCCTTGCTACTTCTTTATGAACAGAACCACAAATAGAGTAGTCAGTTAATCAACAAGCATTTATTAAGCTCTTATGTTTTCCCTTAAGACTCAGTTTAGGCACCATGTTCCATAAGAAGATGTTCCAGTTCCTCTCAACTGCTAGTGACCTCTCTTCCAAATTATGTTGTATTTATTTACTTAGTGTATTAGCATGTTTTATCTATGAACTTCATATTTATGCTCTCTCCATATATATACACACACACACATACATATATGTGCATATACATACATGCACACACACATGTGTATATATGTATACACACACATATATAGTCTGTATGGCTTGACTCCCCCATTAGGATGTAAACTCCCTGAAAATAGGGACTATTTCATTCTTTGTACTTATATACTTATTACTTTGCACTGCATCAGATAGTAGATTAAATTATGAAAGGCTTGAGTCTTAATCCCCTGAGATATTTGAATCTTGATGTTAGTTTCAATACTTTTTTAAGAGAAAAAGTAGATTAACATGCATATGGAGGGGACCTTCACATATTTTAGGGTTGACATTTGTAGCACAAGCGCTTGCCTTTTGTTGGTTTAAGAATGATTGTGAGTTATTGTTGTAGAAATCTTGACTCTTGATCATGTCATTAAAGATACTTCACAGGTGGTGATTTTTTCAACCCTCAAAAACGTGCTTCATATTTTATATTGTTTTTTTCCCCTTTATCTGCATTGATCAATAATAAGTGTAGATTCTTTAAGGCTGATCTTGTATAATTTCTGGTTGAAATGGCATAACCTTGTATCACTCTCACAAATCCTTCTAGTTCAATAAACACGTCATTATGATACAGTCATTTGTTCACCACTTCTTTGTTAAATATCATTGTGTAGGTTCATAAGGATGTTGCCCATGGAGGGCTTTTTGATTCTACCCTTATACCTTAGCCATTTCAGAGGCTTCATTTGGTGATAAACCACTTTGGTTATACCTGGCAAATCCAATGACATATCGTCATTATTATCAGCTTTTCCTATTGCTTGGTTCAGTAATGTCTGGTTGTTGTAAAAGCATTTCTATCAGTTTCCAATCATTTTATCGTGACCTCTTAGACCATCCATTAATTAATTCTCTTTCTTTTTATTAAAGGGAAATTAATCTTTCTATAATTCCCTTAGGGCATCTTATGCACTAATATTATATGTGCTTTGTTAGCATGCTCTCTAATTCTATTGATCATTTCACTATTCTGAAAGTGTATAAAGGAGTGGTCTTATATAGATGTGTTATTTCTATTGAGCTTCGATTTTATGGTGTCAGTAAATCTCTTGATAGATATAGCCTTGATTTTCTCATTGATGGCTTTATGCTTGTTGTGTCTTACCTGGAGGATACCTTGGTATTTTAAGTGTCTCTTTATCCATTGGTTCACTTTGACCTCTGGAAACAAGTTTAAATCCTTCAATTTCTATTTTTCTTGGATTTGTAGAAATAATTTTACACTTATCAAATTGATGATGATGATGATATAAGCACTCATGTCAATTTTGTTACGGCCACAGTTATCTACTGATATTGATGAGCACCTGGGTTCAGTGTCTTAAATTTTCTCAGTAAACTCCCATAGTAATACCCCAACACTCCATATGGTATACTGGGTCTTTATTAAATGTAGAGTAGAAGACAGTATTTATTTATCATACATATGGTATCTTTCCAGGCACCCATTATTTAAGCAATTCTCTTAAAGAGTAACTTTGGCAAGTTTCTGGATTGTCTTTGAGGAATCCTTTGCACAATCTATCATTTGACCACCAGGGATCTGGTGGCACAATACTTCCAGGCAAAGAGAGATCCCCTGCCTTAAAATGCAGGGTTGGGGAAGATTTTTGCCATGCATTTGTTTGCTGAAGTATTCAGGCTTGAGGTTGAATTGTCACTTTTGATCTGGGTTGATGAGGCCAGCCAGAAGAGTGTTGAATGCTCGACATTCTCTGCTATGACAGCTGGGCCCCATCACATCCCTGGTACGAGAAGGCAAAGCTTTGGGGGCAATAGTAAAACACTCCCTTGGCTCATAGTGTTGCCAAATGTCATATTGGTGCTTGCAAAGTGTCACTTCTCATGTCTCTCTGGCACAGAGGATACAAGAATTACTATAATGGATCAGACCCGTGGTCTATCTAGTGGCACATTACTCTTGACAGGAGTGCCTAGGGGCAATTATCTGCATCAAACTCAAATGGCCAGGGGTATAAAGCAATGCAAGATTCCTCATATAGATCCATTATCTATGAATATTTATTCATATTTTTACCTTCCCTTAATTGTCTGCTGGAAGTAGGGCATTCGATAAGTTTGCTATCCGTCCAGTCAAGTATTATTTACTTTTTTTTTTATCTCCATTTTACTTTTCAAGTTTACGGGGCTGCCTGATAATTCAGCCCACCTGGGATTTGCTGATGGAACCTGAGCTCACTTCATCCAGCATCTTCTTTCTTTTCCAGATTCCAACTGTATCCCCTCTCAGTCTTCTTTTAATTGCAGTCTGAAGAATTCATCTTTTTCTTTTGTTCCTATATAGCACCAGGTTCCCTTCTATGCCCAGCTCCTTGACCATTTGAGTCACTCTATCAGGGATCTCCACACATCTACCATGTCTTCCTGAGGTAGCTATGTGACTCAGTGGATAGAGTTCTGGATGTGGAATCAGGAAGACATGAGTCCAAATTCTGCCTCAGACACTTACTAGCCATATAATCAAGAACAAGTCATTTGTCTCATCTATAACATGGAGCTAATCATGATACTTCACAGAGTTGTTAAGATTAGATGAAGTAATAAATAAATAAATAAATAAATAAATAAATATATATATATATATGTATGTATGTATAATGCTTTGCAAACCTTAAAGCATTGTAAATTGTTAGCTGTTATTATCCATTACTGAGGTGATCTGAGGTGAAAACAATGCTCTAGGAAGAGTCATAAACAGGACTGGGATGAAAGAATTTGCCTTATGGTACCACACTTATAGAAAACTTATGGTCCTTTAGAATCATAGAACCAAGAGAACTTAGCCTTTAGTAAATAAGAAGTTAATTACAATAGGAAACTCTTCATATGACCCATTTCCCATCCCTCCCTCACTTTACTCATACTAGCCTCATACTTAATTTGAAGGAGAGTTGTATATCAATTGACCTGAGGATGGTTTGTATTATTCAAGATTCTAATAGTTCTTAAAACCTTTAGCCTCAGTTTCCTCATTTTTATCATTGGGTAGTTATACTAGATGGCCTCTTCCAGTTCTAGTTCTGTGGTTCCATAATCTATGATGGATGAACCAGGGTTTTGCAGAAGAAGAAGAGCAGTAATGTCATCTATATCCATTCAAAATACCTTTCAATATATGATCAGAATTTGGTTAAATTTTGTTTGACCAATAGCAACTTGAGTGAATAGCAACTTCAGTGAAAGATTGACAAAGATATCTAGATTCCTTTGCAGACTGTCATTGTGAGCTGAGGCCAATAAACTTTCAAAACCAGCTCCAATTTTCCCCCTTAAATGGATGCTTTGTCTCACACCTATCTTCAGTGAATTTGAACCTACCACTTTTCTGCCTACTCACTGCTATGGATGAAAATACACAACATCCATAGAGTACCATTACTGTAGGATATATCTTAGAATGTTGTAGAGCTCTTACTCTATTTATTGCCCCCAGTCTTTCCTTGCTCTTTCCACCCCCAATCATTCTTTCTCCTGAGTTATCTTTCCTACATTTTACCATGTCCTCAGAATCTGGTGTGATAAGATTGGGCAGACTAAGGGAGAGTTATTTTGTTTCATCTGAGTGATGAGATGGCATAACTTTGTCATTCCATCTATCAGAGATTGATTTTGAAATTAAAGAAAGAGTTGCTTTAAATTGGATTTATCTGCCTGGGGCACAAGTCTCAGGCTGATGGTTGTACCTATAAAACACAAATTCTAATGCTAATCAGCTAGGGCAAACAGTAGAGAAATCTTGATTGAGAGAGAGAGAGAGAGAAAGAGAGAGAGACAGACAGACAGAGAGACAGAGAGACAGAGAGACAGAGACAGAGACAGAGAGACAGAGAGAGAGAGAAAGAGAGAGAGAGAGACAGAGAGAGAGAGAGAGAGAGAGAGAGAGAGAGAGAGAGAGAGAGAGAGAGAG
>CM053581.1:560480836-560498885 GCA_028627135.1 Pseudochirops cupreus | reverse complement strand
GAGAGAGAGAGAGAGAGACAGGGAGACAGAGAGAGAGACAGAGACAGAGACAGAGGCAGAGACAGAGAGACAGAGAGAGAGAGAAAGAGAAAGACAGAGAGAGACAGAGAGACAGAGAGAGAGTGACAGAGAGAGACAGAGAGAGAGAGAGACAGAGAGAGAGAGAGAACAAAAAGCCAAGCCATGCACAATAGCCCTGGAACGCTTGCTTGCATCAAATAAACTAATTGGTATTGGGGTTATTCTGAAGTCAATGCCTTCTCTGATGATCTAGAAGCTTCCTTTTATCTCTGCTTCCAATTTAACATCCATTCTACTGGCTGTCTGAGTGAGAATTAGAGAACATGGTAAAGCACTAACCTTTAACCTCGCTGGTCCAGCTAGGGCATGGTCTTCATTTAAATTGGTTTGTAAATAAATTCGTAGCTAGTGCTTGGCTTCTCTCTTCCTTTGAGAATCATCTGCCTCTTTGCATTCTTAGAGATAATGTTGTTCTTAGTTTACTGTCTGCTAGAAAGGTTGGTTTATTTTATTTTATTTTATTTTGCCTTCTATGTCTTCTTGGGACTAATCGAGAAGGGAAGAAAAACCTTTTGTAAAAATAGCTCACATTCATGACATTCATATTGACAGAAGAAAAAAAATCTTAAAATCTACTTTCTTTAACACTAAGGACACATAAAGCTATGATTTATGAGACTGAGAGGGCCCTGTCTATAAAACAAACAAGAAAACAAAGTTGATATTCCTAATAATGAAGCAGGTGGCATGTCTTTTCAAAATCCTATTTTAGCTGGGCAGTGATTTGCAATGAAAGCTGACATGCTCGTTTTTGCCAGGCTTAACAGCCCCCAAGGCCTGTTCAAAGTCATCTGAAAAATGAAAAAAATAGAGGCAAAATCAGTTTTCTAGAAGCAGAGTTTTTGTTGCTCAAGGTACAGGAGCCAAATTTTTTTTTCAAAAAGGTTGGTTCATTCTTTGCTGTCTTTATGAAGAAGTGATATAACTGCTATGATAAGAGCTTAACTAAGCCCGTCATTTAAGCAGTAGTCATAGAATATCCTCTCAACTACTGTGTAGGAAGGATATTGGTACCAGTTGTGTGATGAATGTTGGAGGTAGTTTTCTATCTGTTAAACTAGTTATTCAATATGACATGATTTCATTAGATAGAGAATTTAGTGACTTTGCTTAAATCGAAATCGATGTCTCTGCTATCAGCTTTCAAATATCAGACCAGGTGACTAGAATGTTAATTATCATGAAACTGATGAGCGTATGTAGTGCATTAATCATCAGGGCGCCATTACACAATCATTCTGGTAGAGTTCTGCAGGGTTCTTTGATTAAATATATTTGAATAATCAGGACCAGAGCCGGGATAACGGCTCTTTAAAAGGAGTTTCACACTAGGTCTGTGCTATAATTCCTTTCTCATTTGAACAGAAACTGATTTTAATACTTATGAATATTTGAGAGTTCTACTTGGATTTTTTTCCAAGGGAGACAGCTGTTATGAAATTGATTTTTTTCCCTTATGTAACATGGATAGTACAGAGACTTATTGGGAAATCTGTCCTTATTGGGGACAATTCATTTGGTAACTAATATTGTAAAGTCACCTGCAGGAATTCTTTATCACATTGATTCATCAACAGCCCTGGTTGCATAATGAAAATTTGCATTAGTCCTGTGGGCAACTGTTTCTATGGATCACTTGAAATGTGCTGTCTGTAAAAACAACTACACCAAATGCCTTCTTATGGTACAGTTGCTTAGCAAGTCAACTTTTAAAGTGAAGAAATGAATCATCTAAGGACCCCTCAGATTCATTAAATTGTCCTTATCAAGATTTAGTGAAAAGTATTTGGGAATGAAACAGAATGGGGTTCTCTGGTGGAACAAAAACACTGTTCTCCTGTTTTAAAAAGGAAAGTTCTGGAAAATGGATGTTATGTAACTCTGTTTTTGAGTATCAGGTTAGCGTCTATGAGAACCTATAACCAAATGGGAGTATTAGCTTATCTGAAGAATTTCAGGTATTCTGACTAGAACGTGAACCAGTTGCAGGCAGATATAGGCCAAATTTTAGGAGGGAGAAGCCACTTTTCATGACTTAATGAAGTATTTGTAAAACTCCATTTTTATTGGGAAAAAAGTCCATTACAGGTGCTTTCAGAAAGGCTCTTGTATTTGTGGTCACATGATGCCACATGTATTCTAGCTCCTTGAATTAAAACTATATTGTACCAGTTAAGGGTAAGAGAACTGTGGATACTAGTAAAGAGCAAATCAAAGTTAATAGCCTACTCACATTTTATGAAGGATTATTTGTATATACAAAGGACAAGGTGCTCTGGATGGAAGTGGATAAAATGAGGACTTCTTGTTTTCTATAGACAGGTACTCCAGACCCAAAAGTTTGAGTTCATATTTCTTTAAAATAGTCACACATATAGACAAAATAGGCTATTGGTTAAAATCTTAAGTCTTTCTGTTCAAATCTTGCAAATTTTAAGTTGGGGCCTGTAAGGTTTGAACTTCAGATACTGTCTTTCCTCAGAGGAAGAAAATACATAGTACTGTACCAAAAATTTGAATAAATCTCTGTCCTTGGCTGATAATGTGTGGGGTATGACGCGATGGTCTGAATATTGTGTGTGAAAGCCTTTGTAAATTCACAGAGGCAGTAGATGGACATAGGGCCATCAATCCAGAGCTCAAAGCGACTTCTAGGTGCTTCCACTTCAATCCCCTTATTTTACAATGAAGAAACTCAGAGGGGGTGACTTCACCAAGGTTACATGGGTAGTAAGCACCAGAGATTGGATTTGAGTTCAGATCTTAGGATTCCAAAGCATGTGTTTTCTCCCCCTTCCCTCCCCACTATGCCGTGGTGACCCCTAAAGCACTCAGAAAGTTAGGAGATCTTGAGAGACTTTGTCAAATGCTATGTTGAACATCTAAGTACTCTCTGCCTTCAGTATTCCCTTGGTATTCTACCAGCCTAGTTATCCTGTCTAGAAACATGCAATGAAATTAGTCTGGCATGACTTGTTCTTCATGAAGCCTTGCTGGCTTTTAGTGTTGACTTGCTAATTGCTAGAAAAAAAAATTCCTTTAATAATATGTTTCACAGTAATATGAATTTTGTCAGGAATGAAATTCAAACTTACTGGCCTCTAGTCTACAGACTCAAACCTCTTCCTTCATTTTGGAAATCAAGGCAGCATTTGCCATTCTCCAGGCCTGTGGCACACCTTTCATTCTTTCAGATTTTTCAAACTCAATGAGAGTGGTTCAATTTTCCATTTGACAATTCTTTCAGCACCGGATCTGTCCAGGTCTGGGAAGTGATGAAGAACACTTGCATTCTCATATATCCTCTCTGTATCTTTTAGCTACTTTTTAAACCCCTCTCCCCTGTTTACCAAGAGATCACCTTGGCATCATGAAGATTCTCCCTGGTTACTACGGTAGATTTTGGGAAGAATCACATATCCATTACTGGGAGTCAGAAGTGAGGATGATGCTTATAGAATTTGCCTGGTAGGAACCTTCTTTATTCCATTATCAAGATTTTTGGTTTCCTCTTTTTAAAGTTCAAGTTGGATGTGGAGGATATGGAGACTAAGGCTAAGTCTCGTGGCACTTCTTTGGCTCACTTATTTATTCATTCTCAGGGGTTTGGAGAGAATTCTCTTTCTTCTCCACTGTCCAAAACTTGGCCTTCCCTCCAATTTCATCTGGCATCTGCTTGTTAATAAATGCCAATGTGAGCTAGATTCTGTGCAAAGCACTTTACAAGTACTATCTCATTTATTCCTCACAACACCTCTGGGAAGTAGAAGCTCTCATGTTACAGATGAGGACACTGAGGCAGAGGTTGTGGCTTGCCCTGAGTCACACAGCTAGTATCTGGAGCTAGTCTGGGACAGCCATCCTGGAGAAAGTGAGATTTGAACTGAGTCTTGAAGGAATCCAGGGCAGTTAGGAGGCTAAAGTATAGAAGATTATTCCAGGTACCAACAGTCCTAAAAATGTTTGAGAAATGATGAACACTTGTACTGAAACACAAGGACATAGTCATTCTATCTACCTTTCCTTACCTCCACACAACCAGCATATCATGCTGATAATGAAATCAGAGAATGAGTAACTGCTTTGGGGATTGGAGATGGGAGATATCAGGGGCCCCAGAATGAAGAACTGAGAAGGAGATCTATGGATTGGGCAAGGCACAGCAGAACCAAGCTTGAGGTGGGAAAAACATTTGGCTCCTGATGAAGATGAAAAAAAGAGAAAGTTCTAAGAGGGAAGAAGAAGTCTTAGGACAAAATCCTGACATATATTTATACATAGAGTGTGGGAAATGAATAATGGTAGGGCAAAGGACACCATGAAGGAGCAGTGATCTGTGTAGGGGTAGGACCAAGAAAGAGAAGTGTCAGTAAATCCCAGGGAAGAGAGGGTGGGCCATCAGTGTCAAATGCTGCAGAAAAGTCAAGAAGGATGAATTCTGAAAAAACGTGGCCTATTTCCTCTAATTCCTCAACCCCTTCAATCTGATGTTCAGCCTTGTCACTCAGCTAAAATTTCTCTCTCCAAAGCTACCATTGATGTCTTTATTGTCAGACATGACTGACTTTCCTTGGAAAATCTCCTTTTGGAATCCCTAGATCAGGGATAGGGAACCTGGGCCACAGGTTCTCTGCCTCTTCCCTAGATTCTTCCTAGGTTCAATTTTTTTTGGTAGTGGTAGTAGTAGCAGTAGTAGTAGCAGCAGCAGCAGCAGTAGTAGCAGCAGCAGCAGCAGCAGCAGCAGCAGCAGCAGTAGTAGTAATGATAATAATAATAATAATAATAAATAACTAATATCTATATAGTGCTTACTATGCTCCAGGTATACCATCTGAAGCACTTCATAATTATTATTATCTTATTTGGTTCTCACAACAACTCAGGGAGTTAGGTGCTTATATTGTTCCCCATTTTAAATATGAGGAGACTGAAGCATACAGAGGTTAACTGACTTGCCCATAAAGCTAATAAATGTCTGAGACTAGATTTGAACTCAGGTCTTCCTGATTCCAGTTCCAGCATTCTATCCACTGCACCACCTAGCTGATGCTCCTAAGAGTTAATGCTTCCCCCAACCAACTCTGAAATGATTTTGCACAGAGTTTTAAAATCTCTTATTTGATTGTGTTTACATACAGTATCCTCACAAAGAAAAGTAAGCTTCTTGAGGGCAGGAGCTGCTTTGATTTTATATTTATTTGTATCCCCAGTGCCTTGTGTAATATCTTGCATATACTAGCCATTTAATAAATACTTATTAAATTGAGTTCAATAATTTCAGCTTTGTCACTCAACACCTCCTCAGTACCCTCTCCTCTGTTTAGAAGGTTGGATAGCAAAGCAAAAAGTCCTACTTTTATAGGGGGCTCAGAATTCCCAACTCTTCATTTCCCACGTTCTGCTCCTTCTGCGTACCCTGTGGTACCCTCCACCCCCTTCAGCTTCCTTTTGTGTAATGTCATCCCACATTAGATTATAAGTTCCTTGAGGTCAGGGACTGTCTTCTTATTTGTGTCTCCCATATGCTTAGCATGGTGCCTGGCACATAGTAGGCACTTAATATTTATTATTTGTGACTATTACTAAAAAAATGCAAGCTAATATCAGCAGAGAATTCTGAAAGGCATATGATTTTCAAAGCATAATTTCCCTTTAATATGACATGAAACGGAGTATTATTCATACCCTGGTAACGTATCACCAAATTTTCTCCTCACAACAGCCTCTTTTCTTCCACCCTTCTGGACACTATAGCCAGCTGATGAAACTGCTTATTTAAAAGGATTCCATTTCTATGTCCATTACTTCTTTTTCTTTATGTTTATAAAGCTCACAAATTACCCCTGCTCCAGGTTTGCTTTCTTATTGAAGTGACTTCTGTGTAACTGAGGAGGACTTAGCCAGCTCTGCAATTCTGTGACCAGCTTCCTCCCTCAATTGTCTGATGTCTGGAATAATAACTACAATTCTAAAGGTGGAGAGTGTGCCTCTACTATTTAAGATGCTATTAAACCTTGGTCACGCCATGAATTGAGGTTGCTGATCATTTCTAACTACAAAAGTAGCAGTCACGGGAATAAGTAGTGTTTGAACTACCAAAGGCTGTTGTTTCCCAGAGTTCTTTCAAAAAAATATGAAATGCTAAAGGAACCATTAGAAAATACTGGCTCCTAAGTAGCATTAAATGGTGATTACTTAAAATGGACCACACCAACAAAAATAATTTACTTGTTAGAGAATGTGGTACAGTACAGAGTCCTGGATTTGGAGTTTAAAGGTCAGGAAGTGAATCTTCTCCTACTTTCTATCCATGTGACTTTGGCCAAATCTCCTTACCTCTCTGACTCATTTGCCTTCTTCCTATGAGAAGATTGCCGTAACTGACCTTTACTGTCCCTTGCAGGTTTAAATCTGTCATCTTTTGATGAGACTGTTTCTCATATTGGTTTCAAAAAGGTCATAATCATAATAAAGATGGACCTGTGATTTCATTAGTTATAGGAAACTCCCAGGGGAGGAAACTCCTTCTCCTAATGCAAATAGCCATTTTATCTACAACTAGTACTGGTAGAGTTACCTAGAGAATCAAGAAACACTAGGAGGTCATGTGACTTTCCTAGAGTCACATAGTTAGTATATGAGAAGTTGGATTTGAACACAGGTTGTCTTGGTTTCAAGATAGGCTCTACACTGTATACTACACTGTCCCAAAGTAAAGATGAAAGTTAACACTTACTCCCACCCAATTATTTTGTATTTACTTTCCAAGGATAGTGTGTTTATATGTGCACAGATGCCTTCTAAACATAGATGTTGTTTTCCTCGTAAGAATGTGAGCTACCTGAGGACAGGAAATATATAAGAATAAGAAGTACAATGTCTAGCACATGGTAAGAACTTAATGAATTTTTCATTTATTCATTCATTCATTCATCCATGCTCCCCTCCCCCAAAAGAATGGGATTTCCTTAGGAACAAGGAATGTTTTCTTTTTGTCTTTGTATACCCCATACCTGACACTGCTCCTGGCACCTAGTAAGAGCTAAATAATACTTGGTGAATGAATTATATTATTTCATCTGGCTGGTGATCTAAGAATTCTCTTTTTTGGTGATAACAAAACAATTACAACAAATTACATTTATAGGGACTTAACAATGAAAAAGCAGGTTGGCACTTAACCTCACCATTTTTGTAACCTATTCTATGTGTAGGCAGGGAGAGAATACAGGCTTCAGCTGAACTAATCCTCTATTTAATCTGGAGACAATACACATGGTCTGTTCAGGCAATCAACAGCTTAGCATCTGAGTCAAAAAATCAACATGAGGCATGTATTGGAGGTCACAGGGAAGGTCTTTCGGGTTGTGTTCAGAGGTAGTCCTACAGCCCAGAGAGAAATCCTAACTCTATATGCCAACATCAAAGATAACTGTGCAACAATGAGAAAGAGCTTTCAAATTAAATCCTATCCAAGCCAACAAGAGTTATTATTATAAATAATCGTAGCTACAAATTATAGTTTGAATTATAGTTACAAATCTGGAACTAGGCTGGAGCAATCTGGGACATGAAAATTTGAAGGACACTGTACTAGAATACTAAGGATACAATTTCGTTTAACACCTTAAGAACAATTAGGTAAAATAGGAATGAATGAATGAAGACATATCTATTGTTAGATGTTTGATGCTATGTTAAATGCTGGAGATATAAAAATGAAAGTGAGATAGTCCCTGCCCTCCAGGAGCTTACTGAAGTCTAATAGGGGGATATAATGCTTACTTATGTGTGGTATCAGTGACTAGGGGAATGCTTTCAGTTGGTATGTTTCCCAGATGATCTTCACTCAGTTCTTCCTCCCCATCTCAAAATTCCTAGCAGTGGCCCCACAGTATCTCACAGTCTTGTCCATGAGGCCAGAATGTAGTTTCTTACCTCCTCCCACTCCCCCAACCAAATTTGTTTAAACAATTTCATCTGCGAGCACATTGCATTTTACATGCCCCTAGTACTTTTCAATCTCTTTGTTCAGGATATACGATTACTAGTTACTGCTCTTACTCCCAATCATGATAACATCAATAACTAGCATTAATATATCCCTTTAAGGTTTAAAAAGTGCTTTATGTATATTATCTCACTTCATTTTCACAATAATCTGGTGAGACAGGTGTTAGTTACTATTATCCCCATTTTAATGGCAGGAAGCTGAAGGCCAGAGAGGTTAAGTGATTTGCCTGGGGTCACATAGCTAGTAAAGGAGTGACTTCAGACTTAAATTCAAGTCCATCACACTCTCCACTGTGCCACCTAACTGCCTAAAATAACATTATACTAGGTCCTGGGGGTATCCAGAAGAAGGAAAGCAAAACACAACATGTACCCTCACAATCCTTATATGGCAAGTCCCAATAGTATGAGTGCAAATGGGACTCTTGGCCAAAAGCAGCAGCCATTTCTGGTCAGTTGCCTTCTTCTCTTGCTTCTTCTCTACTGCCCAGGTCTCCAGCCCATCTCTCAGCTCCTGGTCCCCTAACCCCTTGCTTCCCAAAGCACCATCATTCTTCTCTCACATCAGGAGCTGTTCATCATGCCACCACCATGCTACTTACTCTGCCCAGCTGGCTGCATTCCTCATTGTTATCTGTGTTCTGATGGATGTTCCCTTTGTTCTTGAGTGGGTTCCCTTCTGCCAGAAGCTGCCTTTTCTTCTCTTTGCCCATGACATCCAAGACAACAATATTATGAGAAAGTTCCTTTGGTAGAAGATTCTTTCTCTTTCCTATCTTCTCATTTTCCTTTCTATCAGAACATGTTTTCTAAATGTCCTTTTAGGGCTATCTTGCTGTGCGCAGTATTTGAATTTGAGGGACACAATAATGGAGTGATTAAGGAAGATACAAAAACTGGGTATCTTCTCTATTCATTTATGCAGCTAGGTGGTGGAGTGGGTAGTGCTGGCCTTGGAGACAGTTCTTCAGTGTTCAGATACTTAATAGATACATGACCCCAGGCAAATCATTTCAGTCTAACTATCAGTTGCCTCTGACCCATACTAACTCTGTGATCCTGATCCAATTTTCTTAACTATTTAAGTTACATACTAGTTAATAACATGCACATGGAGTACCTGGCCCTCCCTTTTTCTCTCCCCCTCTCCCTGTCCCTTTTCTTCTTCTCCTTCCCTCTTTCCTTTTCCTTGTCCTTCTCTCTCTCCTTTTCCCTCTCCCTCCTAATTTCTCTCTCCCTTTCCCTCTTCCTCTTCCTCTCCTCCCTCTCCTTTCCTCTGTCCTCTCTTTCCTTTCCCCTCCCCTTTCCTTTTTCGTTTCTTTTTTCTTCTTACCTTTTCTTTCTCTCTCTCCCTCTCACACTCCTGTTCTTCTCCCTCTCCCCCTTTCTTTCTCCATCTTCCTCCTCCTTTCTTTTTCCCTCTCATTTTCCCTCTCCTTTTCCCTTTCCCTCTCACTTTTTCCTCTCTTCCTTGCTCCCCTTTCTCCTTTATCTTTCCCTTCCTCTTTCCTTCTTCCTCCCCCTCTTTCCTTCTCTCTCTGTCTCCTCCTTTCCTTCTTCCTCCTCTTCCCTCCCTATTTCCCCCTTTACTTCTTTCTCCTTTCCCTCTCCCTCTTTCTCTCTCTCCCTGTCCGTCTCCTTTTTCTTCCCCCTCTCCCTATATATGTAATTTTTATGCAAGTTCCATATGGAAATGAAGAAAAAGCTTCTTCCAATGGTTATATAAAAATACTGAACCATATAGAAACTTGATTTAGAAAAATCAGCAAGGGAAATTCTTAGTCATAATTACTAAGCAAAACAAAGATGGTAAATAATATATCGTATGTACGTTTTCATTTAGCTGAGGCAATGATGGACTTCATGTCACATTTAATGAGATGTCCATTAAATTTGCAGCAATTTATCAGGTGTGTGTGTGTGTGTGTGTGTGTGTGTGTGTGTGTGTGTGTGTGTGTGTGTGTTGGGAGGGGGAGAAGGGAAGCAGGATAGAGGGAGATAAAATGGGGGAGAAGAGAAAGGAGAGGAAAGGGAAACAAAGGGAAAGAGAGAAGAGAAGAGAGCAAAGGAGAGGACAGGAAAGGGGAGAGAGTGGGAGGAGAGTGAGACATAGAGAAAAATTGAAAAGAAGACTAAAGACAGACATAGAATCATAAATAAGCTTTAAATTGAAGTTAGGACCATTCAGGCTGACTATCAGGACCTGACAAGAATGAAGGACAATTTTTTGTCTCAAGGAAAAATCATTAATAATTACCTTTTGTTCTTTCTCTAGCTTTATAAAAATTGTTTCTCCTTCTACAGGCACCTTTTAGTGGTAAACAAATGCCTGACTGACTCTCAGAGCTTGGGTGTTTTATGTATTGTTAAATATAACCCTTATACATGTTTAGCTAAATTTCTTCTCAGTATTCAGTCAATGACATCACCCCCCACCAGCATAACATTTGGAACCCTCTCCCTCACATTTCTTGAGATGTCCTATGTGGTTTTCCTATGTTATCTATTTGAACAGAGCTATGTGGCACAAGGATATCAGTCCAGGAAGGAAATGAATATAGGAAAAGTACATACCTCTCACCACGAGCCTCTGGCGATGCTTGAAAATCCATGAAAAGATCCCTCAGAGTCCATTGAGGATGCTTCTGAGGAAAGTGGGCTGGGGGCCCAGAGTTTAAATATACCCATTGGCACAGAAGGTCCAGTTCTGCAAAAAGCACATGGCCCACAGCCCATCCTCAGCCCTGACACAGCAAACGAAGTAACAAAGAACAGATACAAGGCACCAGAAATAGAGACATCAACAAAAGAAACAGAGGAAAATCAAATAAATGGAATAGCCATTTCCTTCCTTCCCTCCACCCAATTTCTATCTCTGAAAATCATAGTGACCCTTTAAAACAGCTCAAAGTAGACCTCACCTATGGAATTTCCTTAGTTGCTCTGGCTAGAAATAATTTATCTCCTTACAAACTCTAGCAATTATTGTCCAGCCTTCATATGGAAATTACCATATGCTATATTCTACCATTTTCTTGGACATGGATAATTGACTTGTGTCACACAGTTCTGTTTGTGTGTGAGGTGCTGTTTGTTTCAGATTTGGACAATTTCATTTTAGGAAAGGGATAGAAACTTTTTAGAGCATCTCTAAGAAAGCAGCATCTCAAAGAAAACTGGGGGAAAACATGGATAGTTCTGCAACGACCTGGGAGAAAGTACCCCTCGGGGAGTGTATGGAGGGGAGATATGCTTATTGAGGGCAAAGATGGCCTTACTGTGGTGTTTCCCAGCAGCTGGTTTATATGACTATTGTGATCATATTGATGCTGATAGCTGGAAAATCATGATAATTAGAAATCTGAGGTGAAAAGCAGGAATTTTATGGAGCCTGTTTGTGATGTGTTTCTCACCCTGAGATCAAGGTGAACTGCATCACAAAAGAGCCTGCTTTCATGAAGGCATCAGGCAATGACTACAGAAATAAAAGGCTGAAGAATCTGGGGGAAGATAGAAGCAAAGTAAAGCAAGGTACTGTGATGCCACATAGTCAAAGAGGAATCAAGGCTGCCTCCTGATTCTTGAAAGGAGGTGGACGCAGCTGAGTGGAGAGCTTCCATGAACACAGATGTTTTTCTCAGGGAAATCTGAAACAAGAGTTTAGCAGCTCCACTATTCCACTCTTGAGTTAACTAGAAAAAGACAAGCCTTGCAACCCCTGCTGGGAGCTGAACTGATTGGAGGAAACAATTAGTTATTAATTGGCTGTTAACAGAACTGGCTGGGGAAAAGAGAAGCTTGTCTGCCTTTCCCTTGACATGACTTGATAAAAGGAGAAATATCTCAGAACCAGTCAAGAAAGCAGACCTGAAAACCTCCTCAAATCTCAAGCTTAGGGAAATTATTTTTGCTAAAATAATGTAATATTGCTTTAGAGATCTGCAAAGGAAACTCTCTAACTAGAGCTAGCTGGTGACACAATGGATAGAGCATTGGACCTGGAGTCAGGAAAATCTGAGTTCAAATCTGGATTCAGACACTTAGCTGTATGACCCTGGGCAAGTCACTGAAACTCTGTTTGCCTCTGTTGCCTCAGCTCTAAAATAGGGATAACAAGAGCACCTGCCCTACAGGGTTCTTTTGAAGATCAAGTGAGATAATAGTTGTAAAAAGCACTTAGCATGGTTCCTGACACATAGTAGGTGCTATGTAGATGATTATTTTTCCTCCCCTTTCCCTAATTGATTAGTCAATGAAGAAGCAAGGTCTGACCAAGTTGATGTTTTGGTGCATATGGTCCCCTAAAGAAATCAAAGGCATCAAAGCCTATACAAGCCATGATTTCTCCTGGGCACATGCACCTCCCTCCCAGCTTTCTCTAAATTTGTGCTCCTTCTTCCTTATGGGCACTGTGTGCATTGATGGGAGATTGTGAACCTAGCATCATGCCTGTTCTGTATGATTGTGATTACATATTCCTGATTTGTATTCTGTTTAACAAACGTTTCATGATTAAGAGAGAATGGTGGCATCTTAACTGATTTGTATTAGAGGAAGCAGAGGACCAAAGACCCAGGGATACAATTTCGAATAGTGGAAGTAGAAGGTTTTCATAGCCTCCCAGGGTGATTTCTAAGATGGTGCCTGGTAAAATCAAGCCAATGGGCCAAATCCAGCTGGAAGCCTATTATGGGAAGTCAGCAAACTAAGCATTTTTTAACATCTTAAAATAAAGTTTTATTGTATTTAAAAAATGTAAAAAACATTCTTAGCTCACAGACCATACAAAAATGGGCAAGCCATGGACAGAGTAGTTTGGTGACACCTGCTCTAAGACTCTGAGAGCTCTTTGCAACTTTGTGGCCCCTCCTGAACTTCTAATGGGATTGCAGGTTGGGTGAGTTAGCCAGCCCAGAGAGAAAAGAGAGTGGGGATGGGTACCTGAAATGTGCGCAGTGGCCACACTCATGCTGTATAAGTAACAAACAACGATCCTAAGCTTGGAGCTCAAGGGGCGTCTGAGATTAGATCATGTATCCACCTTATTTGAGAGATAAGAAAATTGATGCTTAACTCTCCGGCTAAAGTGGCCTTACCTAGCTTTTCAGAGGGGAAAAGCAGCTTAGCCAGGCCTTGAACTATAGTCTATTGATACCAAATCCAATCTTCTGTCTCCTGCAAAAGAGATATATCCAATCTCTTATGGCAAATGTTATTCTTCCTTTGGCTCTTGGGTTAACAAGACCCACATCATATGCTTTTAAAAAAGTCTCTCCCAGTACCTAGAATAATATCCTAAATATAGTAGTCTCAATAAATATATTTTCTGTAAATAGATAAATAACCACAAGGCAGTGTGTACACCAATCAGGGGACATCCTAAGCAGCAAAGGACAGAGAAGAATAAAAGAGGGTCTTTGTATCACCTTTTTCAGCAAATCCTGCAAAATATCCTCTTTGATAATAAGCAGTTGTCAAACACTTCTAAAAGTTTCAGGAAGTAGCAATCTCAGAGAAGCCTTAACGTGTTTCCCCCTCTGCATTTCAAATGATTGAATATCTTATTTTGCTACTTGATGATAAAGTTCCAAAATTACTGGCTTTAGTAGTTTAGCAAATAATCAGTGAGTGCCTGAAATGGAAGAGATTATCAATCCAACATGTTTTTGTCTACTTGGGGAGTCATTTCCCTACATATGGGGGCTCTGTCCAGCGGAATATACATTTTGATCACTTACACTTCACAAGGTATCTTGGAGTTTGAGGGCCAGCTCTTTTTTCATCCGTATTTATTCTATCTTTTTCCTTTGAAAAACTGGGATAATTAACTCTCTTGCCTTATGTAGTTTCCATTTATGATTTCTTGAAAGAAAGAAAGCTTTGAAAAACAAAGTTTTGTTAAAACCCCTTGTTTTTCAAATGTAGCTACCAGACTAAGCCTTTAAACCCGAATCAGGATTTTGCTTTTGCTTTTACTGACTTTTACTGACCTGCCAACAATAGGTCCCAGCCCAAGCTTCCCTTGCTCATTGTTTGGGTCTTGATAGCTCAGAGTGAGTATAAATAGCAATCGTTTCTATTCTAGCCAGAAACTCTGAGAGTCTTCTCCACCCATATTGGTTCTTTTATGAAGGCAAACTAGGCCATCTTTGGCCTCAATTCTTACCTACCCTTTAATTACTGAATGCGCATTACCTCAGTTAAACTGAGACTTGGAAAATACCTTAGGTTAAAAAGGTCAACGTCTCCTACTGCATTCTATCACCAATCATATTGAACTATGTCTTGCCACTGGACTCTGATGACTCTGGGGGAGTGAGGCTGATCACTTTGCATGGCTCTGCCTAACTTAAATCCAATTCACTTGCAAGTCTAGACATCTTCCTCCTGATGTCATTGATCCTCTTCAAGAACAAAGGACAAACAAGAATAATCTGTGACTCAGAAACAAAACACTTTTGAGGATGGACAGAGTGAAAAGAGATTAGGATAAATGGGGAAAATAGGATGGAGGAAATTACACAGGTAGCAATCATAACAGTGAAAAAAATATAGCAAGTTTCTCAGATAAAAAGCTCATTTCTCAAATATGCGCAGAACTGAGTCAAATTTATAAGACTGTAACTCATTACCCAACTGATAAGTAGTTGAAGGATATGAATAAGCAATTCTCAAATGCAGTAATCAAAGCTATCCATAGTCATATAAAAATGCTCTAAACCACTATTGATTAAAAATGCAAATTAAGACTCAGAAGTACCATCTCACACCTATCAGATTAGCTAATATGACAGAAAAGGAAAATGATAAATGTTGAAGGGGATGGGGAGGAAAATTCAACCATTTTGGAGAATAATTTGGAACTATGCTCAAAACTGTATATCCTTTGACCCAGCAATACTACTTCTAGGTCTGTATCCCGAAAAGAATTTTTTTTTTAAAGGAAGAAGATCTATATGTATAAATATGCACAAATGCAAATAGCCACTCTTTTTGTCATGGCAAAGAATTTGAAATTGAGGGAATTAGCATAAATTGAGGGATAACTGGACAAGTTGGGGCATGGTTGTGATGGAATACTATCGTGCTATAAGGAATGACAACCAGGATGCTCTTAGAAAAACCTGGCAAGAATTATAAGAACTGATGCAAAGTGAAGTGAACAGAACTAGGAGAACATTGTGCAAAGTAACAGCAAAATTTTACAAATGATCAACTATGAATGACTTATTTTCAGCAATACAATGATCCAAGACAATTCTGAAACAGTCATGATGAAAAAATACCATCCTTCTCCAGAGGAAAAAAACACCCCAAAACTGATGGAGTCTGGATGCATATCAAAGAATGCCCTTTTCAACTTTCTTTTTCTCTCTTTCTTTTTTACGTTTTCTTTCACATGACTACTATTGAAATATGTTTTGCATGACTATACTAAATTGCCTGCCATCTCAGGGAAGAAGGAAAGGAAGACAGGAGAAAATTTGGAACTCAATTTCTTTTTCTTTTTTTTGTTTATTTTTAGTTTACAAAATTCATTTCCACAAGATTTTGAGTTACAAATTTTCTCCCCATCCTTCCCCAACTCACCACCCCAAAACAGCAATTCCATGGAATACCCCTCCCCCAATTTGCTCTGTCCTATATCCTCCCCTGTGTCCCCTGCAACTTTCCAGTACAGCAAGATGCATCTCCATACCCTGGTGCCTGTATATCTTATTTCCCAGTTGCATATAAAAAAATAAGAATAATTTTTTTTAAACATTTGATTTTAAAATTTTGAATTCCACATTTTTTCCCTTCCCTTGTCACCCACTCTTACTGGGAAGATAAGCAATTCAATATAGGTTGTACATGTGTAGTTATACAACACATTTCCATAGTGGATACATTGTGAAAGACTGACTATATTTCCCTCTGTCCTCTCCCCCCTCCCATTTATTCTACTTTCTATTTTGACCCTGTCCCTTTTCAAAAGTGTATGCTTCTCTGATAAAGGCTTTATTTCTAAAGTATACAGAGAACTGAGTCAAATCTATAAGAATACAAATCATTCCCCAATTGATAAATAGTCAAAGGATATGAACAGGCAGTTTTCAGAGGAAGAAATTAAAGATATTTATAAGCATATGAAAAAAGTCTCTAAATCACTATTGATTAGAAAAATGCAAATCAAAACAGCTCTGAGGTACCACATCTCACTGGTCAGATTGGCTCAGATGACAAAACAGGAAAATGTTAAATGCTGGAGAGGATGTGGAAAAATTGGAACACTAATGCATTGTTGGAGTTGTGAACTGGAGAGCAATCTGGAACTCTGAGCAAAGGGCTATAAATAATTTCATGCCCTTTGACCCAGCAATACCACTTCTAGGGTTGTATCCCAAAGAGATCATAGAAGTAGAAGGAAGACACATATATACAAAAATATTTATAGCAACTCTTTTTGTGGTGGCAAATAATTGGAAATTAAGAGGAAGCCCATCAATTGGGGAATGGCTAAACAAGTTGTGGTATATGAATGAAATGGAATACTATTGTGCTATAAGAAATGAGGAGAAGATGGATTTCTTATTTACCGGGAGAGGCTTATACAAACTGATGCTCAGTGAGAAGAGCAGAACCAAGAGAAATCTGTACACAATTATGAACACAATGTATGTGTGATGACCAATTTTGATGGACTTCTGAGAAATGCAGGATTATAAGACAACTCCAAAAGACTCATCATGGAGAGAGATATCTACATTCAGAGAAAGTACTAGAAAGAATAGAATTTGAATGCAGATTGAAGCAAACTACCTGCTCTCTTTTTCTTGTTTGGTTCTATTTCCTCTTTCCCAGTGTTCATTCCCAGTGTTACGATCCTTCTTTATAACCTGACTAATGTCTAATGTGAAAGTATCTGCAGATCCTATACTTGATTGCATGCTGTAATAAGGGGGGTTAGGGTGGAAGAGAGAGAAGGGAAGAAAATTTGAAACTCTAGGGATTGTGGAACTGAATCTTGTACACTAAAAGTAAACAAACAAATTAATAAAGACAAAAAAAGTGTGTGCTGCTAACCACCCTCACCCCTAATCTGCCTTCTCATCTCTCATTCCCCCTGTCATCCTCTTCCCCACTACTTTCCTGTAGGATATGATACCAAATTTAGTGTGTATGTTATTCACTCCTTAAGCCAAATTCAATGAGAGCAAGGCTGACCCATTCCCTTTTGCTTTCCTGTTCTTCCACTCCATTGTAACAGTTTTCTCTTGCCTCTTTTATATGAGATAATTTACCCTATTCTATCTCTCCCTATCTCCTTTCATTATATTCCTCTCTCACTTCTTAATTTTATTTTTTAGATATCATTCCTTCCTATTCAACTGATCCTGTGCCATCTGTCTATATAAATGTACACATATATACACACACTCATATAGGTATTTATATGCACATATACCCCCCTATATAAACATGCATATATATGTATACACACACACATTTATGTTCCCTTCAACTATCCTCATACTAAGAAAAGTTTCATAAATTACAATTATCATTTTCCATGCAGAAATGTAAATAGTTCAACTTTAATAAGATCCTTATGATTTCTTTTCCCTGTTTACCTTCTCATGCTTCTCTTTCTTTCTATATTTGAACATCAAATTTTCTATTCAACTCTGGTTTTTTCATCAAGAATGCTTGAAAGTCCTCTATTTCATTGAATGACCACATTTTCCCCTGAAACATTATATTCAGTTTTTGCTGGGTAGGTGATTCTTGGTTTCAATCCTAGCTCCTTTGATCTCTGGAATATCATATTCCAAGTCCTTCAATCCCTTAATGTTGAAGCTGCTAGATCTTGTGTTATACTAATTGTTTCCACAGTATTCAAATTGTTTCTTCTTGGCTGCTTGTAATATTTTCTCCTGGACCTGGGAACTCTAGAATTTGGCTATAATATTCC
>CM053581.1:560463936-560480736 GCA_028627135.1 Pseudochirops cupreus | reverse complement strand
ATCGGTGAATTCTTTCAATTTCTATTTTGCCCTCTGGTTCTAAAATATCAGGGCAATTTTCCTTGAGAATTTCTTGAAGGATGATTTCTAGGTTCTTTTTTTGATCATGGCTTTCAGGTAGTCCAATAATTTTAAAATTATGTCTCCTGGATCTATTTTCCAAGTCAGTGGTTTTTCCAATGAGATATTTCACATTGTGTTCTATTTTTTCATTTATTTGGGTCTGTTTGATAGTATCTTGATATCTCATAAAGTCATTAGCTTCTATTTCCTCCAATCTAATTCTGAAGGAATTATTCTCTTCATTGAGCTTTTGAAACTCCTTTTTCATCTGGCTGATTTGGCTTTTTAAGGCATTCTTCTCATTATTTTTTTGAGCCTCTTTTGCCATTTGAGTTAGTCTATTTTTTAAGGTGTTATTTTCTTCAGTCAGCCTGTCAATTCTCTTTTCATGATTTTCTTGCATCATTGTCATTTCTCTTCCCAATTTTTCTTCCACTTCTCTTACTTGATTTTCAAAATCCTTTTTGAGCTCTTCCGTGGTGTATAACCCCTTCACATTTTTCTTGGAAGCTTTTGATGCAGGACTTCTGACTTTGTTGTCTTCCTCCAATTCCCAAAAAAGGAATCTAAGGTTTTGTCCCCCAAAAAGGAATCTAAGGTTTGATTGCTATACTTGCTTTGCTTCTTCTGCTTTCTCATGTTGCCAGTCAATTACTTGACTTTTTAGAGCTCAAAAGGTGGAACTCTGCTTCCAGAGAGGAGAGCTTTGTTCCAAATTGTTTTTGCAGCTGCTGGAGCTATTAGTTTGGTGCCCTCTCTGCAGCCCCCACAAACTCTGGCACACTGGCCACACACCTCAGGACCTCCACCCAAGACAGCAATCCAGGTCCAAGCAGGTTAAAGCAAGAACAATTACCCTTTTAATGGTTGCTTGGTTCCCCTACAACTTGTAGGCCAGGAGTTCTGGAAGCAGCCAAGCAGCTATGGCAGCACAGCTGCTGCACCTCTGCTACTTCTCATCCTGGGGGCAGGGTCCAGACTGAGCTCTTCCATCCCCCCCAATTCCAACAGAGTTACACACTGACCTTTTACTGGCTCTTTGGCATTTTTTGGTTGATAAGTCTGGAAAATGCCATAGGTACAGGTGATTCACTCTCCTGAAGTCTGCTCTAGCCATGGTCAGGGCCATCCTGAGGCTAAAACCACATGGCTTATGAGGGACTGTGACCTGCTCCCAACATGCTATGATGGACCCTTCCCGTAGGTCTGCTGGGCTGACTTCAGCAGGAGATTTGTTTTTCCCTGTCACTTTGTGGGTTCTGTAGCTCTAAAATTTGTTTAGAGTAATATTTTATAGGTATTTGAGGTGGTTATGGGGGGAGATCATGGAATTTTCCTGCTTCTATGCTGCCATCTTGGCTCCACCCCACAAAATTTTTAAAAAAATTAATGTTAAACCTTGTTTTTACATGTAATTGGAAAAAAATAGTAAATAGTAAAAAAGAGAAGGATCATTTCTTTGTCAGTGACTAGAGTAAAAGAGGAGAAAATTGGGAGTGATACTCAAAAAGAAATGTAGGATGGGGAGGAAAGGAAGCTCATGAAGGATAATATTTGGTTTCCCAATAAAGAAAGAAGAAAATAGGAGGATAAGAAGGGATGGCTAAAGGTGGCTCATATAGGGCATTTAAGAAATGAAGAGAACCCTGCACAACTTTGTTATTGGATGTCACAGTGAAGATCAATAAATTAGGAGGACTGAGGCACTGTGAAAGATGAAAGGGTAGAAGGTTCTATTGAGGTAGAAGTGGAGCACCTCATCTGGGTTCACTCCTCCAACCCACATTGGCAAAAAATAAATGAAAAGGAAATTTATCAAATGCTGCTTTTCATTGAAATTTTTCATTCATGTCCAGAGGGTAAAAATTTATCATCTTTTATGAAATTGTGGAATCTAACCTAATAAAGTTTTTTAAAAAGGGAAACCCATTAAATATTGGCTTCCTGGGACTATAAATACCCTAACATTATCTCCTACCTCACTTTAATCATTTCTGATTTTTTTTGACCTTGAGTTCCAATGCACAGTAATCTCATTTTGATGCCTTGTTGTGCTTGGTGATACTGCTCTCCTGAAGCCTATACCAGGAGAATACCAGACCCAGAGATTCTTTCAAATATAGAAAAGATATTGATTTTAGGCATTTGGATGTCCTGTATAGTGTTATCTAAGGTCCAGTCTTTGTTTGACCAAGATGTTGGTCCCAAGATAACTAATTTCTTGGTCATATTAAAACAAACAAACAGAATCATAGAGAATAAAAACCACAGATCCTTGAGATATTGAAGTATTAAGTTCTACTGTCCTAGACTTCACTAAATGGAAGGGTGTAAGTATAAAATCATTAATTCTTCCCCGGCTAGTTTAGCTATGTTCAATTAAACCAGTTTGTAGTTTGAATTCTTTCAGATGCTTAGGAAGTAATTTACTTCTAAGGCACAGCATAGTAATATACTATTATCCAGTTTGTTTATCATGGGGTTGTAGGGTCATAGACTTGAAGTCAAAAGGGACCTTAAAGACAACCAAATCCAACCTTCTAATTTAATAGATGAGGACAATGAGACCCAGAGAGCTTTCGACTCATCCAAGATCATGGTATCATAGATTAAGAGCTAGAAGGAAGGCTAAAAAAAAATGAAGTCCACTCAATTTGCAGATGAGGAAAAGGATGTTCAGAGAGGTAAGTGATTTGCCTGGGGTCACAGAACTAGCATGTGAGGCAGGATTTGAACTTAGTTCTTCCTCACCCTACTGTGCCCCTAGCATAATAGTTCTTATCTCTCTAGTTTATGTAATTTTTTTTTTATGCTGTCATTCTAGTAGGGTATGTTTACTACTGAAGTATTACATTGTCTGCATATTATACATTGCATTGGAAGAAAAACTCAATAGATTAATTTAGTGATTGTATTAAAATTCATCATAGACATGCCATGGTAAAATGCTTACCCAACAGACAGAATTGTCATTTTTTAATTCAATATTTTCTTTTTAAGTTACCTGCTGAGCATGTCATAAAAGCATCCTTTTGGAGATTCAGGTGGAACTACATGACAGTAGATTCTGACATTCTGTAACATTGCTTGGCGGTGGAAATAGCAATTCTTTCCTTCTTTTTTCTCTTGTTCCTGTGTTTTCCAAGTTTTACATTGTGAATTTTTTTTTTTTGATAATGAAGCATTTCATTGAAAGAAGCAACCATAATGGCATACATAGAGACCTAGCCTCAGGGATTCAGAAAGAGACTGACTTTAAGCTTGTTGCTGATACATCCTGTCTGTGTGTTCATAGGCAAGGCACATAATCTCTCGTTGTCCCCAGACAATTCTCTCAGATGATAGGTTGCAAAGCCAGAGAGTTCTTTGCATAGGTTGAAGGAATTTCCTTACTGGGATTATCTTTTAACCAATGAAATCACAGATTCAATCTAAACAACAAGAGTAACAACCCCATTAATCTTCCTATAAAAAGCAATCCCCAAATTCCTTAAATAACACATAGTGATCTGAAAGATACCATTCCTACTTCCTTATGAACTTAAATCAGTTCCGCTTGTCCTAATGAAGTGACTTGGAAAAGGTTCTGTGGGTATCAGGGACTGGTACTTCTGAATTTGCTGCCAGGCAGATTTGCAATAGATTCTGAGAACAAATTGGAATGGTGAATTGTAACCAGAGAACCTCTTGGTGGGCTTAGATTCCTCTTAATTTATTAACAAAGGGGAACTTAAGGCCATGTCTTCATGGATAACATCTTTCCCAACTAGACTGTTTTCTTGCCAAGAATAAATGTTTTTATTTCTCTTTCACATGTCCTCTTGGCATTGAAGGAAATGCAGCAGGAAGTATCTGAGGCCAAATGATACAACACTGTCTTGGGACATGGCTGGGAATATAGTTTGAAAAGCTATCCCAAGATGAGTCTGCAGGTGCTCTGAGAATGTCAGCCATTGACTTCTGACACTATTTTCTCCCCCACTGTGTCCAAGGCCATGGGCATTGTCTCTGAACAGCCTGCAGTCTGGTTCTCAGACACCTGCTGACCAGTTTTTCAAAGTTAGTTCCAGAAAGTCTAAAATGCAGTATCAGCCAGTGACCTGGTGACTGTGCGTCAGTGGTCCAATGGCAGTGGACATGTAGCCTGAATGTGTATATGGTACTATAGGATCAAAGATTCGATATGGAGGGGGTATTAAAAGCCATCAGATCTAAGTCCTTCCTTCGACAACTGAGGCTTAGATGACTTGTCCTGGGTAACTTAGCCAGCAGATACCTAAGGTAGGATTTGAGCTTGGATCTTCTTGACTTCAAGCCTTATGATCAATCTACTTTTCCTCCTGGTTACCACCAATGGGACTTAGAAAATATCCAAGCACAGTCCTTAATGTTTTATTTATCTGTATGAGAACATGTTGATAAAAAGGCATTTTCCCAGTGACCTAACCCTAAGATGACAGCACAGGACTTAGAAATCAGAACTTTATGATGAAATACTTTATAGAGATGGTTGACTCATTAGCACATCAGGACTGGCTACTTATCCCTAAGTTCACTGCTTAATTTTTTGCATGATTTTATGTTTACTTCTCCATAAAACACTATTAAGAGAGGCTTTAAGAAAAAGAAACACTCAAGGTGGAGTGTTAGTAAGATTCTTTTTGGTTGATTGGCTCCAGGAAATCTGGGTTCCAGTCTTATCTCTGATGCTTGTCAGATTATTGAATTTAGAGGAAGAAAAAAAGGTGAGACTAACGTCTAATTTATCTCCATTTGCTAGAGGAAGGAAAGGAGACCAATGTGACTTACTTAAGACCACACAGTAGGGTCATAGATTCATAACTGAAAGGAATTGGAGAGGTCCCTTCATTTTGTAGTCTAGAAATTTGAGATACAGAGAAGTTAACTGATTTGCTTAGTGTCAAAGGGAATATGTGACAGGCAGGATTTGAAATTGTTTAGTCTGATGCCAAAACTAATTGTATTTCCATTTTACAAGTTATTACCTTCTACTCTTGCTAATTCTGTGACTCCATGGATGTAGAAAGCCCAACCTTCTCAGCTTTAATTTCCTTCTCTGTAAAAGAGGGAGAAAATAATCTTTGTATTACCTAACCCAAAGAATTGTTGCAAGGAAAGCTCTAAATAAAGATTAAAGATCTCTAGAAATGCAGGTTATGATAAATGGAATTGGACAGCAAGATGGATTTTCAGGAGTCCACCTTGATAATCATAACATTTAGTATTCCTATAGTATTTTAAGGTTTCCAAAATACTTTACAAATATTATTTCATTTGATTTTCACAATAACCCTGGGGGTGGGTAAGTGGTATTTATCATCCCCATTTTATAGATGAGGAAATTGAAATAGTCATGAAGTGATTTGCCCAAGGTCACAGTTACTATGCGTCTGAGGCTAGATTTGAACTGAGGTCTTCCTGAATCCGGGTTCAGTTCTCTCCCCATTGTGCCAACTAATTGCTTCCCCTTGTACATGATGGTTTCTCCATTAATGAATGAGATTTCAAACAGACTAATGAAATACATAAATATATGCACTCCTAACATTAAGCATCAATTGTATGGATTAGCTAGCACCATAGACTATTGTCTCATTCTGGGGAACACTTGGATTTCAGCTGAAAGTCAGGATTTCTTCTGTCATTTTCCTCACAATTTTATATGCTTCATCATGATAATTTCATGGAATCCATTGCCTCACACCCCTTGCAAATGGCCCAGAGTTTACATGGCATTTTTGGAAAGTTTTTGTTCAGGACCATTAAACCAGACTCCTTTTGCCCCAAAAGGAGGGAAGTGAGAGGAAGAGAGAGCAAGAATGGTTGTAGGTTTTATCTAAGGCTCTGCTCCTGATCCCCTTTTGTTGCTTTATATATTTGCTCTCATGGTGAACTTATTTGGCATTTTAACCACTTTGTAATCTGGCTTCAACCTACTTTTCCAGGCTTTTTATATTATTTCCACACACCTTCCATTTCTTGTCTTTTACTTTCATATAAGTTTCCCCCAATGTTTGGAATGCCTTTCATCCTCATTTCTACTTCTTATAATACTCCATTTCCTTCAAAGCTCCATCTAAGGGTCTTCTTTTACTAGAGGCCTTTCTGGATCTCAACTGTTTGTGCTCATTAAAATTACCTTGCTATTACTGCATATGTTATATTTTGGATCTATATATCATCTGCCTTTCTGTATGCATCTTATCTATCTCTGTCTGTCTGTCTATCTATCTATCTATCTATGTATCATCTATCTTATCTATCTATTCATATATATCTCATCTATCTATCTTCTCTCTATATACCCATATAATCTATTTATCTCTATTTAATCTATCTATCCATCTGTATACCTATCTACCACCTGTCTATCTGTCTACCTATTTATCCATATATCTATCCATTTACTTATCTATTACATTTTTTGTTTTTCTATTCATCTGTCTCTTTCGCTCTCCTTTCCCCCCTCTCTATCACACCTATCTATTGTCTTACTGCCTGTCTGTCTGTCTGTCTATCCATCTATCAGTCTGTCTGTCTGTCCGTCCGTCCATCTATCTGTCTATTATATATCTATTTGCAGGTTTATCTTTCTATATCTATAATCTATCCATCCATCTGCCCATCTGATATCTGTCTATCATCTATCTACATTTTCACCCAGTAGATGCAAGCTCCTTGAGCTAAAGAACTCTTTCTTGTCACTGCATCCTTGACACCTGGGTAAGTACTTAATAAACACTAATTGATGGAATTATTATTAATAAATATTTGTGAATATAGCCAGTGATACTAAAGGAATTCTACAAATCTCCATGAATCACTTTTTTTTAGATTTAGCAAAGATTGGTAGCCTCATTTATCTACCTCAGCATAAAGTACACACCCTCAAAAATCTCTGCCATGGTCAGACTATATGCATGGCTAAAACTAATCTTTGGAGATTAGCTAAAAAGGCAGCTTCATTTTGCTGTCACCCAGAAGGAAGTAGTGAAGTGCACAAAATCATGTAAATAATGTACATATCTAATTGTATCCTTTTCATATGAAAATGTCTAGGTGGTTTATATATTACTAATAAATCCTGTAATTTGTTTAAGGTAGGTAAGTTAAGCTCACTATGTTGCTGAAATCTTGAACTTTTTGACTACAGTAGAGCTTATATTTTCAAAAATATTTTGCTGATATACTAGAAAAAGTGCCAAAGGTATTAATTTAATCATATGTTCCCATTTTAATGTTTTAAAGATTTTATTTTTATTTAAATGGCATAGATTTATGTTACCTTGTTCCAAAATGGTTCCATGATCATAGAAATATTTCCATTTCACTAGAATGTTATTCATGCATTTGAAAACCTTGAACAAAGGACATTTCCCAAAATGAAAGAGAGTGTTTTCACTATACAATGGCTAAACAGAAACAATGTATGACAGAAAATTGAATAGCTGCTAAGAAAGAACCTTAATTGCTAAGATCTTTAAATATGTGTATATATATATATATTTATATATATATAAATCTATATCTATATATATATATATCTATTTATAAACCTGTAGCCTTCGCTCTATCTATAATCAACGATTTCTTTTTTCTGTGACTTCCTTGAGCATATTTCTGTTTTAAAGTAGAAACAGAATACTCAACTTCATTTCAAAATGCCTAGGGGGCATTCTCCTTGAAATTCCCAGAAACAATGGACTCCTTCTTATCTTGCATTAATAGAAATGCACAATAAAATAAGAATGTTAGAATTTGATGGTTAAAATCAGGTCTTCTAGGCCATTATAAAGTTGCCTGACTCTCTGCTTCTGGCAATGTCTGCCTCCCTGTTTTTGGTGTGTATGTGTGGGGGAAAAAATCTAACATAATGCCAGGAAAATCATAAGATTTCTTGCATCCATTTATAAACTATTAATCGGATTCACTAATTTATGACTAAGTCCTTGTTCATTGATTTTCTACACCACTGATAAGTGAACCCAGGCTCAAATCTATATATCTTGGATAAGTGATGATAATATCTGTATTTCCATGCCACTTCTTAATTTCTGAACCACTTGCTCATTTATTATTTCAAGATCCTTGCAATAACCCTCTCAGGTAGGTAGAAAAGTATGTATTATATCCATATAACAGATAAAGAAACTTTGACAATAATGAATGAATTTAGCATGCATTAAGTGTCTGCTAGATTTTAGGCATTGTGTTAGGTGGTAGAGAAACAAGGACAATAATGACATTTTCTGTCTCCATGATCCTTATGTTTTTTCAAGGGAAACAACATTTACATCTAGGCATAAACACAACATATATACTAAGGAAACACAAAGCAATTTGGGGGCATTAGGAGCTAGGGGTAGGAGAAGAAAGGCTTCATATATGTGGCATGAGCTTTGAAATAATCTAGGGATTCTTAGAGGTAGCTGTAAAGAGAGAGTGTGTTCTAAGCATGTTTGACAGTCCATACAAAAGCACAGGAATGAGCAATGGAATGTCATGTGTGAAAAACATCAAAGATGGTTCACTTTAGGATGGAAGGTGTGTGAAGTGTAGAAATTGAAAGTAACTTGGGAAAGTTTGGCTGAAGTCAAATTGCTAAGGCTCTTAAATTTCAAGTAAAGGCATTTTTTTTTTTGATCCTAGAGGGCTACTGGAACTTTTTGAACTAACCATTTACTGTTAAACCTATACTTTAGGAAAATCAATCTGGCAGCTGTTTAGATGCTGGATTAGAGCAGAAAGAGATTGTGGGTTGGGTGACCAAGTAGGAGAGCATAGCAGTAATCTAAGAGAAAGATTATGATGGTTTGAACAAGATTGGCAGTGGTATGACTAGAGGAAAGGGGGGCACATGTTACAGATGTTGTGGAAGAGGAATTGTCACCACTTGGCAACTGATTGGGCATGAATCTCACAGGGATGAGGGAAGTAGAATGAAAAATCAAGCATTGTTTTGATAGTGGGCATCTTGTTTATTGGGATATCTCCTTTAGGATGCTTTTCCTTACTATTTTTCCCACTTAATAATATTTTATTTTTCTAATTATATATACAGTTTTCAAAATTCATTCTTATAAAATTATGAGTTCCAAATTTTTCTCCCCTGCCCTACTCCCCAAGATGGAATGTAATCTGATATAGGTATGCATGTATAATCATATTTAACCTATTTCCACATTAGTCATGTTATGAAAGAAGAATTAGAGAAAAAGAAAAAAATGAGAAAGAAAAAAGAGAAAATGGTATGTTTCAATCTGCATTTAGACTCCATTGTTCTTTCTCTGGATGTGGATAGCACTTTCCATCATGAGTCTTTTGGAATTGTCCTAGATCATTGTATTGCTGAGAATAACTAAGTCTATTATAGTTGATCATAATACAATGTGGCTGTTATTGTATACAATGTTCTGGTTCTGTTCACTTCACTCAATATCAGTTCATGTAAGTCTTTCTAGGTTTTTCCTAATTTTTTTTTTGACCAAAATTTTTTTTATTTAACTAAATCTCTATTTCATGCATAAGCATGATGGATTTCCCCAGTTTATTGGACTTTGGCAATTCAAAGAATAAAACAAAAGAAAAAACACAAGCAGCCTTGTACAGAACAGTGAAATGCCAAGGATAAGGGTAGTCTACAGTTTTACTGTGGGATAAATATATATATTTTTAAAGGCCTCCCTCCCTTTGCCTACATCAACTATAACTTCAGGTCATTAAATACAGACAAATTTTTAAAATCACTTCTTTTCTTCTCCAAGGTCCTCAATGCTATCATTATCCACCTCTGGCCACTTCTCCTGTATTATATCAATAATGTCGTCTGTAAAGTCTTCCTGAATGATGGTTTCATCCTCCCCTGTAACTGAGGCACCACAGGAGAATTTCTGAGCAAAAAACCTTTATGCTTCTTTAAGGTCAATCTCGAAAGTTGCAAGACCACACACTCTTGTCACCTATTTCTTCTTTGCTCTAGGAATTTTGGCTATTGTAACCTTTTGCAAAGCTGTCTTCTTTTATTCTTTTATCTGAACCCTTCCACCTCCTTTTTGCTTTTTCTTCTCTTATTTCCCTGCTGTTCCTGGGCCTTCCCTAAGTCCAGGTTCTTGTTTAGGTGAATTTTCTACAATGAGTTTTGCAAACTCATTTGGAAAATTCTTCTCTAATCACTGTCTACATTTAGCAACATCAGGCACATATTCACAGTACTCTGTTGGTAATGAACAGACTCCGCAGTAAAGGACTTGCAGCCGGTAATCTGTCTAGCTTGGGGCTGCTCTTCAGATTTCTTCTGCAATCAGGGGCTGTGGACTCAGGAAAATGTGTAGCCGGAGGCCCAGGGCTTGTTGTGAGAAGGCCCTTTCTAGGTTTTTCTGAAATTTGCCTACTCGTCATTTCTTTTTTTCATGGGATGCAGTCAAAGCAGGCCTTTTTAAAAAAAAATAATTAACTTATGAATGAATTTATTTTTAGTTATCAACATGCACTTTTGTAATATTGTGAGTTATAAATTTCCCCCTCCCTCTCCTCTCTTCTCCCCAAGATGGCCTGCAATCTGATACAGGCTATACATGTAAGGTTATATTACACATATTTCCATATGCATCATGTTGTGACAGAAGAATCAGAAAAAAGGGGAAAATCATGAGAGAGAGAGAAAAAAAAACCAAACAAACAAAAAGAGAAAAATATATGCTTTGATCTTAATTCAGGCTCCATAGTTGACGATGGTGAATAGCATGGGAAAAGGCTGGAAAGTTAAGACCTGTGAGGAATAATTTATAGTGAAGTTTCCCCATTCTGAAAAATCAAATCTAGAATGGCTTCAGTATTCACTAAGCCTAGATTTAGGTCACCTGACCTTCCAGCAATCTGGGGCTTAGAGCAATGGAGACCCTTCCCCAGAGCCAGCTCAGCACAAGATATGCCAAATAAGGTTAAGACTGCTTTCATTGGATACCCACATGTTTCTGGGTTCTTTGTCCCCCACACTTAGGTTGTGGGTCAGCCCCCCTACCAATAAGAGTGAAGGCCAGTTGGGGGGGTTGGGTTTCTGCATTAGAAGATTATGTAACCATGGGCTGGCTTCTACCTTTTGTTTTCTCCCTGCCACCATGTGGGAGACAGGGGCAGAGTCCTTTCTCATGAGAAAGAATAAAGACCTTTTCTGGCCTTAGATTCAGACTCTGAACTCTTTCATCTCACACAGACCCAATATGGAGGGCACTTTAAGCCAACCCATGGAGTTTATATTTTATTCCTCAGACAATAGGTAACCACAGAAGATTTTTGAGCCTAGGAGTGACATGGTTAAAACTGTCACAACCCAGTCAGTCACTTAGTATTAATTAAGTACCAATTGTGTTCCAGCACTGTGCTTTAGAATAATTATTGTAATGCTAAGAAGGAAGATAGATTAGAGAATGGGAGGCCCTGCAAGATGGAAGATCACTGACATAGTCTAGGCTGAAGTAGGGACAGTAGTGGAGGTGAGCATATGAAAGTAGGGAAGGGGACAGATGCTGGAGATTTTGTGAAGATAGGATGGATGGAGGCATGACTAAGTTATTCAGATGCATATTATACAATGTGTGGAGTAGTCTTGTGTCTCGCTTTGACTCATCTTTCTTTCCATTACCTGCTTGCTGGTTAATTTCCTACTCACGAGCATTTAGACCAGAGAGAGGAAAGAAAATGAAAAAGAACTGAATTCTGTCAAAGAATATTGGTAGCTAATAGCTCCAATAATGGCTTGGTAGAAAGAGAGAGATGCATAACTGCTTCACTTATCAAACATGAAATCAGTTAATTGGCCCTTTAAAAGGAGTAAGCAGTTCTGTTCTATAATGAAGACTGCTCAGTCAGCCCTTCGCTAGAGGTGGTAAAATGACATCAACAGAATTAAGAAAGAATATAGAAAGGTGAAGTTTTAAAAAGCTAACAGCAGGATCTAAAAGGTTTATCTCCCATGTAAGCATTTGGAAGAAACAAAGGCTATGCTGGCAGAGGAGATAAAACCAAAGGAATGACTTTGGATTCCTTTGGGAGATCAGTGAAATGTGGACTCATACGGGATCACTATGCCATATAGATCTACAGAATCTCTGAGATGCAAGGGGCCTCAGTGGACATCTATCCCCACCACAACACACATAAGTGGTCATTCATCCTTTATTTGCATACGTATATTCCACTACCTCCTGAGAAACTTCTAACTGTTAGGCAGTCTTTTCCTTGGCCATCTTGTCACACCATTGATTCATATGGAGCCTCCCATCCACTGAACTTTAGTGAGTGAATTGGGTGAGAAGAGATCTGTTTCATACAAACTTTCACACTTCTTCCATGTTTATGGGTATTGGTTTTTTGAGCCTGGGTTCAGGAAGTAGCAGAGAAGGACATCCCGAGAAGGTCCCTTTATTTATATTTAGTAGGAGGCTAAAGGGAGTCTGGATTTGCCACTGAAACTTGTGAGGTATATGCTATCCAAACCATCTTGATCTATTGTTTGGCGATGCCCAGAGGATTCCCAATAAATCAGACTGATCCCTTTAGAACTTGGTGACCTGCTCTAAGAAACCAGCAGCACTGTTGGTAGTAACCAACATGCTAAGGATGCTTTTATATTTAAAGCAAAACACTGATCCGTAAAATATTTTCCATGTGGAAACTGGGTAATGGCAAGGGGAGACCAGCCTTTATCATGTCTTCTAAACAAATAAGCAAAACCCAAACCTCACATGCACACAGCAATAATAGTAACCTTTGATGAATATGAGTGAGGAGGGCTAGATTGAAATCCTTAATCTGCCACCAACTAGTTTTGTAAACTTTGACATCTCATACTCAAATTCTCAGATTCCTTCTTAGTAAAAAATAAAATGGGATAATAATGCCTTGGAGAGACCACATGGCATATTGGAAATTGTGTGGGATCTGGAGAGAGAGGTTGTTATTGTTGTTCAGTCACTTTTTCAGCTGTATCCAACTCTTTGTGACCCCCTTTGGGGTTTTCTTGGCAGAGATAGTGGAATGGTTTGCCATTCCCTTCTCCAGCTCATTTTACAGCTGAGGAAAATGAGGCAAAACCAGTTAAGTTACTGTATTAGCAAGCACCCTAGCACACCCAGGAAGGCGTGCTAGCAAAGGCTCTTTTGATCTGTTTTATAAAAGAAAGACAACTTTAAAAGGTTTAACAATCCTACTTTCATTACAAAGAAAGAAGTGAGTATGGCAAATACAAGCAGAGAAAATTAGCACAAAGACTAACAGACAGGGCTCCAGTTCTCTGAACATGAAAATATTATTGTGCACATTACATACATCGCTGGATCTAGGGAGCACAGACATCTAAGCTGTCAGGGCCTCTGAACATACAGTTACTCAGAGTCTCGACCAGGAAATCAAAAAATCCTTCTCATGAGCAAACCCCCAGAGCAAAATGACAACCTTCCAGAATATATAAAAAAGACTCGGCATCTGATTAGTTGAGTGTTGAGGAGCTTGAAAATCCTTGTGCCCCAACACTTAATTGGAAACTCCCAGAGCCTGATTAGCTCTGGGCCAGGGCTCTATGTGCCTATTAATGGACAGGGAAGATCTTCAAATTCTCTCAGCATTAAAGTTACTTTCCCAGGGTCACACATCTAGGAAATGTCTGAGGCCAGATTTGAACTTAGGAGAATGTCTTCTTGACTCCTGGCTTGGCATTCTAGCCACTGCACCACCTAGCTGCCCCTGGGGTGAGAGGACCTGGGTTCCAATTCCATCTCTGCTGTGTACTAGTTTCATGACTTTTGGTAATTCACTGAACCTCTCTAGGCCTGAGTTTCTTCATCTGTGAGATGGGAGGGCTAGAGCAAGGATCTTTTATTTCATTACAGCAACAAGAACACTGGATCTGGAGTCAGGAAGAACTGAATTCAAACCCAGTCTCAGACACTTGCTAGCTCTGTGAGCCCAGGGCAAGTCAATTAACCTTTGCCTGCCTCATTTTCCTCATTTGTAAAATAGAAATAATATTATACATATAAGTATATCTATGTATTAATATAATACAATAAAGATAATATAATACGACACAACATAATATAATATGATATGACATGGCATAACATAACATCATATCATATCATACAATATAATATAATGTAATATAATATAATATATAATATAAAACATGACATGACATAAAAACATAACACAATACAACAAAACATAACATAATATAATATAAAAAAACATGACATGACATAACAACATAACATAACATAACATAGCATAACATAACACAACACAACACAACATCACATCACATAACATAACATCACATAACATCACATAGAAATAATATTAGTACCTACTACCCTGGGTTGATGCGAGGATAAAAGGTGATAATATTTGAAAAACACTTTGTTGAAACAGGTGCTCCTTTCCCTGATGCAGATTGAAACTCCTCAGTAACTTAGTAGACAGATCTTGAGGTTTGTTGTGGCCAAAAAATTCTATCATTGTTACTCTGTGGCCAACACACTGGTGAATCTCTTTGACCTTGACTCATGCCTTGTATGAGAGACACGCTGCATATCAGTAAGGCATCCTTGAACCCACAATTTTAACTGGCTCTTGTTTTACCTGAGATAAGACACACAGAAGGGAAGCAGCAAGAAATAGTCTCTCACATGCTTCACATCCCAACCTGTCATTCATTGCAGCCATTTTCCTGTGATTCTCCTTGCTGCTTTACCTTCTATATCCCTGGATCCCCAGAGATGCTAAGGGACTTCAACTACCCAGTTCTGGAATTCATAACCTGAAACTAAACTGTCCTGATTGATAAGAGACTAAGTGGCAAGTCATGAAGCCTGTTATATTTAGCTGATCCCAGACTAGACCGAGAGCAGTGAATAGAGTGCCCAGCCAGAAGTCAGGAAGACCCGAGTTCATATCTGCTCTCACTAACCAAGTGACCCTGGGCAAGCCACTTAACCCTGTCTGCCTCAGTTTCCTCAATCTGAGAAATGGCCAACCAGTTCAGTATCTTTTCCAAGAAAACCCCAAATAGGGTCACAGAGAGTCAGATGTGACAGAAAAATGACAACAACCACAAAAGACTAGACCTTGGTTCTCCTCTCATTCCACTCTGTCCCCTTGCCATCCACCCTGCCACTGATGTATACTTATTTACTTTCCATCTCTTACTTTGGGGATTATAATCTAATCACTTCTACTGTTGCCTTTTGAAAGGGTGTTGATCAGCTCCTATATTTCTCCACATACCATCCTTTGCTCTTACCACACCAAAACACCCTTTGCTGGCCACCATTCCCTCAACAGTATGTAATCTCTTTGAAGGTAGGGACTCTCCCAACTTTGTATTTGGATCTGTGTCACTTATTGCAGGACTGGCACACAGTAAGAACTGACAAAATGCTTTTCAGTCATTAATTTCATTCATACCAGGCCAGAAATTGGGACATGAGAAAGAACTCACCTGGTGACTTTCTGTTTTTAATTAGGTATTTCTAGAGAGTATATGATACATTCCATTGTAAAAGTGCTGGCAGTGCCCTGGGGCAAAGCCCGATTGACCACACTCTTGTTAAGACTCTCCTTGGATGTTTTTCAGACTGGAAGGACCTTCCAGTACTTGTATTCCTCTGGCATATACTTTGAGAACTCAGTCACTTGTGCTATATAAAGGCATGTTATTTTTGAGAGTAAGAGAGAAGATGGCAAAGCACAGAGGTGTTAAACACATGGCCCGTAAAACTCCAGAGTGCAGCCTGCATCAGATTAAAATGTAATTGGCAAATATTTGACAAAATTTTAAAAAGGCGGGGGTAGCTAGGTGATATAGTGGAAGATGAGTCTTCCTAAGTTCAAATCAGGCCTCAGACATTTATTAGCTGTGTAATCCTGGACAAGTCTCTGAACCTTGCTTGCCTCAGTTTCCTCATCTGTAAAATGAGCTGGAAAAGGAAATGGCAAACCACTCCAGTATCTTTACCAAAAAAAAAAAAATGCCAAATGGGATCACAAAGAATCAGATATAACTGGAAATGACTGAACAACAACATTAAAACATGCATAACACATACACAGCATGAAGATGCTGTGTGACTTGAAGGAAGCCAGAATAGATGTTGTTGCCTCCTTCTCTTTCACCCTTCTCCGAGGAGGTTTTAATTCCTGCCAGAAGGGGTAGCAGGAGGTTGTGGCCAAAAGCTTAGCCTCTCCATTCTCCCTAGGGTGTGTGTGGGGTGGGGTGGGGGACTACTAGGCTAGAATTAATCTATCTGCTCTCTTAAATATTAGTTTAGGAGATGTAGTTTTCAAATTCAAGCCAAACTTTGGATAATTGTTGCTATAATAGTGGGAAGTTGTCCCCGAAACTGTATTCAAGATAGCTCCTTTCCCACCAAATACCATTCCACAATGAACACACAGAGCAAAAGCAAAGAAACCCATTTATCCAAATAGTAGCAAAACTGAAATCAGAGGAAGTCTACATGGGAGAATTATACCAGAGAATACAGAGTGAAGGAGAACTCCTATTGGGAGCAAGATAATAGAGAGGAGAGAGAGAAGAAAAGGGAGAGGAAGTGGGGTTAGGGAGAGGGAGAGAGGTGGGGGAAGAAGGGAGAAAGAGACAGATAGACAGAAACAGAGGGGAAAGACAGGGAGGGAGAGAGAGAGAGAGAGAGAGAGAGA
>CM053581.1:560440467-560463436 GCA_028627135.1 Pseudochirops cupreus | reverse complement strand
AGAGAGAGAGAGAGAGAGAGAGAGGGAGGGAGGGAGAGAGGGAGAGAGGAATTTGTTCTAGATCTCACTCAAAGAGGAAGTCCCCTAAAATCTCTAGTGTAGCAAGCTGGGGATAGCTGAGGAGCATGCTGTCTTTCCTACTTGCTACCATGCACATAGTAGGTGCTCAGTAAATTCTTGTTTAATTGAATCCAAAGCTAACCAGACTCAGAACTTGCCTGTGTCAAGGTTTAGGGTAAAATGAATGAACTTCTATTTTTGGTCATTAAGCGATGTCATTTCAAATACTGATGGCACATATACCACTGAAATGCTTCATTTTAATGCTTACATTTGCAGGGCAAACCATTAGCTTGATTTATTGGGAAACAGCAAACTTATTTAATCGGAGCAGACACCCTGCTGTCAGGAATTCGACAGTAATGATGTTTTTGGTTGCTTTTCAGTGACTGAAATTAATATTACTCATTTGTTAAGTTAATTCTTGGATGAATACTGTCAATAAATATCTGAATGACTGCAGCGGATAAAGGAGAAAAGGATATTGACATCAGAAGCTGCAACCTGGTCAAAATAAGTCATAAGGCTCTAAGGTTTTCTTCTTTTTTTTCCTGGAAGTTTTATAGTTGGTCTTATTTATATAAACTGATGTATTAAATTTAAAAAAAAAATTGTATAGGGTAGATACTGTAAGCTATAGAGAAGGAGCACTGAATTTATGTTGTCAGTGTGACCTTACATATGAGTTCCTTCTCTTCTCTGGGTCTGTCTCCTCCAACTGTGAAATGAGGAGATTAGGCAAAAGGACTTTTATGGTCCCCTCCAGCTTCAAATTCAGCTTTGAGGTGATCAGTCTCCACCTCCATGAGTGGAGGTTACTTTTACTCTTTATCTATGCCTCAAATTCTGTTTTTTACTCACAACTTATTTAACCACCCACCAAATTCTCTAGTTTATATATTATGCTGTCATCTCTTTTTTTAAAGTGAGACATCATCATCACTAACATTTTATAGTACCTACTGTGGGTCAAACACTACTATGTGCTTTATAGATATTATGTACTTGGATCTTCAAAACAACCTGGGACAATAGGTGTTATTATTATTTCCATTTTAAAGATGAGGAAACTTAGGAAGACAGTAGTTAAATGACTTGACCAGGGTGTGACTATGTCTGAGTAGTATGTTTGAGGCCGTATTTGAATTCAGTTCTTCCCTACTGTAAGTCCAGTGTTCTCACCACTGTGCTACCTAGCTGCCTCAGAGATATAGTCCAGGAGAGCTGTTTTCACCATAACTTTTGTTTTCTAAGAAACCATTTGGTTTGGGGTTCTCCTCGCTCCTTCTTTACCACTTTAGTTAGGACTTTCATTCACGTATTGTCTTCCTGAAAAATAGAGTTTTGAAAGCGTATCTCATATCATGCTATGAAATCTCAGGTTATGTCACAAATGGATAGCTCAATATCAGTTCTGAAATGATTTCATTCTTCTGAAAATTTTAGATAAAGCAAAAAGTGGGAGAATATGTCTCCTTCCTTTTCTCTCTTCTTCTCTCTTCTTGCCTCCCTCTTTTCCTTATTTCTCCTTCCCCTTCTCCCTCTATCTCTATCTCCCCTCTATCCTTCTTTATCTTCAGACTCTCCCTCTTCTCCCCTTTCCTCTTTTTATTCTTCTCCCTTTTATTCTCCAGTTGTAATGATCTGTGTTACTAGTGGTGGAAAACAACTTCATTCCAGAATTCTGGAATTTGTGGGCCTCTCTCTAGTCTCATCCCATCTCTCCCCTCATGTCCAGATCCAATTGCTTTCTGGAGATTGACTTCTAGATATTCCACATTGCCTCAAGTTCTGAACCATAACCTTTCAACTTTGTCTTCTACCTTCTCTCTTTGTTAGTGGCATCACCATTTACCTAGTCACCTCTCCTTGAAATTCAAGGCATCTTTGATGCTTCTTCTTCCTTACCTCCAACATCCAATTAATTTTCAAATCCAGGGGTGAACCCAAACTTCACAGAACAAGTCCCCTTAATGAAAGGATTTTTTCTAGAATACTTGGCGTTAGTCAAAAGGCTGCACCCAAGGACCTAGAGGGCCACATGTGGCCTCGAGGCTACAGGTTCCCCACCTCTGGTCAAGTCCTATTTATGTCTGAAATCTGTTTCTGCCTTTCCATTCCCATCAATCTTAGTCACACTTGCATTTTCTAATCTTTAAAATGAGAGGTCTGGATTAGGTGACCTCTCTAACTTCATTCACCTCTAAGTAGATCATGTATGATCTAAAATGGACTGTGGGATCTAAGGACACTATCTAAGATGTACAATTTCCATTTCCATTTCATTCAAACTCTAGTGTGTTGCAAAACAGAACATCTCAATATTTAAAAAAATAATAATTGGGGGAAGGTAGGTGGCACAGTGAATAGAGCACCAGTCCTGGAGTCAGGAGGACCAGAGTTCAAACCCACACTCAGACACTTGACACACTAGCTGTGTGACCTTGGGCAAGTCACTTAACCCCAATTGCTTTGCCTTCCCCCCTCAAAAATAATAATTGTTTCACTGATGTGGGCATTTCTTCCACTGAGACAGTTATGGACCTTCAAGGTCTTCCTATGACATTCTCCTTGGGTAGTGACACCTACTTCCTATGTTATCTCCCCACTCCAATATACTTCTTATATAGAAAGGATTTTTTTTTACTAGGTGAGAAGTTGTACTAGGATGTCATTTTCCCACTATATTAAGTTCTACCAAGGACTTTCTCCATAATTTTTTTCAAGAAATCAAGACTTAGGAAGATCATCAGATTTGCCTAAGGCCACAGAGGTAGAAAGAGGAAGGACCAATGTACAGACACAACTTTCTTGACTGCCTCTGGAATTCTTTCCATTGCCCCATGCTGCCTCTTTGAAAAGCCCTAAGGCCTTCCAACTCATAGAATTTTTATGTAATATATTTGGTTTGAGGGGAAGGGCTATTTATTACAGTCTCTTGTGTATTATCACATTTTTCTACCACATTCTAAAGTTAACCATCAAGACATTACATGGCACTGATGATTGCTTTCAAAGTATACATGCTCCCAAAATTACTCCTTTTTTGTTTATTTTTTGAGGAAATTGGGCTTAAGAGACTTGGCCAGGGTCACACAAGTAGGTGTCTGAAGGCAGATTTGAGCTCAGGTCCTCCTGACTTCAAGGTTGGTGTTTTTCACACTGTGCTACTTAGCTGCCCCCTCCAACATTGTTTTTAATATTATACATTCTATATTATCCCTAAATGTTTTTAGCCTATTTCTTTCATCAGCATCCAAAATTTCATGCTTTCATCACCAAAACAAATTTGTAAAATAATGTATTGCTCAGGATTTATACTTGTTTACTTGTTCCATTTTTCTCTTAAATGTACAAAAACAGTTGATTTCAAAGATTTACATTGCGTTTTCCCTTCTGCATTAAAATGCCCTATATCTAAAATGATAAGACACCCAAACCATGCACCCCTCTCATATGCCATGTTATTGAAGTTCTTCATACCTAATACATATTTGTGTTGCTATTTTAATCAGTGTTAATCTTAACATTGTCTCATATTTTACTGGAAAAAAAATGAGACTCTTCACCCAGCCATCCTTCTTTCCCCTCCCTATCTCCTATCACTCACATCAATTTCACCACTTCCTCTTTCACCCCTGTCTCACAGGACAAGGTGAGGCCTTCTCCTGGCCAAAGCAAACTCCTCGAGACACACAGGTCATCCCAGCCCATCTGCCAGCTGCTCACGTCCTCTATTGTCCCTACTGTGTCCTCAATCTCTCCCTTTCTACTGATTGCTTCTCTACTAACTACAAATGTGCCCACGTCTTCTCCTTCTGCAGAAAACCCTGACTTGATTTATATCCCTGCTATTTTTGGTGGGAGATTTCTCCTCCTCCTTTGTGTGTGTGTGTCCAAATTCATCCAGAAGGCCATCTACAACACTGGCCTCTGTTTTCTTTTCTCTAATTCTCTTGTCTCTACAGGCTGACTTCCAGCCTCATCATGCATATTCAATTGTTTTACTGTCATATACCACTTTTCATGATTCCATTTGGGATTTTCTTGCCAGAGATATTGGAGTGGTTTGCCATTTTCTTCTTCAGTTCATTTTACATATGGGGAGACTGTAGCAAACAGGGTTAAGTGACTTGTCCAGGGTCACACAGCTAGTAAGTATCTGAGGCCATATATGAACTTAGAAGATTCATCTTCCTGACTCCAGGTCCCTGCTCTATCCACTGTGCCACCTAACTGCCCCTCAACATCCAGTATAAATTGATCTTTCCAAAGTTCCTAATGATCTCTTAATTGCCAAATATAATAGACCTTTTTTAATCCACAAGCTTTTTGCCTACTATGTTACTTTTGACACTGTCAATCATTCTCTTCTCTCTAGCTTTTTGTGAATTTTTTTCTTTTCATTCTCCTTCTGTTGATCTGCTCCTTCTTAACCTCCCTTGATGGATCTTCATCCAGGTCATGATCTCTAAATGTTGGTGTTCCACAGGGCTCTCTCCTTGGCCCTTCTCTCTCTCAATACTATTTCACTTAGTAATCTCTTCAGCCCCCATGGCCTCAGTTATCATCTACATGCTGATGCTTCTCAAATCTAGCCATCTGTTGCTAACCTCTCTGCTCACCTCCAGACTGGCTTCTCCCATCGCTTAGCAAGTATCCCAACTGGATGCCTCATGGGCAGCTTTAACTCATCTTATCCAGAATGGAATTCATTATCTTTTTCTCCTCAAACACTCCCCCAGCCCCCTTTCCTATTATTGCTGAGGCTACCACTATCCTTCCAGTCTTTCAGGCTCACACAACCTAAAGGTCATCCTTGACTCTCTCTCTCTCTCTCTCTCTCTCTCTCTCTCTCTCTTTCTCTCTCTATCCATTTATATTATCTCTTGCATTTACCCCCCTCTCTCCTCTGGCTCTGTGACAATCCTGGTGTAGAATGTCACCAGCTCACGCCTGAACTATTTCAATAGTCAGCTGGTTGGGCTCTCTGACACAGGTTTCTCCCCACTCCAGTTTATCTTCAACTCAGTTGCCAAACAGGTCTTCCTAAAGTACATCCCTCTACTCATTAAACTCCCCTAGTTCCCTATTACTTCCAGGATAAAATGTAAATTATTCTGTTTGACATTCAAAGCCCTTCATAACCCGCCCTCTCCACCTCTCCAGTCTTTGTACACATTACGTTGACCTCCCACTCCCTGTTCCCCATACTCCTTGAAATTTCTCTGAAAATATACTCCATTTTCTGAGTCTATACCTTTCCACTGGCTGTTCTTTATGCCTGAAGTGCTTTCTCTCATCTCAACACTCCTGGCTCTCCTGGTTTCTTTCTTTCAAGTCCCTGCTAAAATCCTACCTTCTACAGGAAGCCTTTCCTAGGCCTCCTTAATGTTACCACACTATATATAGCTCAACTGAACATCATGGTTTACATTGTCACCCATTTTTTATACCTCCAGAGCTTAGCACAGTGCTTGGCATATAGTAATCATTTCCTAAATGCCTTTTGACTCCCTGTTTCCTGGGTCACTGAGCGGTTAAGTGACTTGCCCATGGTCACACAAACTATTATAGAGGAAGGACATAAAAAACATCTTACTGACTCCTGGACCCACTCTGTCTACTCACTCTTCTCTGTTCCATGTTGCTTCTTAAGCAAGTTTTTACCAATGGTAATATACTGGAAATATGTTTTTATCTTTATTTTATGGCTATCCCTTTTATTCTATCAGCTTAAAATTCTTGCCACAGGGCCAAGATCCTATAGATTATACCTGGAGCTGTTTTATAGCAGGCAAGGTTCAACTGTTCTGCAGGGGGGAGGCTTAAAAGAGTATCCGCTATTAAAAGATAATATCAAAGGCAGAACCAGTGCAAAGCCTGAAAAATGGATCAATTAGGAATCTCTTCTTATATCCCTGGGACCAGGAGCACTTCAATTAAAAATGGAAACTGCTGCTGTTAATAAGTATTATTAAATGGAGAAAATAAGACTGAGCTGCACTTTCATTTCAAATTTATATGCCCAAGAGACAACCAGAAACTAACATGTGAGGTCACAAAGTGAATTTTCTCATGGCCACATGAATTCTCTCCTACTAGAAGGATGCTATAAGAACCTTATCCACACCTAGAACTTTCCTAATCCATCAACAAGCTCCTGTCTTCCTGGCTGTGAGAAATGAATGCATTGTAAGAAGCTCAAACTCAGCATATCCAAAAAAGAACACATTATCTTCCTACCAGAATCATCCTCTCTCCTGAACTTCTTTATTGTTACAGAGGGTACCACTGTCAAGCCAAGATTGAATTCTTGGCATCATTCTCTGCTCCTCACTCACCTTCCTCCCATGTACCAAATCTGTTGTCCGATCTCTATGTTTCTGTCTTTATGACATCTCTCAAATATACCTACCTGTTCTCCATTCACATAATCAATATCTTTTTGTATACTCTCCTACCCTGTAAATTTCAGGAAGGTAAAAAAATTCAATCTAAACTTCGTATCTTTTCCAGCGTATAGCAAGGTGTACTTCATAGAGTGGACATGATAATTGAAAAGTGAGTGGATGAATGGATGAATGAGTGGATGAATGGATGAATGAATGAATGAATGAATGAACAGATGGATGGAGGAATGAACCTAGAGTTCCAGAGCTTCAGGTCATTGCTATTTTCCTTCCAACAGTCTTTTCACAATGTTTTCATTGACCCAAATAGAGACCAAAATCATGAATTTCATCTCATTAAAGATGCCGAACAAAGGACCTCACCAAGGCAGACTAAGTGATCCCCATGCCAGATTAGAACAGGTAGTTTGCTATTTTATGCAGTTACTGTTTATTTTTAGTGACTCTATCTCCACCCTCTACAAGCTGCCAAATAGAACATTCCTAAACAATTCTGAACATGGCAACCTCCTCCCATTTCAACCTTTTTCTGCCTCCTGTAGTCCCTAGGTTACAACACAGAATCCTCAACCTGGTATTTAAAACTCTCTACAAAATGGTTCTCAACTACTTTTGCGGTCTTATTTTATATTCTCCTTCATGCATTTGGTGGTTTAATTAGAGTCCAGCTTGTTCTTCCTAACTGCGACACCCCATTTTCCACCTCTCTGTCTTTGATTAAGTCTTGGATAGACTTTCTCCACACCATAGAATCCCTAGCTTGCTTGTCTTTTTATCCCCCCTCTTAGAGTATTGTGCCCAGAACATAGGGAGTGCTTAATGAAAGTTTGTTGAATTGACCAACTGACCATGCCACACACGACTTTTCCTGATTCCGACCTTTTCCCTAGTTTTTAGATGAAATTAGTTTTCTCATTGTACATCTACTTTTTTTTACTTTTATGTGGACAGGCACTATTTTGCTTAGGTCTCTGTTTCACAGGTGCTTAATGCTCTGTCTTGAATGTAGTAAGCATTTAGTAAATAGTTTTTGAATTTTATTGCATTATATCAAAATCTTTTGCTGGAGAACTGACGAAAGGCATATTTGGTTCCCCGTAGGTATTTTCAAATACTTATCTGTATCCAATTGGAACATGGATTCATTTTCCATACATCTAAACCAGATGCACATCTAGTATTGATAAGTTATTCTAGTTTTAACATCCCAGGGCCTTGATTGCTTCTGTTATTTGTGTAATAGTGTTGGGCACAGTCATTGTAGAGATAAGAGGGATGGATTATATACCATGTTGCATACTAATCCTTTTTTTTTTATGTTGCTTACCCAGCTGTGATATAATGGGAGTGAATTTTAGTGCTGGGAACCAACTTAAAGCTTTGTGGGCAGATGTGCACCATATGTGCTCTTAGGATTTCATTTCACTGAAATGATTACCCTCATTTGAAAGAGAGTACACTTAAGGAATACATTCTGATACAGAATTGAGGACATGATCATACTGGTGTCCTTCTGTAAAATAACTTCCGTTTTGGAGATTGTTTGCCTTTTCTAAAAAAAAGAAAAACAACTTTGGTTTGAAAAATTAAATGTCAAAATATCTTCAAACAGAAGATTCAAGATGTTTAGCTGAGAAGAGTTTTGGAAAGATTGCAGACAAACATCTGGAAGGAGGTGGACCCCAAAGGAGGAAAGATCCTAGAAGGCACAAGATGAAGACATTAGGTTTTGCTTTCCCAAAGATTTGTTGACCAGTATCACCTGTAGAAAGTCCAATTTTCAACTGCTAATGCACGCGGAGGAGAAATAGAAGAATTTAAAAGGAATTGCTGAGACACGCCTCTCAACTGGCCAATCCTGGAATCCATTTCTGGGACTTAGTGGCACAGACTTAGTGTCACTTTTCTGACCCAAATTTAGCATGGACATACCATCCACAGTCAGCTAAACAAACATATTTTTTACAAATATTTAAGATCAAATAAGATAAGTAAAGTACTTCACAAATCACAAAGCATTTTTAAAATAGTTATGAAAATGTATAAAGTAGATTCACATTTTTATTATTGTTATTATGTTTATTACTTGTAATGTACTTGTAAATTCCAAGATACAAATGCTCAATTGGATCTGTAAGCTCATAAATTTAGGAGTTCCTTTAAACAATTCAGATTGTAATCAAACCATGCCTGTACCTCCTATGCAACTCTTGCCCATAGCTTTCCATAAAGCCACCAGTAGAAGTCCAGCCAATGTGCTAGAGGCCTTTTTCCACATCCTTCTATCAATTTCTAGGATACCAGTGAAGCATACCACCTGTCATCCCTTGGCTTGTGACTGACCCATCTTCTTCTCTCACCATGCAACTTATTTTCTACTTTTGTTTTTTAAATTTTTCTTTACTGTTTGTTGCTGTTCAGTTGTTTCAGTTGTGTCCATCTCTTTGTGATCCCATTTGGGGTTTTCTTAGTAGAGATGCTGGAGTGGTTTTCATTTCCTTCTCCATATCCTTTTACAAATGAGGAAACTGAAGCAAACAGGATTAAATGACTTTTCCAAGGTCACACAGCTAGTAAGTATCTGAGTCTAGATTTGAACTCAGGAAGATGAGTCTTCCTGAGTCCAAACCCAGTATCCTATCCACTGTGCCACCTAGCTGAACACTTCTTTACTGTTGTTCATTATGTCTTTCAGTAGCTTCACACCTGCTATATGCCTGTTTATGCCCCTCTTTATAGTATTCATTTTTTAACTCTTTGGCAACTGTTGTATTCTCTGTTTTGATGCCATACAACAACTTGGATAGAATGTTAATATGAAAAGAAATGCTCTTTATTTCCCAGTGTGCTTGGCATCAGGGAAGACACATTGTGATTTGCCACAAGCATTTGGGCCACTATTTTCTTGTTTAATTCTAGGCCTAACTTACTGTCCATCTGTATGGTCTGTCCTCGTGGACCAATGGACAAGCTCGCTGGAGTCTCGATTCCACAAGCATGTAGTAATCCAGGAATTCCTCATGTTTAACCTTTCCTGTGTGGATAAACAGGCCAAATTCTTTGGATTGATTACAGCTCTTTTCCAAGAGGCTCTGAATTATTTTATGACTTGATGCCCTCAATTCAATGACATCATCTACAAATAAGACGATATATCTGGAGTGACACCTTAGTTACTTTCTTTCACCTTTCCATAGCTTGGTCTCCTTCACTACAATGGGGAACACTTTTATCAAACAGGCTATCTGGTGGTAATGATCTTCACTGAAAAAGGGTATCTCTGTTATGTCTTTCACAGAATTTGCCTGACCTTGAGGCAGGGATGGGAGACACTGTGTTGAAAAAGAGTTCACAAAATAGCTTTAAGAGCAGCTACGTAGCGCAGTGGATGGAGTAATGGGCCTAGAATCAAGAAGACCTGAGTTCACATTTGATATTCAGATTAGCTGTGTGACAAGTGTTCACAACCCTTGTTTGCCTCAGTTTTCTTCTCTGTAAAATGGGGGAAATAATTGCAACTACCTCTCAGGGCTGTTGTGAGGATCAAATGAGGTAATAGTTTTAAAGTGCTTAGCATAATGCCAGGCATGTAGTAAGTACTATCTAAATGTTAGTTATTGTTGTTATTACTATGCTGTATAAAATTATGTGCTTTTCAAAAAAATAATCAAACAATGAGCATAATAGGATCAGCTATGGCAGCTAGTGGTTTAGTCAATAGGGAGCTAGATCTGGAGTCAGGAAGACCTGAGTTCAAATCAAACTTCATACATTTACTATCTATGTGACCCTGGGCAAGTCACTCAACCTGTGTTTGCCTTATTCTTGTGGAGAAGGAAATAGCAAATCACTCTAGAATCTTTACTAAGAAAACTCCATGAACTGTATTGACATGATATAATCCATGGTGTCACAGAGTTGGATACAACAAAAGGAATTTATATTCTATACCTTTTTCAGATAATTGTGAACTGGCTAGCATTTGTGAAAGCCTGCTTTTCCCTATGAATATCCTCATCAACGATGTCCTTGATTTGCATGTAGGGAATTCTTATAAAGGTTTTCTTTGAATGGGAGAGTAGGTAGATACTCAGTAGTTACTGGTGTTATAACAATCACCTTTGTTTTGGGAGGGAGTATTAATAAAGTCCAATGTTTTGTCCATGTCTTTGATATCTCCTCTACCTTCAGATACCTTACATATGGATCTTTATGATTCTCTATGTTTATATGTATATATGTGTGTATATATAAAATATGCGTGTGTCTTTATGCACACCCAGAGAGAAGATCCTCTGGCATGAAATTGCTTTGTATATATACTTGGTCAAATATTGCTACTTTCCTACCTTTTCTACCAATATATTTAAGAGTATGATTTTAGGGTTCAAATATAATGGTTGCACTATATATAATGGAGGGGGGAATATATTTGTGTGTGTGTGTGTGTGTGTGTGTGTGTGTGTGTGTGTGTGCATGTATGTGCACAGAAGGGAATTTTATTGACCTGTGTACCTATCTTCCATCTTTTCCATATAAACAAAATCTTTATGACACTTTTCCACATGCGAATTAAGGGTATCATGGATGAGGATTTTAGTAGGGAAAAGTAGGTTTTTCACAGTGATAGATAACAACAGACCATATCTTTATCATTCCACAACTAAAAGATATAGAGACTATAAGGTTTTACTCTGCTCATTATTTGATTATTTTTATAAATCTTTTCCATTTTTCTTCCATTTTGGGTCTTAAATACTTGCAGGATGCCTGTGTTAAGTTGAATGGGTTACCAAACTTTCTTTACGATCATTTTCGCCTTCATTGCTTTTCTTTTTTCAGGCCACAATATTGCCCTTAATCAATTAACCATCTTTCTTCTTCTTAAAGTTATACAAGTGAGTTTATATTTCACCTGGATGTTGCCTTTGGCAGCCATCTTTCTCCATTTGGTTAGGTTTTATGTTTGCTGATTAAAGCACTTTCTGGGATCTTTTGTTGTTCTTACAGCAATTCATTAAAATTTGTTAAAATTCTATCCCAAATCATCAGAGTTGATGTCAATTATGTTGTCCATTTCCATTTTTCAGTGGTCAATTTTATAGTCAGTTACTAGTTCAAGTAGTTTAGGATTGAATCATTTCTATTGCATATCATATGACTTCTAATTTTTTTCCTAAGATGGCTGTGCAACCCACAAAAGTCTTTCTGGTTCTATCCCCTAACTCTCAAGTTGGTCTCTCTTCTAATTGCCATGTATTTATTTCTCTTTGTGCATGTTATTTAGTCATTGTGGAATGAAAGTCCCTTGAACTTACAGACTACTGTTCATTACTATCTTAGAATCCTCAGTGATTCTGATCAGAATTAGTAGAGTCAGAATTGCTGAGCATATGAAGACAAAAAATGAACTATAACCCCTGCCCTCAAGGAAATTAATGTTCTACCAGGATTCAATAACATGTACACAGATAAATGGAGGAGGTAGGTGGCACAGTTGATGGCATGTGGGATATAGAGTCAGGAACATCTGAGTTCAAATCTAGACTTAGAAACTTACTAGCTGTGTGATCCTGAACACTTAACCCTGTTTGCCTCAGTTTCTTCATCTGTAAAATTAGCTGGAGAAGGAAATGGCAAACCATTCAATATCTTTGCCTAGAAAACCTCAAATAGGCTTCTAAAGTATCACACATGTCTGAAATGACTGAAGAACAGCAACACAGAAAAATAAATACAACATAATTTGAAGAGGTAGATAACACTGACAACTGGAGGCAAGGAGTGAGTGAATCAGAGGATGCTTCCTAGAGGATATGGACTTGGAACCAAGTAAAAAAATTTAAGAGTAACAACTGAGAAGGGAGTGATGGTAGTCAGAGGTGAAATGTCCATGTTCAGAAAACAACACGTAGGATAGTTTGGCTGAACATAAAGAATGAATGAAGGGGATTTATGTGGCCAAATAAAGAAGGTAAGAACCAGATGGTAGACAGCTTTAAATTCCACCCAAGGAATTTGCATTTTGTCCTAGAAGATAAAAAGTAACATAATGACTCTACATATAGAACCTTTATTTAATGATATGCAGATGTCATGAAATTTTTTTAACCTGTTTTAGTGGTGGAAAAATGCATGCAGAGACTAACTATAATATCATCATCATCATAATTCTCCTCCCCCCCTGTAATGTCAGGATATCATGACAAATTTAAAGTGTGAGCTTAAACATTATGCTCTCTTAGGAGGGACTCAGTAAGCTAACTTGACTGAGCCAATGCCAATGATCCAAGGCAGTGGCTCTCAACCTTTCTAATGCCATAACCCTTTAATATAGTTCCTCATGTTGTGGTTACCCCCAACCATAAAATTATTTTTGTTGCTACTTCATAACTGTAATTTTGCCACTGTTACGAATGGTAATGTAAATATCTGCCATGCAGGATGTATTTTCATTGTTACAAATTGAACATAACCCACAGGTTGAGAACCGCTGATCTAAGGCTTTGTCATAGAATATATGACTAAGAGAATTATTGGACAAGTTTGTCAGTTCTTAAGTCACAGATTTAAACTACACATTGATAAATCTACACTGCAACAAAAAGAGGAATATGTTTCAGTTTCCAGGTGAGTAACCAGATTTTTTTGTAGAGAAAACAGAGTGAAAGTGTGTAAAAGAATGTTTGGTGTTTGACTCCAAGATTGCCTTTATTTTCATTCATGAATTACTTTCAGTTGATTTCAGAGAACATTTTGAAGAATACTGTTCTATCACAAATAATGATAGTGTTTTTCATTTTTTGATGATCACTCTTACATTAACTTTTAAAATTTGTCACTGAAATATTAATTGTTTAATACAATCCATTAATAAAGGTAGCTAGGTGGCACAGAATGCTGGGGCTGCAGCCAGGAAGATTCATTTTCCTGAATTCAAATCTGACCTCAGACACGTACTAGCTGTGTCGTTTAACCCAGTTTACCTCAGTTTCCTCACTCCAGGATCTTTGCCAATAAAACCCCAATGAGGTCACAAAGAATGAAACATGGCCTAAGCCATTAAACAGCAACAACAGAAATAATGCAATCATTTGAGTTTAACCCTTTCAACAAACAGTTAAGGGTCTGCTTGATGAAAAGAAGTATGCTCTGGGATGGTGAAGAAAGACTCAAATGATTCCATTTCTGTTCTCAAGCAGCTTCATATTTGGAATGGGAGATGGCATCTCTATGAATAATTAATATGAATTAAAGTATGATAAATATACAGAAGGCACTATGAAAGTGCTAGGGGATATAGGAATGAGGAAATTAATGCAGAGCTGAGGGAATTGAGGAGGGCTTCACAGAGGAGGTGGCAGGTGAATAGAGTTTAGCCTTGAAGGAAGGGAGGGATTTCATCCATTGGGAAATAGTGGGACACCATTTCAGGTGTGGGGGATGGATTGACCAAAATCTCAGAGATGAGAGGGGACAAAACAAGATGGGGGAGTAACAGTAAAGAGACTGTGTAGTGTAGTGGGAGGACTTCTGCATTTCAAATGAGGCAAAGGTTTATAAAACACACTATAGAGATTATGTTATTTGATCCTTTAAAGACACTTGAGAGAGAGGCAGGCTGAGTATTATTATTCCCATTTTGCTGATATGAAAACTGAGACCCAGATAGCTGAAACTGGCATCATGATTCAACAGAATGTTGGACCTGTAGTTAGAATACTGAGGTTTAAATGCTCACTCTGTCTTCTTGGACAAGACAGTCTTCATTTCTCTGGGCCTCAGTTTAAGTCTTAGCTCCTTTCCATTTGAAAAGTGCTTAATACAATTCCTGGCACGTAGTAGGCACTTAATAAATTCTTCTTTCCTTCCCTTGTTTCCCTAAATCTACTACCCTGACTTTTATAAGATCATACAGCCAACATTGAAATTGGAATTTCAACTCAGGTTTATTCCAGTGAGGGGCAGCTAGGTGGCACAGTGGATAGGTTCTGGAGTTAGGAAGACCTGAGTTCAAATGTGGCCTCAGGCACTTCTTAGCTGTATGACCCCAGGCAAGTCTCTTCACCCTATTTGCCTCAGTTTCTTCATCTATCAAATGAACTGGAGAAGGAGCTGGCAAACCACTCCAGTGCCTTTTGTCAAGAAAACCCCACATGGGGTCACAAAGAGTTGGATATGACTGAACAATAAAAAGTTCCAGTAAAGCCTGACCTGGAGAACATTAAGTCCCTTCCATTCCAGAACCTATGATGCTAAGTGGTCCAGTTTGACTGGAATATAGGGGTTTAAAAAGAGAATAGGATGCAATAAGGCTAGAAAGAAAACATGGTGCCTGATTTGGAGGGCCTTGGATGCAATGCTCTGTATCACAGAGTCACAGATTTGTAGCAATAAAGACCCTTTCAAACCATTCAGGCAATTCAATTTATTTTATAATTGAGAAAAATGAGACTTAGGCATGCTAAGTGACTTAGTCAAGGTCATACAAATAATAAGTGGCAAAATTAGAATTTGAACTCAGGTCTTCTGACTCAAAATAGTCTTTCCCTATCACTAACTTCCCTATTATATGGTGAATCCACTACCTTACTTGTAAAGAACTTTTAAAGAAAGGTCTAGTACATCTATGGGGAAATCGTCCTTTTTTAAAAGTCTTATCCCTTCAGTTGTAGATGGAAAATTAAACAACAAATGAAACCTGAGTTCAAATGATGCTATGTTTGTCCCTTTTCCCTCAAAGACTGGTGCAAAGTATTTCCCATCCCTCTTTCTACTCTTCATCTTTCCCAACTCTTCCCCACTCCCAAGAACAAGAATAACTTTTGCTTTCCTGCTTAGTTCCCATAGTGTGAGAAAGTCTTGGTTTGTCAGACCAACAGGGGGAAATCAAAATGAATTTCTGTAGCTGAATGTTCTTTCTTTGTTTTCTTTTACAGTCACTGTGGCCAAAAATAGAAAACAAAGCTGTGTTGGTGGTTGGCCTTTGTCTCACCACCCTTGTTCTCTGATTCCTTAGGTTTGCAAATTATGTAGGACACTGAGTTTGTCTCAATATTGATCCTGACCAGACTTGCTGGCGGAGCAGGGAACTTGGCTGATTTGGTTTTTGCAGCTGCTTCTCAGCCATAAGGTGCATGTAATGGAGTGAAGGGGAGACATAATGAAGGGAATCTTTAGAGCTCTGGCAGGAATGTCCTTCTTCCTCCCCAGGAAAAGAGCATGAACAGCATCTTTATTTAAATGGTGAAATAAATATCATCACAGCTGTCAAGCTAAGCATTTGAGCAGGATTTCAAAGCACATTTAAGAAGTTGGAGTAGATGGGCTGCAAATTAAATGTAAAGTCTTGGTCAGTTAGTACCTGTTGGTAGCCATGTCTGGGAGACCACAAGATTCTATGTGCATGGGTATATGGGATATGTGTACCCACTGTGCCATGCCTCCCACCTCTCTCTCCTGGGGATGCCTTCCCTCTGAGATTGCTTGCCCTTTGTCCTGTAAATATTTGGAGGCACAGTTATTTGCATATTCTTTCTCCTATTCATATGTGAGCTCCTTGAAAGTGGGGGTGTGTCCTTGCTTTTCTTTCTGCTTTCAGTGATTAGCAAAATACCTAGCACATAGTGAGTAATTAATGAATCCTTCTTGACTGACTGATTGGACACTCACTCTCTGGGCTTGCTTGATCACTACATATTGCTCTCGTACTTGCAGATCCATGTTTATAGAGAAGGACCAGATCCACGTTTATAGAGAAGGACTACCACACACAGTTATACTCAAATTTTCCCAGGATTCTAGTGGTAGCCCTGAGATGGGGTAAGACAGTCATCCTAGTCACCACTTTAAATCTTGAATCCCCACTGGTGTGCTTCTACTTACACAATGAGGTATTCACAGTGAGATTTTTAGATCTTAAACACAACAATTTGTTTAGGAATAAAGTAAAAGAAATAATAATAAAAGCACAGGTGCTCATAAATGAAAGGAAATGTAAGAATAACAGATAGATTACCATCCACACATAAACCTGGGTCACACTTTCTCACCAAAGCACTCAGTATTTGTGAAGAAGAATGTCTGTTTATATTTATAGAAACTTGGCAAGGAAGGACATAAGGGAGGAAAACCTATATCCTCATGGTTACTGACATCTCTGGAGTTCAGACTTTGATGTAATTGGTCCATTCAGGAACGTTTATACTGTAAGCATCTTGATTGCTAATTACTTCTCTGTTTGTCCTTAACAGTTTCCAGCTGGACAAATACTCTTCTGCTAAATTCTCAAAACAATACAGGATTTACAAGCACTTTCACCTGAAAAACACCCTTAAAGGGGCATTCAAAAAGTGACTCACAAATGTTTGGCTGGCACTTCTTTTTATACCAGAGAATTGTAAACCTCATCAGGCTTGTTATCTCAGAATACTGCAGACAGCTATTCACTCACCAGGGAGCTGCATTATCTAATCAGAACAGAACTCAAAGCAAAATAATTTAGATGGATTCTCTGGGCAAGGCAAACTAGTCTAGTCAGCTCTTTACTGGTTATGGTTTTGTGTAACTCAAGGAAATATCAGTCTGTTTCCTATACAGCCAAGCAGCTGCAGAACCTTTCCCTTTTCTGCATTTCCCTTTTATCAGAGGGGGCAGCAAAGAGTAAACACTTCTCAGAGACCTTACTTCTATTAAATTTGACATGGCTTTGGAATGCAATAACTGGAACTGAAGCTTTCTTCAAATAAACTTAAATCTTCAATCAATCAAGAACTAATTGCTAAAGAGTTCTTGTCATTTGAGAGCTCTTTTCTCCTGATTTCTTCAAATAGCACTGATGAAGCTGCTTTTCACCCCTCCCTCAAGTCTTTCCTTCTCTGCTAAGTTCTTCAATATAATCACTTCACCAATATAGCCTCTATCCTAGACTCCTATACCCATAACTAACTCAAATAAGTGTGTCTTGGTATTCACTGACTTACTTTTCACTATATCTTCACCAACAAAATCAGCAGTGTTTACACAATTGTCCCACAGTCTCCAAATACTTGTGTGATTTCTCATTTTTAAATGTTTTAGTTTAAAGTAAAAGGTAAGCTTCGACCTACTTACAACAGCAACATGCAAATGAGCTGAGGGACCATAATGGTCTGTAGCTGTAACCATTAATCAATCTTATAATGGTCCTCCATCTCAGTCTTTGTGTTTTAAGACTGTATTTCTGTGTACTTACATATTATCCATTTTGATAAAACTAGTTTCTCTGCCCCTTTAAGTTAGTGGTTCTCAACCTTCCTAATGCCGTGACCCTTTAATACAGTTCCTCATGTTGTGGTGATTTCCAACCATAAAATGATTTTCTTTGCTACTTCATAACTGTAATTTTACTACTGTTATGAATCATAATGTAAATATCTGATATGCAGGATGTATTTTCATTTTTACAAATTGAATATAACCCACAAGTTGAGAACCGCTGCTTTAAGTGATCAAACTATTTAAACCATTGCATCATGCTGCAGTTCATTTTTTTTGTCCAAAAATGCTCAAATATCACCTGAAAACTGTATTTCTTTACATATATATTTTAGCAGGTTTTGTTAGAACAAAATTTTTTCAAACTCCTTTTAGGCATCTAATTGTTCACCTATAAAAGAGGCTATAATCTGCATCCTTTACCAATAATACATTATTTTCTTTACATTAATGTCTCTTTTCTACCCTTTTCATTATTAAACTACTGCATATAAAAAGGAATTACCCTAAAAAGTGTAGTCACATGGATATTCCTAGAGGCAAACAGAGAATAGCAGTCAGAACTTGAATCCAAATCTTTTGATTCCAAATTCAGTCTTCTTTCCACAATACCATTCAGTCTCATAGCAATACTTCACTTAAGAAGAAAACTATAGAAAGTATGTCTAGGAAAGGAGAGGTGATAGATATCAAGTGGTGGTAGTGAGAGACGATGGCTCAATGGCCTGAGTATTACAATAATGCTCATGAATGTTAAAAGCCCCAAAGCAAGTTCTTCAGCACCTTGGATAGGTCCTTTGGGGAGGGTGGTGGATTGGAATTGCTCAGAGAGAGAAAGCATTTCCATTAGAGAAATAAAAATCAGAGATCCATTGACTGTTAATAGCATATTGAGAAGATTTGCTTTTTTTTTTTTTGAAAAATTTGAAGGTCCACAAGAATCATAGAATGTTAGATTTGAAATGAACCTTGGAAATCATGAAGTACAACATTATCTTTTTGCTGCTGAGTAAACTGAGGGTCAGGGATTATGTATCTGGGTGAAAAGCACATGCTTAGTAGAAAGAACCAGGACTAAAATTCAGATCTTCAAATTTAATAAGACAGATATTTTTTTCTCCAGTGAGTAAACCGTATCCTGAGAACATGTGAGTAATATTTGGATATAAGTAAGCTATTATAGTGAGAGAGCATTTTTATCATTCAAGACTTCATGTAGTTTATGAACTAGATATATTACAGTCAAAGAATGATTTAGGTTCTGTGAGAATCTGATGAAGAAATTCAACATCTCTTCATTAATAACTACTATTTAGTGAGCATCTGCTGTGTGGGGAACACTGTACTGGGCACCTAAAAGCTTAGGAGAAAAGTAAGGGAAGCAAAGATTCATTCTTTGAGGTTTCTTATTTTTTCATTTTGGAGAAGGTTTTTGTTTAGGGATAAATCACACTCAGTTTCAAAGGTCTAATTCTGCACTTAGATTCTATAAGTCGGGAGTGCAATGGATAGAGTGCCAGGCCTGGAGACAGGAAATCTCATCTTCCTGATTTTAAATCTGCCTTCAGACATTTACTAGTTGTGTGACTCTAGGCAAGTCACAACCACATTTGCCCCAGTTTCTAAATGTAGAAGAGAAGCTGAAGATGGAAACAGCAAACCTCTCCAGTATCTTTGCTTAAGAAAATCCCAAATGGGGTCATGAAGAGTCAGACAAGACTGAAACAACAGAATGACAACAGCAAGTTTCTATAATTTTATTTTTACCTGAAAAGAAAAGGGAGATCTAAAAAAGGATGGTGATGGAAATTTAAAAAGTTTAAACATTTTAATTAAATATGATCATAACAATTTCTATTTACATGTTGATTATCATAAATCATATACATATACAAGTCCTTTTCTAAGTCTATTTGTCAACTATATAGAGCGTAACATCATAGAATTGCCCAAAAAGGGGGGTTGTGAAGACTATTGAATCCCACGCTAAAATGAGTAAACAGAGCTACATGGGAGTGTATCATTTGACCAAGGTTACACAGGAAGAACCTCAAAGAAGATCTGACAGATCCAAAGGTAAGCTAGTCCACTGCTACACTGATTATTTCTTTAGAAATAGGGAATGCAATTTATTTGGTTTACTTAGGAAAGAAGAAAGGCACATTTTAAACATGCTACATTTAATTTTCTGTTCCTCTCCAATTGTTTTGGCTCATTGACTGACTGTGATAGAGCTTAGGGATAATCATGATACTGTTTTCTGTGTTTTGTGCTATGTTCTCTTTCCTTCTCTCTATTCCTCTTTCTCTTTCTCTCTCTGTCTCTGTCTCTGTCTCTCTCCCTCTCCCCTTCTCCTTCTTCTTCCTCCTCTCCTTCTCTCTCTCTCTGTCTCTCTCTCTGTCTCTCTCTTTTCCTCTCTCTCTCTCCTCTCTCCTCTCTCTCTCTCTCTCTCTCTCTCTCTCTCTCTCTTTCTCTCTCCCTCTTTCTCTATTTTCCTATCTTTCTCTCTCTCCACACACACACACACACACACACACACACATTTTATATACAATCATATACATGTATATATTTATATTGTTATCCATGTGTTTTGAATGGTTTTGGTGGTATTTAAAAAGTTTAAATATTTTTTATTAAATATGGTCACAAACATTTTATTACACATAGATTATTCTAAGTCATGAATCTATACAAGTCATTTTCTATGCTTGTCTATACTTTCTTCAGCTTTGTAGACACCTATATATTTATGTATCTGTGTATATATTAAAATTTACATGTGTATATTGATCTATCTATACATGTATGTATGCATCACATTTATTTAAAGGACTATAGCAAATTAAGGTAACTTCACTTGGGTAAGTGTGATGTCCCTGGTGCCTCAGGAAACATGGAACAATCATAACTAAAGAGACTTTGAAAATAAATAATAAGGTAGGGATTGAGGAGAAAAGCAGAAGAAAATATGAGAAAATTGGAAAGCCGAGGATCAATTGCTCAGTTAGCATGGTTGAAAAGAGGCAGAGAACCAGAGAATAACTACTCTTTCCTCAGATTTTTTTTTATAAGTGAAGTCTTCTTTCCTAAATAAACCTGATAAATTGCATTCTCTATTTCTAAAGAGATAATCAGTGTAGCTATGGCCTTTGGATTTGTAAGATCTTGTTTCAGTTTCTTCCTGTGTGACCTTGGGTAAATAACTTACCCACATGCAGCTCAGTTTACTCATTTGTACAATAAGAGAGTTGGATTCAGTGGTTCCTACAATCCCTTCTTTTTGCAGTTCTATGATGCTACAGTTCTATGATCTACAAAGCTGATGAAGGAGCAGTCAGGCTTAGTTAGAAAAGGACTTGTATATGTGGATGACATGACAATTTATTTATAAATAAAAAAAAATCTGAGGAAGTCATCTCTTTCTGCAGGAGGTCTTGGGTGCACAATAGGAACTCAGTCAGAGCCAGTGATCAATAGCATAAATGGAACTAGAAAGAATATAAAGAATCCTTAGGGATCCAAGAAAAGCAGACCCTGCGCAGGGAACAGGCTGCTCTCACGTAACTGGATACAGGGATTTCTGTGAATGGCTTAACTCTTGAGCTGACATAGTCTAGGCTCTTTTTCAATTCTTTGCACTGCTAACTCTGGCTTGGATATAGAATGGAACCAGGTCTGTCTTCCTGCCTTTTAGCAAAGTAGCTTTTGTTGCTCTCAAGAAACCTAACTTCAGGAAGATGGCAGACTAGGTCAGAAAACTTTGAGTTCTCTAAATTTCCTCCACAAAAAAGATTGAACATTGCCTCAGAGTAGCAGAAATAAACATGGGGTAAAGCACTTGTCATCCTGAGACAATTTGAGAAGACCCCAGGAAAGACTCAGGATTTGGCCCAGGTGAAGTGCAAAAACCCTCCAGCCTGAGTCTGCAGAGTGAATAAACAACAAGACCTGGGGGTAGCTGGATTGAGAGGCAGCCTCAGCCATGAAAAAACTTTCATCTCTCAAACAGTGTGGGGATCTGATGGCTAAGCAGAAGATTGAAGGACCTTCCACTGCCCAGGGATGCCAAGCACAGCTGTGCTGACCAGAGGTATCCTGTGTGTGATTGTAGGGAGAGGGAGCTAGCACACACTTGATGAGTGCAGAAGCAAAGGGTAGGGACCCTGTTGGCCATGGGCACTTGCAGGGAAGCAGAGTCCATGGTTTCAGTTCATCAGTAGAGAAGACAGATGTAGTTTGCAACCACCAGAGGGACTGCAGGGAGCAAGATCATTTGTAGGGAGTCATAGCTGTGGTTTAAGAGTAGAGAGTGGAGTCCAAGGTGGGGGGAGAGGATAAGGAAGGGATTCTTGAAGGAGTGAGTAGGTTACAGAATAGAGGTAGACGTAAAGCGGAGTAGTGAGGGATAGAGTAAATAGGGTGAGAAGGATAGTCAAAAAAATAGGAAGAAAGAAAAAAAAAACATGAGTTATTGTAGCTTAGAATGTGAATGGGATAAATTTGCCCATAAAATGGAAATAGCTAGCAGATTAAAATTTTTGAATTCAACAATATATTCCTTTCAGGAAACATTATAAAAATAAGAAAAATACACAAAGGTAAAATAAAGGGCAGGAATAGAATTTAATATGTAAAAAAAAAAAAAGGAGGAATAGTAATCATGATCTCAAACAAAGTTAAGGCTAAAATAGATTAAATCAAAAGTGAAAAATATAGAAACTGCACTGTATGTCAGCAATACTATTCAATATTGTTTTAGATCATTTAAAATACATAGACAGTACAAAATACCTGAGTGTATATCTACCAAAACAGATGCTGGAACTATATGAATATAAACATAAAACATTTTTATACAAATAAACTCAGATCTAAATAATTGAAGTAATATTTATTATTGTATGGGTAAGTAAAGCCAATATAATTTTTATATAATTTTCATATATAATTAAATATGATATATAATTATAATAATATGTGTAATATATAATTATAATTACATATATAAATTTATATAATTTATATAATTTTATTATAATTTTTAAAATGACAAATTTACCTAATCTGCTTGTTCAATGCCATCCCAAACAAATTACTAAAAATTATTTTGTTGAGTTAGAAAAAAAATAACAAAATTCATTCAGGAGAACAAAAGGTCAAGAACTTCAAAGAAACCAGGGGGAGAAAAGATGTAAAGGAAATAGATTCAGCATTACCTATACTTCAGAAGTAACTTT
>CM053581.1:560392967-560435467 GCA_028627135.1 Pseudochirops cupreus | reverse complement strand
ACTCTTCTGAAATGGCTTATGATGAATTCAATTTATATGTCTCGGCGTCTCGGAGTTTGGAGACATTTTATATAAAAGTCACTGTTTAGAAAGCTCTGCCCACATAGATGACCACGGCATTTTAGCAGGGCTGAAGTTTCTAAAGTGATGTCTATTTCTTGAGACCCAAATTCTTGTTCCAGATCCTCAAAAAAAATTGATATAAAATGAAGTCCCCCCCCCCACCCCAACACCTCCTGAAAATGTGGTCTTTTCACTCAGCCATTCCATACATTTAATGATTCCCCAGCACCTCCTCACTCAAACTCCAGGAGTGCACAGCTGCCAGTTATTTTTACAATTCCAGCTTGTAATTACTTTCCTTCTAGCAATGCATAAAAAGAGATGTGTGAACAGTTGTGACCTTCTCTTCCGATATGCATAACACACTTGATACAAAGTGCTGCCCATAGAACCCTAGACCCTGGAGCAATCATTCTGAATAATTCCCATTTCTTGGGGTTGGAACAGAGAAGTTCACATGAGGAAAATAATAGCTCACATTTCTACACTGCTTTGGGGTCTGCAAATCCTCCACAGATGCTGTCTCTTTGGATCTTTATCATGGACCAATAAGAAGACACCTAAAGCATGCAATGAAGTTAAGGGACTTGTGCATACTCACACAGCTTGTAAGTGTGTGGGACAGCATTTGAGACCAGTTTCCTAAATTCTACATCAGTATTCTATGTATAGGAGGAGACAGGTGGCACAATGAATATAGCATCAGGTCTGGTGCCAAGAAGACCTGAGTTCAAATTCAGCCTCAGATACTTACCAGCTGTGTGACCCTGGGTAAGTCACTTAATATTTGCCTCAGTCTACTGGAGAAGGAAATGGTGAAACACTCCAGTATCTTTGCCAAGAAAACACTATGGGCTGGTATGGTGCTTCCAGTCACAAAGAGTCAGACAGCTGAATTGACTGAACAACAAATATAGTAATTGTACTTTTCCTAAGAGCATTTAAAAAAAAATTATATTTTCTCAAACTCTCTATGAATGCCAAATTGAAGCTGTCTTTGCAAACAAATGGCATTATTTAGATAACTTAGTCTGAAGAAGCTGTGTCACCTAAAATACTCAAATAATTTATGCAAACTTTTGAATTCTTGTTTACTATTCAGATAAATGGTTCAAAGATGCTAAAAATACTTCCCATTCCCCAAATGGATTTGTGCTAAAAAAGATCTAAAGAATATCATTTATAGTTTATGAAGATTGAAAGTGTAGAGGTAGAAAGTCACCTAGTTCAACTCCTATATTTTATAGATGAGAAAACTGAAGTCTAGCGATGGATGTTTTGCCCCAGGCCTCATGCGTAATGAATAGGAGAGAAGAAATTTGGGATCATGATCTCGGACTCCAAGTCCAGTATAGTTTTCACTGTCCTACTCAGGATATTTTAGGTACAATGGTCTTTTTGATTCATGTACTTAGAACGTCGTACTTTAACCAAGATTTTGCTTATATTTGTGTACCATGCACAATAGTCATTCCCAACCTGAGGGCTGTTGGGTTCTACAAGGGGTTCTGGAATTCACAGATGTACTAAGCATTGTTATTTTGATCTCTCTTTAGCTCCAACAAAATAAGCAAACATACTTTCAGCAGACTGAATGCATAATCTGTTTTGCACATTGTACACATGCTATGTTTGCACTGCTATTTTTAAAATGCATGTAGAATCTATTGTGATTAATGCAGTACGAGTTCATTTCAAAGTATTGCTGAATCTGTAACAGGTTTCTATCACTGTGTATTTTAAATATGAATGGATAGGAGTATCATGAGAGGGTCCTTGAATTTTATTCATATTAAAAAGAAACCTTCAGTCTTGAAAAGGTGGGGAATCTCTGATTTGCAATTTAGGAACACATTTCTCACAATCCATCCCGCTTCCTGCTTGTTACTGGGGGTATGTCTACAAAGAAAGTGGCCTGAAAGAGATTCCCATCAGTGCTATTGAAGAAGGCATCACAAAAGCAAGAGAAAGAAAGGAAGGCCTATACTTGACAGACACTACCCAGTTCAAGCCAGAACCTCATCCATGATCCTATTTCTGTAGCAAGAGAAGAAAAAATGGAAACAAAATGCTGAGAGAACTAGAATGGGATGTCAAACAAATGGCTTGGCTAGCGTCATGGAGTCATAGACAATCCAACAAAGTCTGATGATGCTCTATAGAGAGGCAGCATTAATAAAGGAGATTTTAAAAGACAAACAAGTAACCCCATCACTCTCCAAACCCTGGGTATTGCTCAGAGCTGGCTAATTCTCAAGTCAACTGAACCCAACATGAGGTTGATGAGCTTCAGCTGGCACTAAAAACAATCCTGTGACATTGGCAATACCAGTTTTCTTACCCCTTATTGAGCGTGAGATAATTAACAATCAGTCAATGTATGAGCCTTTATTAAGTACCTCCTGCATGTTATATTGGGCACTGTGCTAAGCTTTGAGTGTAATAATAATAAAGAAATGGAATAATTCTGACTCTCAATGACCTTGCATTCAATCAAGGGAGATTGTCTATCTGTCTGTCTGTATGCATGCACTCATTCATATATGTTTAAACACACATTTATGTGTATATATATATATCCATACATAATTATAAGCAATTATATATTTTCATAGGACATATATTAAAATAAAAATATACATATGCATGTGCTATATATATTTCTATAACACATATGTGTATATATATATGTATATATTACATATAATTTATGTAGAAAGGGATGAACAGGGAAGAAGGAGAAGGGGGGAAGGAAGAGAGAGAAATGGGCCATGGCCACTTGCAGAGCTGGGATAAGACTCCTATTTATCTTGCTATCTGGTTTGGCCCATTTAAGTCTGGGTTTTATTCAATATTGCTTTCATGTTCTGTGCATTTTTTCTGATGTATGTTTCTGGGAACTTGGTGATGAATGCTTCTTTACCCCTTTCCAGCTGCACCCTCAAGTAAATTATTGCTATAGATACACTTGGGTTTTTTTTTTTTTGATAGTTACAGATGCCTTAAAAATAACATTTCCAAAGCTGGGATCACAGTAAATGAGTACATGTGCCTGTGTCAGTCTTTTCATAATTATATTGATGATCAGCTGGCTGTTAAATCTACCTTTTAGGACTGAAAGTAACATAAGGCTAGTGCTTTCATTTTCTCCAATAAGATGATGCATGGGCCACTAAAAAGAACTTGATTGCACATAAAGGTCAATCATCCTCCATCCCTCACTCTTCTCTCTCCCAGCAGAAGGTGGTGTGTGTGTCATGCCCAACCCATTTTCACAAGCATGAGGATAGGGAGAGAAGGAAATCACCTAGAAGGCAACCTCAGACTGTAATTATAAATCAAGGTCAGTTCTTCAAAGTGTACCTCGAAGGAAATTGTTTGCCAGTGCAAAATGAGGAACATTTTAGTTTCCAGTGGCAAATTTCTAGAGAACATAACTTTTCTGGATATCTCTCAAGCTTGGCTAGAACATATGTCTAATTAGTATGGGAGTGACAAGTATATTGAATAATAATAATGAAGCCAGAATAGTAATTATGATAAAGATAATACCTCTCATGTATACAATATTTTGAAGCAGCTAGATGGGTCAATGGATAGAGTTCGGGGCCTGGAGTCAGGAAGACCTGAGTTCAAATCCAGTCTCAGACATTTACTAGCTGTTTGACCTTGGGCAAGTCACTTAACCTCTCTTTAATGCAATGGAGAAGGAAGTGGAAAACCATGTTAGTATTTTTTGTCAAAAAACCCCCTTGGTGATACCACAAGCAAATTAGGAGAGCATGGAATAGTTTACATGTCAGATCTGTGGTTAAGAGAAGATTTTAGGACAAAGCAAGATATAGAGAACATTATGAAATGTAAAATGAATCATTTTGATTATATGAAATTTTTAAAAGTTTTTGCACAAACAAAACCAATGCATCCAAAATTAGAAGGAAAGCAGAAAACTGGGGGAAAATTTTACAGCAAGTGTTTTTGATAAAGGCCTTATTTCTTAGAGAAGTGAATCAAATTTATAAGGATACCAATCATTCCTCAGTTAATAAATGATCAAAGGATATGGACAGGCAGAGAAATCAAAGCTATCTATGGCCATACAAAAGAAAAAATGCTCTAAATTACTCTTAGAGAAATGCAAATCAAAACAACTCTGAGTTACCACTTCACACCTATCAGATTGGCTAATATGACAAAAGAGGAAAATGATAAATGTTGGAGGGTATGTGGGAAAACTGGGACACTAATGCACTATGGGTGGAGTTGTGAGTTTATCCAATGATCTGGAGAGAAATTTGGAACTATGCCCGAAAGGCTATAAAACTGTGCATATCCTTTGGTTCAGTAATACCACTGCTAAATCTTTATTCCAAAGAGATTTTTTTTTGACAAGAGGGAAAAGGACCTATTTGTACAAAATATTTATAGCAGCTCTTTTTGTGGTGGCTAAAAATTTGCAATCAAAGGGATGCCCATCAACTGGGGAACAGCTGAACAAGTTGCGTTATATGATTATAATGGAATATTATTGTACTACCAGAGATGACAAGCAGGATTATTTCAGTAAAAATCTGGAAAGACATACATGAACTGATACAATGTGAAGTGAGCAGAACCAGAAGAACATTGTACATAGTGATAACAATATGGTACAAGGAAGAGCTGAGAAAGCCTCAACTATTCTCAGCAATATCCAAGATAATGCAGAAGGACTCATGATGAAAAACGCTGCCTTCAGAGAGAACTGATGTTGTCTGACTAGATTGAAGCATAGCGTTTTTCTTTAATTTTCTTTTTCTTTTCCTCCCTCCCTCTCTTCCTTCCTTCATTCCTTCCTTCCATCATTCCTTCCTTCCTTCCTTCCTTCTTTCCTTCCTTCCTTTTTCTTTTTGTCTGTCTCTCTTTCTCTCTGTCTACTTGCATAAGATGACTAATATGGAAATGTTTTACATTATTGCATATGTATAGCCTATATCAGATTGCTTACTATCTCAGAAAGGAAGAGAGGAGGAAAAGAGGGATGGAATTTGGAACTCAATACTTATAAACAAAGCAATGGATGTCAGAAAGTGTTTTCATGTATAATTGTGGGAAAATAAAATATTTCTTTAAAAAGAAAACCCCCATAGAGACCACTGATATATTATGGTCCACAGGATCATGCAGAGTGAGGCATGACTTAATGACCAAAAAACAGCAACATACATTTTAAGTTATACTAAGTACTACATCTGCATTATCTCATTTGATCCTCACAGCAGATCCTTTAGTCAGCACGATATACTGAAAAGATCCCTGACTGAATTCAGAGGACCTTGAAGATTATTAGTTGTATGAACTTGGACAAGTCACATAACTTTCATGGAACTCAGATTATTTGTCTGAAAAAGGAAGGATTCTATTAGTTGGCTTCTCAGGTCCCTTCCAGTTCCAGGTGTAAGATCACATGATATATATGCTATTATCACCCCCATATTACAGATAAGATAACCAGGATTCAGGAAAATTAAATGATTCATGCAGGGACACAGGGCCAGTAGGAATCTAATATGGTATTTGATAACTATGTCTCATAAGATTTGATTCAATGTCTCAGGATTAGAGAATGGTTGTCTTGCCCATGTTTGACTTTATATGGGAATTTTATATATATACATGCATATACTCACATATATGCATATTATATATGTATATACACATGCACACACAAACACATACATATATATATACTTTTCTCTCTCTCTCTCTCTCTCTCTCTCTCTCTCTCTCTCTCTCTCTCTCTCTCTCTCTTTGATGATGATTGGTGGCAAAAAGTTAACTTTAGTGCACTGGTATATGATCTTAAAAAACCTTACTAGTTTCTCAACTTCTTTCCCATTCCATGAAGAGACATAATCCTACACTTTTCCTATAAACCATGTGAATGAGTCATGTGAGTTTTCAGTCTGTCCTTCAGCATGTGGCAGTTATACCTAAAGCTAGGGTTAAAGTTAGGATAGTTCTTAATCCCCCAAAGCAGGTAAACCTGACAGTTCTTTTGAAGTGCATCAAATCTTTTTTGGTATTCTCAAACCATTTTTAATCTTTCCCTTTTCATAACAAGTCAGTGAAAGGTTTTACCAGAGCAGACAAGCATGAAATTAATTTTCCATAGAAACTTATTGATGCTCAGAAAGCTTGCTGGTCAATAACATCAGTGTAAGTTCCTATGCCGATATTGCTTTTCGATTTTCTCCTCTTTAATTGGCTTGCATTTCACCAGCATCAATTCTACTCACCATGTAAATTACACAAACTTGGACAAGGGTGGGAGTGGTTGTCAGTCAGTTATTTATTAAGCACATCTTATTGACCAGACACTGTGATAAAAAATGCTAGGAACACAAATATGACAAATACAAAAAAAAAAATGCAATCCTTGCCCTCAAGGAGTTTATAATCTAACAAGGGAAGACAGTACATGAAAGGAAACTGAAAATAAGGAGGATGAATAGAAGGTATGGGGTAGGAGACACAATGGAAAAAATACAGAGGGGTGCAAAGCAGGAAATGAAGAGATGGCTGACGTAGGAATCCTCCTTAAATGGAGATTCTAGGAAGAGTTCTCCACCTTCTATTTAGAAGGAAGAGCCTTAGGCTCAGAGGGTTCTGAGGAGGTGTGATTTATAGGGCTGAAGTGACCTTGCAGGATAATGAAATTCCTGAGGCATGATGGACAAGACCCAAGGAATGAAACCTGGTGAGAAATATGAACCATAATATACACACAGGTATATATGTACACATATACATGTACATACATACATACATATGCATGTGTGTATAAACACATATAATGTTGGTTATCACATTTCTAAATCTTTCAGTTTCTAGAAAGTACAATCCCTTGGCTTCTCCCCTAAGAAGTATATTATTCAGACAACATAATGATCCATCCATTAAGATACTGGCTACAGAGAGTTCCCAGTATGATGGAAAGTAGTGCATTAAACACTACATTGAGGTAAATGGAGTACAGAGTTGAGTTTTTTTAGTGCTGCAATAAGTTCCCTTTTCCTTTTCCTTTTCCTTTTTAGAATTCAAAACCACCTATATCTTAACTAGCAAAACAAACTTAACTTGTTTTCCTCTTGTTAGTTCTGAAACACATCTATGTCTTAACAGTGAGGCTTTGATGAGAACTAAGCATAGAATTAATCTTTGTTTCAAAATCCTTAGTAATTTGCTGCTGCTAGTTTCAAAGACACAAAGTGTTTTTCTTTTTCTCTTTTCTTTGAAATTACAGAAAAAACCTGATCCCTTTATTTGTGGGTCTGTGTCTTCCCATTAAAAAGTTTTTCTCAATTTCCAAAGGCACACATTAAACACTGCACTTTGCTGCATTTGTCCAGCTCTAGCCTTGCTTAGAAGTATCTCAGACAGGGAGCATCATCTTGCTCAGCTCTTCTATAAGCCCATTTCAATACATCAATGAAAACATGCAATTTCAGTCAAGGTGCACATTATATGATTAAGCACTGACATTATTGTCTGGCTATACATCTAATTGTTTTCTCAGGTTTGTCTGGAAATCATAAGTCAGACTGATCATTGCTCAGATGATCCTTACTCTCCTTTGACTTGCTGACCTGTCAGCCCTAAATTGATGTTAATGGATGGATAATGGATTACTATAATCTTCATCAGAATTTCAGTCCTGTCTTCCTAAACCTGTGCTTGTAGAGGCTGTGAGTCAACTAGTAGTGTTATTATTCTTGAGGTACAGTATGCAAAGACTCTATCTGAAGCTTTTCTGTTTTTGAGCCAGTGTCTGGGTCAGTGACTCTGGCTTAGAAAACACTGAGATGAAAGTCCTTCACTCTCAACATGCCCATCAGGAAGTCCAACTAATTAACTCATTGGCAGTAAGTGATTGAGGTGGATCATCTTTGTAGGTTGCCCTTCACCCTCTGGGACTATTTTGTGAAGAAATGCATTGCCCAGTCTTACAACCACTATTACTGAGTAAAGAGTGGCTTTTCACTAATCTGCTCACGTGTGTGCCCCTCAAACACCAAGATTTCTCAGCAGAACTTTGTTATTTTGATGAAGGTCTTAATGATGAACTTGGGTGTTTTACTACTGTTCATATCTTTCAGTGTTCCTTTGGATGGAAGTTGAAACTAAGTGTTAAACCCATTTGCAGTTCCTCTCCGTTGAGAGATAATCTGGATGTGAGTATCTATAGTAAAACCATTTCCAGAGACTCCAAGACATAAATCAGTAGGTAGGAATGGCTCAAGCTAAAAACATCAACAAATAAACTGTACAGTGTAAAGCCAGTGACATCATTCTTGGTAGAGCAGTATGTATGTACCAAGAAAGCCACATGTTGGCTCTACTGATATTTTTGTTCTGGTATCGGCATGCCTAACATTTTTATCAGTGTGTGGTAAAAACATTGAGGTTAGGGTTGTCTAGGTGGCACAGTGAATAGAGCACCATCCCTGAAGTCATAAGGACCTGAGTTCAAAACTGGCCTCAGACACTTGACACACTTAGTAGCCATGTGATCTTGGGCAAGTCACTTAACCCCAATTGCCCTGCCTTCTCCCCTCAAAAAAAAGCAAAAAAAAAAAACCATTCAGGTTATAGGTTCCCTTGAGGGTGGGAAAGAATTGTTCCAGACATCTTAATGCCAACCAAAGCTGGCATTTCTTTGAGTCATATACTTTCAAAATCTCTGTTTTTGACCTGAATGGATCCTAAAAAGAAGTCTTTATACTAACATATACTTCAGTATATTTTGGCAAACATGGGATCTTTCTAGTTCCTGGTTGGTTCTGCCTAGGTAAGCCTTTTGAAGTAGTGGGATAATGATTCTTAGTACAGGTATGGGCTCCCCGTGCAAGGTACTCTTGTTGGCAAAAGTAGGACAATTTAAAAAATCTGAATGGAATGGCATAGCATATTTAGAAAACATTTAATCTGGATTTGGTGTGTAAATTTTAGCTCTACAACTTACCATCTCCTTGCTTTGGGAAAATCTTCTCACTTCTTGCAACCTCATTCTTCTCATTTTTTAAATGAAGGGATTGGGCTAGGTGAAGTTTTATGATAGATAAGGTATGAACTTGACTTTAAAATATTTTTTAGTTTTTAAACATTTTAACTATGTTAACATTTTAAAATAATTATTTTTAGTTTTTTAACATTTACTTCCAATAAAATTTTCAGTTTTGAATTTTCTCTCTCACCTTCTCCTTCTCCCTACATTACAGCATGTAATCTGATGTGGGCTCTACTTATGCATACATGTTAAACAAATTTGCACAATCATACTGTAAAGAAGAGTTAGAACTAATGGGAGGAACCAGGAGAAAGAAGAAACAAAACAAAACAACAAAAGAAAAGGAGAGTAAATAATATGCTTCCTTTTGCATTCAGAATCCAAATTTCTTTCTCTGGGTGTGGATAGCATTTTCCATCATCATTCTTCTGGAGTTGTCTTAAATCTTTGCATTGCTGAGAAGAGCTAAGTCTGTCAAGCTCAGTCATTGAACAATGTAACAATGACTGTGTACAATGTTCTACAGGTTCTGCTCACTTCACTCTGTATCAGTTAATATAAATCTTTCCAGGTTTTTCTGAAGTTGTCCTGCTCATCATTTCTTGTAGTGTGATAGTATTCCATTACATTCCAAACAAACACAACTTGTTCAGCTTTCCCCAATTGATGGACATGCCCTCAATTTCCAATTCTTTGCCACCACAAAAAGAGCTGCTACAAACATTTTTTGTGCATGTGAGTCCTTTGAAATTGATTTTTAAAGTGTCATTGACATGGGGAACTGCTTCATAAGGGAACTCCCTTAACCAAAATAAATCAGCTCCTCTGCAAACTTTCTCAGGCTTTCCCAGGCCACAAAGTTAGTAACTGTCAGAAGCAGGGCAATTCATGTTCTACTCATTATGCAATACTGTCTCTCAATTCTTATGGTATTAGAAATTTTTGTGTTTTTTCTTCTTTTCCTGTGTTAGCAATTAATAATGTGGTATAGTGGAAAGAACTCTTAACAAGGAGTCACTGGGCTTAAGTTAGCCTTCCGACTCTGTACTTATTACCTGTGTGATCTTGAATAAATCATTTTCCATCTTTGCATCTCAATGTCCTCATTTATAAAATGAGAGGTCTGGACTTTGTTGTAGAGTCCTTTTCAGTTTTGTCTGACTCTTCATGACCTCATTCAGGGTTTTCTTGGCAAAAAATATTAGGGTTGCTTGCTATTTCCTTCTTCAGTTCATTTTACAGATGAAGAAATTGAGGCAAACAGGTTTAAGTGATTTGCCCAGGTTCACACAGCTTGTAAGTTTCTGAGGTTAGATTTGAAGGCCTAGCACTCTATCCACCATGCCACTCAACTGCCCCAGTAGCCATATTGATTGGGAGGCCTGGACTAGATGCCTTCTGATTTTCTTTCTAGACAAAGACCTGTGATCTCATGACACCCTTAGTTCTTGAAATAATGTTGACTCTGTATCTCCTTCTGATATAGATTCTCTTTTCATCTCAGCTCCTCTCTCTCTCTGCAACTCTCATCCTCAGACATGGGAAGGAATTACTGAGGGCTATTTGGGTTAGTATGTTCTCTGGAAGCTGCTGTACATACTTTTGTTGAGCCCAAAAGGGTCAGGTCTGAAATGAAGGAATGAAGCTTTTTAAGAGCAAGGACTGTTGTGTTCCTATAATTCTATCCCCAGCAGCTAGCATAATACATGTCACATAGTAGGCCTTCAACATATACTTGGTGAGTTCAATTGAACTTGATTATATGTAGCTTTTCATAACATTCATGCCTAGCACAATGACCTAACCACATGAGGTGTTCAAGTGGTAATTATTGACAAGGGCTAGAATAATGAAGGCATAAGAACAGTTTTCTTTCCCTTTTGTAGTTAGAGAATACACATTCCCCAAAGGACAGTGGACAAATGAGTAGATTACATCAACTTTGCCACCAACCTTTGGGGAAGGGAATTTCGATATTCTGGGTCTCAGTTGGTTCATCTATTTTGCTTTTTTAAGTGTGTTAAGCTAAATGGTCTCCAAGGTCCTGAGGAGCTCTGACATCCTATGACTTAGAGATACTTAATTTGTCGATGTTACAAAGGGCACAGGCTCCCAAACTTTTTCAGTCCCTCTACTCTGCTTTTGTGTAAACTTCCTATACTCCCTATTCAATATGTAATAGAATAAATTTAAGGGTTTTCTGTGCATATGAACATAATATAGAAATCAATTCATTTCAATAGGATAATATAGTTATTTACCAGATATTCTCTGTACCCTCTTGACAAGCTTTTCATGCTTTCTGGGGTAATTTGTACCCAAACTTGGGAATTCTAGCACAAGAAGTGTAGCTAAGGTGGTGATCCATGGCACTTTGGAATGTAATTACTAGTGTGACTAAAGAGATGGATTCATGCCCTACTGATCTTTGTAGTGTTTTTGTAATAAATGGTCTCTTCTGTCCTTGAAATCTCTATTCAAAGATTAACCTTTGCTTTATAAATGATCATTCAATGTTGTATTCAATAAAAAAAACTCCTTATTTCTTATTGTTGTACATCAAAATGACTGGTTTGCTCTGGTTTTTTCCCAGCTGTCATCTAGAATGTTATAGTAGATATGTGTCACAGAAATACTTCATTTACTTGTTTGGGACTGTGGATAGGACATAGAAAAAACAAACATAGTCTGCACTCAGTAGTCTAGGAATTAAATTCCTTTGTTGTTAAACTGGAATTGAAGAATTTGTTTTAAAGCCACATTATTAATATAGACAAAACTATGGTTCAGGCATTGTAGGACTGCTGAAATGCTAAATGAAAAGAGAAGTTTCTGTGCCTTGGAAAGGTTTACTAACCACCCAGTCTCCCAGCAGATTCTAGATATGGCTGAAAGAAATTACTGTCACAACTATGGCCCTCTCCTGAAGGTTAGAGGCTTACTAGCCATAGCATCACCACTGAATGGGTGCCAGAGTATTGGAGAGTCCTGAAATTAGCCAGAAGACAAAAGACTACGTGGATCAGAGAAGTGACACAAGAAAGAAAGTAGCAAAGAGTTAACTAGTAGGGAACGAGTCAAGTAGTGCCAATAATGAAGTCATCTGAAGATATTACAGTTCTGCAACATTGTATGCCAGAGTGTTGCTTATAAATGTGTTTCCTGATCACTAGTCTCCTGTATTTATACTACTGCACAATGGAGCTCTGGTTATATTGTTGCTTGTTTTTATGCCCCTTGCATGACCCCTAGGCATGTTTACTCTTCACACTGAACATATGTGTATCCATGAAAGAATGAGTTCTAGGTTAATGAGCAGATGCTGTATAGTTATTTTTGTGACTATTAAATTCCAATACATTTTTTTTTGCTTTCATTTATGTGTATTTTCCTTATGACTAGTAAAAGTAAACACATCACGGGGCTTATAACATGTGGTTGAGAGAGCATGCTGACCCACAAATTACCTAGAAGAACTCCTTAGTCAGGGATTGTCTCTTGCCTCTTTCTATCCCCAGTGCTTGGCGCGGGGCCTGACACATAGTAGGCACTTAGTAAATGTTTATTGACATTAATGTTTTTGGAAGGCCCAGTAATGAGGGAATCCTGAAATATTATATATGATTATAATTTCAATTATTAAAAGGTAACAGTAAAGTCTTATAGAAGCTATAAACAAGGCTATTCCATTTTGCATATTTTCTTTCAAAAATCATCATTCTTCAATGTTTTAAAATATATTCACATTGTAAAATTACCAAGTATGATTACATGTGCACACACATTTTTACATGGATATATACATACACACATTTTACATACTCATATTTTGGAGACACATATAAGTCATTTTGAGTTGATGCTCTTAGGTATAAGGATAAACTTCCCCGTATAGAATCAGAATGTTCTTTCATTTAATTAATTCACAGCAGGAATTGATCCCTATTGTATACAAAGTGCTGTTAGGCACTGGGGAAGACAAAAAGAGATAAGCCAGTCCCACCCTCATCCCCTAGGAACTGACAAGTTTACTATCTCATTGAACATTATAGAACTAGTCAACAATTTTTTCCCCAAACAGAAAAAAATGTCATTTGTTTAAGGATAATAGTAGCTCATGTTTTTATAACAGGTTTCCCTTTAATAATAGCTCAAATTTATATCATGCTTTATACAGGGAATTATAAAGTGTTAGTATAGCTTTAAAGTATTAAAACTGCATATCTTTCCTTATTTGATTCTCAAATAACCTTTTGATCTGGTTGTTATTGCTAGTCTCGTTCTGTAGATGTGGAAAACTAAGGCTGAGACAGGTTAAGGCAAATGAATGGCCCACAGTCACACTACTTGAAAGTGACCTTACCAATTTCAGTACTATATCCCTAAACCAATTTAGACTTCTTGTTTGTAAATCTCTGGTACACTTTCCGTCACACGATATTTCCTCTTTATAAATGCATATAGTACCAGTTAATGATACTAGAGAATAAACTTGGTTACCACCCTTCCCCAGAACTCAGGAGGCATTGTATTTATGATGTTGGTAGACACATAGATCCAAAAAGAACATAGTTTCATTGAACAGGAACTGGAAGCCTTTAAAAGCTGACTAGTCCGACCACCAAATTTGTGGATGAGCAAATTGAAGCCCAGGAGACTTAAGGGATTTGCCCAAGGTCACACAATATCAGAATAAGCATCAGAGGCAGGATCTGAACCCTCTTCCTGTCATGCCAGACATTGTTCTTTCCATAGTACCACACGGCTCCTTCTCCAGTTACTTCTGAGCATTTTAGGCATCAACTACTGCATGGAGCCTTTCCTCATCCCTACAAATGCTAATGCCTTCTAGTCAGTCAGTCCATCAAGATTTGTCAAGCACCTACTGCGTGCCAAGCTCTTCCCTCCCACAGAATCTTTCATTTAACCACTTTGTCTATATAACCAAATGTTATGTGAGATGTATGTATTCATTAACTCTACATTTACATTGCATGTATTTTCTCTTTTTTAATTTTTATTTTTTGTTTATGAAATGAAGCAAACATTTCCATAACATAGTACAATAAAAAAGATGATTGCACATTAAACTGCAAACCTATTATGTACAACTTGTTATTCCTTTTAAATATATGTTATCTTATAAATTTCTTTTTTCCCTTTTTTCTTTCCCTCCACCACCCTAGAGATGATTACCATTAGATACACATATGTATATATGTATATGTATACATGTATATAAAGATGTATATTTATGTATGTATATAAATATGTGTGTGTATATATATACATATACATATATATATATATATATATATATATATGTAAAATCATTCTATACAAACTTGTATTTGTCAGTTCTTTTTCTTTCTTCAGATGTCCTTTGTAGTTAATTTGGGTATTTACGATAGTCAAAATGACTTATTCAGTCAAAGTTGTTCTCAAAACAATATTACTGGGTTAGCTAGGTGGTTTCGTGAATAGAGCAATGGCCCTGGAGTCAGGAGCACCTGAGTTCAAATCCGACCTCAGACACTTGACATTTACCAGCTCTGTGACGTTGGGCAAGTCACTCAACCCCAATTGCCCTGCCTTTGCCCTCTAAAAACAAAACAATAAGGAAATAAAAACCAATATTGTCCTTACCATATACAGTATTCTTTTGCTTCTGTTCATTTCTGTATATATCTAAATATATAGATCTGTCTGTATATCCTGTATGTACCATTATATGAACTTGTTTTCTCCTCCATTAGAAAGGGAGCTCATTGTGGGAAGGGATTGTTTCATTCTTTGAATTCATAGCCCCATTGCGTAGCATAGTATAGACATAGCACCTAATATGTAATGGGCACTTAATGAATACTTATTAATTCATTGATGTCACCTCTTTCTCATCTCTAGGGATCCTGCCTCTACTATGTTCTCTACCCTTGCTATTAATTCTGAAGACTTTTTTTTCTCCCTATGCTATTGAGAAAATTACATCCAGCAGCTTCCGGCTGGGGTAGATAACTTCAAGTTGTTTTCTGCTTTCTTCATGAGATCCCACTGTGAAAATATCTAGTGTAAAAATGTCTTAGTTCTGCAAGCAATTTGATCCCAAGGATTAACAAAGATTACTTGCTTTCCCCTCATTGGCCTTTCAAATTTTTTAAAAAATTTTGAGGATTGGCACATGCCAACTTGTCTTTACTTCTCAGTGATTAGCATGCATCTATTGAAAGATGTGTAGGAGGAAACATAAGGGATGGCTTATGTTTCTTTAAAAATCTGGCAAGATAAAGATCGATGAATTCTTTTTTTTTTTTTACTTAAGACATTAAATCTAAAAATAAAAGATTTTCCTTTCCATCAAAAGGTGATTAAATACCAAGTGTCAATATTATGATGAAAATTCATTGAAAAGGATTAAGTGAAGATGAAAATTTTCCCCTACATTCTTTCATAAACATTAGGTCTTTGATCCAATGATCAGGCAGTGAAACTTAACCACCCCAGAGCAGTGTGCCAAAAGAATGACATCGAGGAGTCATCAAAATAATTCATCTGAACATCATTGCACTTTGAGATTCTAGAATAATGGGCTAGGCAAAAACTGTGATATTGAAGATATTCCTGAGCATAACTGTAACTAGTTTTAGGTGAACGAGGTTTTGCCAGGGCTCTAAGATCCAGAGGACATACTTCCTTCCCATGGTACTTTACTGGAACCATCATCTTACTCTAGTATCATGCATATAAAATGACTTTTCTCCCTTTTTGTCTAGTTCTTTATTGCATTCTTCCCCAACCAAGGGTCCTTCCTGTCTACCGAGGTTTACCTTCCTAGATGGCTGTGACTATAAAATGATGAACTTTTCACATTCTTTCTTCATCCGAACCATTGAATTTGTCCAGTGTACAGGAAACACAGTTTGGGCCCTGCTAAAGAAACAATGATGTGAATCATAGACTATATACAAGTTATATTGTGCCACAATTGAGAAAAATCTATGTAGAAAGACTTTCATTCATTACAACCTCAGAGGAGTGGACTAGTGACATTTGATCAAGGATAAGGTTGTCAAGAAGGGAAGTGGTAGATTAAGTTGAAAACACTACACTTGGAAACAAGGAAGTATAGGTTGGAAATTGATGAGAGCCACTCACTGAGAAAGTATGAAGGAAACATTTTGATTTATGGAAGAACATGTAGACTGTGAGAGTTAGAAGGGAATATGGTGAATTTTAATTGTCCTCCCCTGTCACATAGACAACACAGTGAACCTTGCCAGGTGGCTATCTAGATTGCCTGCTTGAACACTTCCAGTGAGAGGAAGCTTACACCTTCTCAGCGCATTCTTTTCTAATCATGACAACTTTCTTCTTTATGTTGAATTGAAAAGTTCCTCACTATAATTTACAACTATGACATAAAAGAAGTCTGATTATTCTCCCAAGTGAAAGTCCTCTGAATAGTTAAGACAGCTTTGATATTGCCCCTAAATCTTTTTTTCCTTAGGTGAGATTTTCCTAATTATTGAGAGGATGTTAACCATTCTCTGTTTATAAAGCAATTTGTATCTATGTGATGGCATTCTTTACTTACATCCTTTACCAAAGCAACAACAAAAATTGATTACCTTTGATTTAAGGTAATGAATATAGGTGCCTAATATATAATTAGGCACCATTCATTACCTATTCTTCATTCTCCATTAAAGAGGCAATATTGAAATTCTTTTAGTCCACGGGTTCTAAAACTTTTTTTTTTATCATGACCTCCTTTTACCATTTGGTGAAGCCTATAAAGTATTAAGAAAATAAAAGTTTTCAAATACTGGAAGTGAAATGCATCACATTAAAAAAGGAAAAATATTGAAATATATTTATCAATAAATTTAAAGAACAAGTTCTGGTATACCAGGTTAAGGACCCCTGTTCTACTGTGCCCAATTCAGGGTTAATATTTCTAGCCCAGATGACAGTAATCTTCTGAGTTTACATTTTTGATATTAGAATTAATCAGTTCTTTGATCAAAGTAATATGATGACTTAAAGAGCATTAGGTATGGTTATAGTGAGCATGAGCAAGCTGATACTACAAATGAGGAATTACTTATAAGGAACAAAAGGAAAGATGTTATAAAAATATATGGTTAGGAAAAAAAAAAAGATAAGCTGGCCATAGTGAGAGTGAGGGATAATGGACTGACATCTGGCAGGCTAGAATTGATAGCTACATACCTTCAACAGATTTTTTTTTCAAATTTTCCTAACATTTAAAGTTTTGAGTTCCAAATTCCATCCCTTCCTTCCTCCTTCTTACCCCTCCCCTCCTGAGATGATAAAAGATCAGTAATAGAATATACGTGTACAATTATGTAATGTATTTCCATATTAGTTATTTTATACAAGAAGATTTGAATAAAAGAAAAAAAGAAAGTTTGCATGCTTTAGTCTTTATTGAATCAATATCAGTTCTCTCTGAAGGCAGAGAGAATGCTTGATCATTAGTTCCTTAGAATTGTCTTGGGTCATTGTATTGCTGAGAAAAACTAAGTCATTGACAATTCTTCCTCAAACAATATTGCTGTCACTGTGTATAATGTTCTTGTGGTTCTGCTCACTTCACTGTGCATCAGTTCATGTAAGTCTTTCCAGCTTTTTTTTTCTGAAGTCTTCTTGCTTGTCATTTCTTAGAGCACAATAATATTCCATTGCAATTATATACCACAGCTCATTTAGCCATTCCCAATTATTGGGCCTCCCTTTGATTCCTAGCTACCACAAAAAGAACTGCTATAAATATTTTTTGTATAGAGAGGTCCTTTTTCATTTTTTAGATATATTTGGGATATAGACCTAGCAGCAGTATTGTAGGACCAAAGGGTATACACAACTTTATAGCACTTTGGGCATAGTTCCAAATTGTTCTCCAGAAGGGCTGGATCAGTTTACAACTCCACCAACAGTGCATTAGTGTCCAAGTTTTCCCACATTCCCTCCAACATCCAATATTTTCCTTTTTTGTCATATTAGCCATCTGATAGCTGTGAAGTGTTTCCTCAGAGTTGTTTTAATTTGTATTTCTCTGATAAGTAGTGATTTAGAGGATTTTATATGACTGTTGATACCTTTGATTTTTTTGTCTGAAAACTGCCTGTTCATATCTTTTCACCATTTTAAATTGGGGAATGACTTTTATTTTTTTAAATTTGATTCAATTCCCTGTATATTTGAGAAAAGAAGCCTTTATCAGAGATACTTGTTACAACCCCTCCTCCCCCAGTTTTTTGAGTTCCTTATGATTTATTGCATTGGGTTATTTTTTGTAAAAACTTTCAAATTTTATATAATCCAAATGATCTATTTTACATTTTGTAATGTTTTCTATATAATTTTTGGTCTTAAATTCTTCCCTTATCCATAAATCTGAAAGATAAACTATTTTATGTTCTTTTAATTTGCTTATGGTATCACCCTTTAGGTATAAATCATGTACCCATTTTGACATTATCTTGGTATACAGTGTGAGATGCTGATCTATACCTAGTTTCTGTCATGCAGTTTTCTAGTTTCCCCAGCATTTTTTGTCAAATAATAAACTTTTCTTCCAAAAGTTTGGATCTTTAGGTTTATCATATACTAGATTACTATGGTCATTTATACTAATATCATTTGTACCTAATCTATTTGACTGATCTACCACTCTGTTTTTTTTTTTTGCCAGTACCAGATTGTCTTGATAATTACCACTTTATAATGCAATTTGAGAACTGATATGTCTAGATCACCTTCTTTCACATTTTTTTCCATTGATACCCATGATATCCTCGAGCTTTTGTTCTTCCAGAGGAATTTTATTATTTTTTCTAGTTCTATAAGATAATTGTTGGTAGTTGGGTATAGTATTAAATAAATAGATTAATTTAGGTAGATTTTTCATTTTTATTATATTGTCTCAATCTACCCATGAGCCATTAATATTTTTCCAATTGTTTAGATTTGACTTTATTTGTGTGAAAAGTGTTTTATAGATGTGTTCATATAGTTCCTGGTTTGTCTTGGCAGTTAGCTTCCCAAATATTCTATATTGTCTATAGTTATTTTAAATGGAACTTCAATCTCTTGCTGCTGGATTTTGCAAGTAATATATAGAAATGTTGATGATTTGTGTGAGTTTATTTTGAACCCTGCAATTTTGCTAAAGTTGTTAAAAATTTTAAGTAGTTTTTTAGTTGATTCTCTAGGATTTTCTAAGTATAGCATCATATCTTCTGCAAAGAGTGATAGTTTTGTTTCCTCATTGTCTATTCTAACTCCTTTACCTCCTTTTTCTTCTCTTACTCCTATAGCTAATATTTCTAGCACACTCTTAAATAATAGAGGTGATAATGCATTTCCTTGCTTCACCCCCTGATTGTACTGATAAGGCTTCTAGTTCATTTCCATTACAGATAATACTTGCTGATGCTTTTAGATAAATATTACTTATCATTTTAAGGTAGGCTACATTTATTCCTATGCTGTCTAGTGTTTTTTAATAGGGATGGATGTAGTATTTTGTCAAAAGCCTTTTCTGCATCTATTTGAGATAAACATACATTTTCTGTTGGTTTTGTTAGTGATGTGGTCAATTATACTGATAGTTTTCCTAATATCGAAATAGCCCTGAATTCTTGGTAAAATCCTACCTGGTCTTAGTGTATGATCCTAGTGATATATTGCTGTACTATCTTTGCTAATATTTTATTTAAAATTTTTGCACCTATATTCATTAGGGAAATTGTCCAATAATTTTATTTTTCTGTTTTGTCTTTTCCTGGTTTGTGTTTTAGCACCATATTTGTGTTGTAAAAGGAATTTGGTAGGACTCTTTCTTTCCCTGTTTTCCCAAATAGTTTATACAGTATTGGGATTAATCATTCTTTAAATGTTTAGTAGAATTTGCTTGTGAATCCATCTGGTCCTGGGGATTTTTTTTCTTAGAAAGTTCATTGATGGCTTATTCAATTTCTTTTTTTTCATTGGGTTATTTAAGTATTTTATTTCTTCTGTTAATCTGGGTATTTTATATTTTTCTAGATATTAATCCATTTCATTTAGTTTGGCAAATTTATTGGCATATAATTAGGCAAAATAGTTCCTAACAATTGTCTGAATTTCCTCTTCATTGAGGGTGAATTCATCCCTTCCATTTTTGATACTACTAATTTGGTTTTCTGCCTTTTTAAAATAAAATTAATCAAGGGTTTATCTATTTTATTGTTTTTCCCCCATAAAATCAGCTTCCAGTTTTGTTTATTAGTTCAATGGCTTTCTTATTTTCAATTTTATTAATCTCTCCTTTGATTTTCAGGATTTCCAATTTGCTTTTTAAGTGGGGATTTTTAATTTGCTCTGTTTCTCGTTGTTTTTTTTTTTTTTGGAGGGCAATTGGGGTTAAGTGACTTGCCCAAGATCACGTGGCTAGTAAGTGTTAAGTGTCTGAGGGCGCATTTGAACTCAGGTCCTCCTGACTCCAGGGCTGGTGCTCTACTCACTACACCACCTAGCTGCCCCTGGTTGTTTTTTTAAATTCCATGCCCAATTAATTGATCTCACTTTTCTTAATTGTATTGATGTAAGTAACCACTCTGAAAAGCTTTAAAGCATTAAAAGGTTGCATGACCTAGTGGATTATCTAGTGTGCCAGCAGGCAGAAATTCTTGACTGTCCCATTGATTTTCTGATTATAAGCAAGACGTTTTGATGATCTATTGCCTAAATCAATATATATATGTGCATGAATGTAAAAGATACCACTGGATTCACAGTGTAAGAAAAAAAATCATGATCAAAAGCAATGGGTAGGTGCCAGTTTGCAAATGGCATAATAGTGCTCCAAATTGAAGATATGAAATTTGGAAAAATTGGAAATTTTTTTCTAAACACATGTATACTGGCATTGATTAACTACTGATATCTTTTGGATACATCTCATCCTTGGTCTTACAATTGTGGCCGTTGCTTTTCATTACTACCCAATTGAACTATGGTTATAGTTTCAAAAAAAAGATAAAGAGAATTGATCTAACATTAGAAGGGCCATCAGGGGACATATATTTCAACGGTCTCATTCAATACTTGAAGAAACTGAGGTCCAGGAATGTTAAGTGGCTAGTCTAATGGCAACCATGTAGTAAACTCAAGAGGCAGGATTTGAACTCAGGTCCCATGATTCTAGAGTTTGTATTTTCCAAAATGCCATGATGAATATAGTATGCACTATGATGTAGATGCATAGTATTTATACTATTCTAATAAAAAAGGTTTAACAAGCATTCAATACAAGGGCAACTGGGTGGTGGAGTCAGTAGAATGTTGGGCCTAACATCAGAAATGTTCGTCTTCCTGAATTCAAATCTGATCTCAGAGATTAACTAGCTGTGTGGCTCTGGTAAGTCCCTTAACCCTGCTTGACTCAGTTTCATCATCAAGGAACTGGCAAACCACTCCAGTATCTTTGCCAAGAAAATCTCAAATAAGATCACGAAGAATCAGACATGACTAAAGCGACTGAATGCAAACGTAAAGACGTTTTCTATACATTTTTATTGGTTCTTAAGAGAGCTTAATGTTGGGGTGCTCCTATATCTGAGTAAATGACCTCAGTATTTAATGTCTGAAAATTTTAATGGAGAAAATACAGGAATTGACCAATGTGAATGGAGGTTTTTTTTCATTGTTAAAAGATATCAAGTTTGACTTGTGGTTCAGTTTTTCATCTAGAAGCAAAATGGCAGCCAATATTATTTTCAAAGTGGGCCTGACTCCAATAATATTTCATGGGTTTCAGTGCTATCAAAATGAGAGAGAAAAATGTCTCAGTCTGCTGTCTTAAAACAAAATAGATACACCCCCTAGAACACATTTGGAATCCACATTAGTTTATTGACATCCTCAGTCAAGCTCTTTCTTGTATGAAGTCTTCTGAATAAAGATATGCAGGTAAAACAGCCATGGGCTTATGCTTAGTTATAATATTCTGGTTTTTAAAAATGCAACAGTTGGAATAAAATTGCATAGGATTAAAAAAAATACTGGATGTCTATATCTTTTGGATTTCAAGGCTCTCATGGATCATACCTTGCACATTTCCTCTGCATTTCAAAACCCTGAGAGACTGCAGGGAGAAGAATGAATAGGAACTAAGAAACCCATAACTACAGAAAAAGATGATTTGTGTGTCTACCTGTTTGTTTAATTAATAAAAGCTTTAAGTCAGGGGTCCTAAGGGATGAGGGTGAATAATGAATAGATCTCAAAGAAAGGTAGAAGGATTCTTGTGTTTGCCATGGGGAAAGCCCATCAATTCTGCTTACAGAGGCATATTACAGGAGATTGCAGAGTATTTTGTAGCTTGAAAAGAGTAGGACAGTTGTAGTTGTTGTTGCTTTGAATAGCTGATCTAAGGAAGGGTTGGAAAGGTTTGCTTTTGAGATTGCAGGAGAATGCAGTCTTTGAAGAATCTGACTTCATTCAATCCAACTAATTTCTGTGAAGTAAAGACCACATCTCCCTGACCTACCTTAAAACACAATTTGAGTTGTAAGCTTCTCTACCAGACTCTCTTAGGAGAAGGTATTCCAGTTCCTTATCTCATTTTTCATCCCTATCCTAATTTCTGGAATTTTCTACTGGGGAGGGGAAGGACTCTTCTATGTTTTGATAGGTAGATTAATAGCAGAGGTTTTAAGATCACCTCTTAAGAAGACAGAGGATTGAGTTATAGTAGAAATATAACAATATTTGCCTGTGGTTCAAATGGATATTAAAAAATGGCAATAACTAGATGCACTATATTCACATATTTCTTCATAATTGTTAGTGTCTCCACATAAGATCATATCAGACAGTCAGTTAAAAATATTAAGTACTTACAATGTGTTAGCCATTGTGCTAAGCCCTGGAGATAAAAAAAAAAAAAGGCAAAACAGTCCTTACTTTTAAAGAGATTGCATTCTAATAGTTAAAACAACATGGAAGAGACTTCAAAAGCTATCATCCAATCCTCTCATTTTTATAGCTGAAGAAATCAAGGCTGAGGAAATTAGAGATTTGCTTGAGGTGACACAGCTTATAAGCATGAAAGGTGGCATTTGAACCCTGGTACTCTGAGACCCAGAGCCCTAACCTCTTTCCACTACTTAGCTAATTTTTTTCTTGACAACATTCTGCCAGATAGCTAGTTCTATGTGTGAGTATTTCCATTTCACAGTTCATTAAAATGATGCCCAGAGTGGAGAAATGGTTTTGCTGAGGACCTTCTCCCAAGATTGGGCCAGTTTTGTCTAGAACCCTGGTCATTAGTGCTGTAAAAGAGGTCTATGATTTCCGGGTTTGTTCTGGTTGGCAGTTAGATGGAGGCCGGTGAGTGGCATAGGGGAGGATATGAATTGGAAAGCATAAAGGTAGATATATCTGGGTATTTTGTGTATACTCTATGATGCCAGGATCCAATGTCTTAGCTAAACCCTCCATTTGCCTCAGCATCTAACATAATGTTCTGAGGGCAGTGGGGGAATAAATGTTGAATGAATGAAGAGTTCTACTGGGATCACAAATTTTGAGCTGGAAGAGATCTTACATGCCATTTATTCCACCCCCTTGACTTTACAAATGAGTAACTGAGTCTAAGAAAGTTTTAGTAATTTGATCAAGGTCATGGAGGTGCCAGTGAAGGGGTGTCCACAGTCTTACTTCAAAGGCATTCCATCATGCCAAATTGCGTCTCCTGGTTCTATTATGCTCACTAGCTGTGGGACCTCAAGTAGTTTTTATCTCAGTTTCCTTATCTGAAAAATGAAGGAGTAGGGGTGGGCGGGCAGGTTTGACTAAATGATACACAAGGCCCTTTTAGGGTTTGGAGCCCAGGGATGCTCTTCCTGAGTTTCAAGGTCTCTGAGTTAAGTTTGAGAAGAATAACTGAATAGAGGTGTCTTAAGGGTGGGGAGACAGTGTGCCAGTGTGTGTGTGTGTGTGTTTGGCTTATGATGGGATCCAAACTCTGCAGAAAAGGAACTACTAAATCAAAAGTAGGAAGACGAGGTAGCCGAAACAGTGCGCATTGGGGAGCGGTGTGAGGGCACGGGGCTCATCGCTAATATTTAGTCTCCCGGCTGCTGGCACACATCATTTCTCCCCTTCCCCCACCTCACCGACACCCCTGAGTCACTCCGTCTAAGGCGATTTCTTCGTGGGCTCTCTGCTTTTCATTTCTACCTTCTCCTTGCAGCCTCCGCTCGTTCTTCTTTTCTAGTGGCACCAAAGAGCAAGGTGCCAAGGGCAGGGGAGGAGAGATGCCCTGGATGCCACCTGGCCCCAGCCCGTGACTGGGGGCCAGCGGAGCTGAGCGCGGGGGAGGCGGCCGAGAGTACGCGCGGGAGCGCACCGCCCCGCCAGACCCGGGTCCGGGCAGGGAGGCAGCCCCAGCCTGAGTGACAGAAGCGCGGCTGCCCGTCGGAGAGAAGGCGGGACCGCCCGCTGGACCACTTCTCGGCAGCCCGCCTGCCCGAGAGCAGCCAGGGAGACAGGGAGCGAAAAGGAAAGAGAGGGGTACAGGGAGAGAGCAAGCAGGCGAGCGGGCGCCTGCCCCACCGAGCCTTTCCACTGCCGCCGCCGCCTCGGCCACCTCCGCTCTCCACCCTTCTTCCAGCTTGTGAACCAGCCTGTGGGCGGGCGTGTGCTTGTGCCCGGCACCGGGCGGCCGCCGCTCCCTCATGGCGGGGCCAGGGGGCAGGGGAGCTGCAGCTCGAAGGATGAAGGGCTCGCTGGGCGGCAGGCGGGACAAGCTGCAGGGGGCTCCCAAGCAGCCTCAGCCCCGACACGGTAAGTTGGGAATCGGGAAGGGGGGTGGGGGTGATCCCAGGGTGGTAGGGCTGATTGTGCCCCGGACCCCTAACATGCTCTCTAGCGTCTCAGCAGTGGAGGGGGCTGGTCTGTTGGAGGCCGCTCTTGTGGTGGGCACCACCCGGAGCTCCTGCCCTAGGAGGAAGAGAGGAGGACTAGCTGCCTGGCGGGAGGTGGGGGGGGGGGGGGTGCGTAGAGCGGGCCCCAGAGAGGGCACGGGTGAAGCCCAAGCAGTGGCCCTGGTAAGCACTTTGAGGGCCAACAGTGGAAGGGTGGGTGTCCTCCGAGTTGGGGCGCTTTGCTGGGGCAGCAGCCTCAGCTCCAATCCAGCCTTGATCAAGTCCCCGTGCCCCTTGCCTTCCTTTGGAGCCCGGGAGCCCCGTGAAGTTGCACTGAGTGCATAACAAACCGTTGACTTTGACTGACGGACTCTCTCTCTCTCTCTCTCTCTCTCTCTCTCTCTTTCTCTTTCTCTCTTTCTCTCTCTCCCCCTCCCTCCCTCTCTCTCTCCCTCTCTCTCTCCCTCTCTCTCCTTTCCCTTTCTTCCCTCTCTTCCCTCTCTCTCTTTCCTCACAAGGAAAAAAACAAGTCACTCGTCCTTCCTAGGGCTTTTGCATTCGGGGTAGGGGCAGCTAAAGGACCAGCAGGTGATTGCTTGGGTCCAGTTAGGAATCAAACGGCAGCTTTCTCTCCACATGATTCTTAATTACTTTCAGCTAAACCCACCAGGTTGCGCTGCTGGCTCTATGACACCTTGCTTCTCAAGGAGTGATTTGAAAGTGGATTCTAACTGACATTAGAGTCGCAAATATTTCTCCTTCTCTCCATAAAGAAATGTGGCTTCACTTTTACCTTTAGAACAGACATCCAGACCCGTCAGGCTCACATGTGTGTCCTTGGAGTCAGAGCTGGGGAATGACTGCGTGTGTGTCTGGGTTAATGTTTCGGATTTCATTTGGCTAATTAAAAATTTGTGATTGCCTGGGGTTTTTGAACCTTTGATGCTAAGTAGCAAGCTTGATTTGGGATAGCTTTCACATTCTCTTGATAAATAGAAACCTTTAGTTGGAGTAATCAATTAATCCTTTATTCACCCCTGTATATTGCACTCTCCTAATTTCTTTCCTAGGACATTGTTCTGGGGTTACATTGAGTTCTACTGAGGGCAGCTGGCTACCTTGTTCACTTAGCTGTGTGATGCTGGGTCAACTACCTATCTTTCCAATTGCTACACATTTCTCTTTATGCCTTCTCTTCCAAACCCAAGGGAAGGATTATCTCCCTTGGGTTTTTAAGGCATCTTTTGTCCTGTGTTGTGTAGTTCAGTTGTTCTAACTCTGGTAACCTTAACTTGAATGTAAGTATACCTTATGGAGCTGTGAATTCTCAGAATGGGCCATTCAAATTCAAGCAAATTCCAAACCCTTTGTGTCTTGGTGTATAATTTCTAGGGAGGGAGTTCATAATCTTTTCAGTGGCATGGTACCGTTTGGCAGTCAGGTGAAACCTATGGAACGCTTATCAGAATAATGTTCATAAATTTGTAAAGTAGAATACATAGGATTACAAAGGAAATTGATTAGAATGAAATAAAGATGTAATTGCTTTCCCCCATCCAATTTCACCCCCCCCCAAATTCTGTCCACTGAGTTCTTTGGGTGTCTGTGAACTCTAGCTTAAGGAGTCCCAGAGACTCATCGGAGGCAAGCAGATTCAGCAAATTGTCCAGAAGTATGCAGCTAGCACTAGCCAGTAATTTCATTTGAACTCAATCTATCAATAAGCATTTATGAAGTGCCTACTACGTGCCAGGCCGTGTGCTAGATACAGAGGATACAAAGAAAGGTGAAAACAGTCCCTGCTGTAATCTAGTTCAAGAGACAAGAAACACATATGTACAAGCAAGTCATCTGTGGAATGAAGAGTGAATAATCTACAGAGAGAAAGCAGTAAAGGAGCTAGGGAAGGTCTTCTTGTACAAGGTGGGATTTTAGCTGGGACTTGAAGGAAGCCAGAGAAGTTAGAAAGCAGAAATGAGAAAGGAGAACATTTCACAACAACCCAGGTCTCTAGATTCCTTCAAGCCCAGTATGTGAGGCTGCATGTAGCAAATATAGACTACTCAAAATGGTATAAATAGAGGTCGTTTGGTTCTAGGTATGGTTTAGAAACTGCCTTGAGCACTCCATTCAACAAGAATTTAATTAATCACCTACTATGTGCTAGCACTGTCCTAGGTGCTGGAGAAACAAAGAAAAGAAAATAAATTTTTACTCTCAAGTTGCTTACTCTGAGAGTTTGATTTAGAGGAATGTGTATGGAACCTGACTTGATGTTTATTGTTGGGCATTTATTTTTCACTCTGATATTTGGGATATCTATGAATTTGTGGTATGAATACTCCCTATATAGTAAATAGTTAATAAATGTTTGTTGACTGACAATGAATATTGCAACCTCTTCACATTTAAATATATGGATTTGATGATCTGTTGGGGTTGAAGAAATAACTTGGTGACTTAATCTTCTGGTAATGAGCATCTTTGAACTTAGGTAGACTGGTCCTCTAGCTTGATAAGGCACCCCAGAGTATGATCAGCTGACATAACCTTTAAGAACTGCTATCATCAGCACATCACAATGAGGCAATACAGGGGTGGGGAACCTGTGTCCTTGAGGTCACATGTGGCCCTCAAATGTGCTCTTTGAATCAGATTCAGAGCCACACTTGAGGCCCTAGAAGACCACATGTGGCCTCAAAACCACAGCTTCCACACCCCTGCTAGAATGAGATCTTGGAAAGGGTTAGGAATGAGGAATTCACAGCCTTCAAAGGTTGGTATAAAGAGCACACCACTGAGGGAATCTATCTATAGGCATTTCTTAATATTGAAGATGGTAGCAATTTTGGGAATCATCAAGATTGAATTAAAAAATATGAGGTCAATTTTTAAAATTTATATTGCTCTGAATTTGTGATTTCCCCAGTGAAGAAATTCCTTCTACCAGTGCAGAACGCCATCTGTTCTAAGTCCTAGTTATGTGGCACATTGAAAAGTTAAATGCCTTGCCTGTGGTCCCACAATCAGCATGTGTCAAGAGCAGGATTTGAAACTGTCATCCTGACTCAAAGATCTGCTGTCTTTTATCTGTTGTTCTGCACTGGACCTCAGGAGTGAGTCATTAGAGTATTGTCTAAACAGATCGGATTGGAAGGTGGGAGGCATGGATTTTAGTTCAGGCCTAGGCACTCACTAGCTGGTGGACATGGAACAACCACCTGAGCCTCAGTTTCCTTATATGTTAAGATAGGCCTAAAACATTCTACTTCACTTCCCATTCTTATTTTCCCTAGCCCCCTTTAAATATCAGCTCAAATCCTGTCTTCTGTAGGAGGCCTTTCCCTGGTTTCCCACCTGCTAGTGCCTTCTCCTCTGAGATTCCCTATGTGCATATATCTCATACAGACCTAATACATTTACATGTTGTCTCCCCTGGTAGACTATGAACTCCCTGAAAGCAGCAGCTATTTTTTGCCTTTCTTCCTGTCACTAGAATTTAGCACAGTGCCTAACAGAGGAAACATACAGTAGGTGACTTTCGATTGATTATTTGACTGCTACCTTACATGTTTCTCCTGAAGATCAAATCAGATACTTTCTGTGCCATTGGAGATAGAAACTACTTATTACATATTTCTCTATTGCGCAGTCTTCCAGCTATATATGATGGTATGTATTGTAGACTTTGTGTATCTCCTTGTTGTTGTTGTTGTTGACTTGTTTTTTTATTTTCAGTCGTTTCTAACTCTTTGTAACCCCTTTTGAGGGTTTTCTTGGTAAAGATACTGTGGTGGCTTGCCATTACCTTCTCCAGATAATTTTACAGATGAGGAAACTGAGGCAAACAGGGTGAAGTGAATTGACCAGGGTCACACAATAGTAAGTACCCGAGGCTAGATTTGAGTTTAGGAAGAGGAGTCTTCTTGACTCCAAGTCTGCACTCTATCCACTGTGCCACCTAGCTGGCCCCATATGTCACCTTGAAGTATAACAATCATTACTAATGCTCAGGTCACATTATTTCATTGTGTGGTATTGTTCATGATGTACAGATTATGATCTAGAAGTCTGTCTAACAGATGTGCTGCCCTAGTGGCCCTAACAGTCTGTGCGGACTTTGCCCACTGCTGCCAGGTTATAATTAATGCTCATTGCTTAGCAGGATTCAGGATTTCCATTAAGAGCTACTCGTAGTTTGGTTTCTTGCCTTCTTTTTTATTTTCCACATTATTTTCAAAACAATTACTCCCCCTGCTGTGATTTGCTATTTACAAGGTGAATCCGAAGTTCAGTAATGAAGAATGTGTGCTATGCAAGGAAGAATAATGTTTGTTCTACAGTGACATCTCTGGCATGATGATTCAAGTCTAATTGGAGGTTGTTTTCTACCTAAAATTTAATCAAGTTGTTATAATTCTTAGCACATATATGCACACACACATTAATTACTTCTAACCATATACAAATATAACATAATGTTTATGTATACATGGGGGCCATCTCTTGTCATCTTCAGCTATATCTCGCAACCAGATCCAGAGGGCTTTGGAGGAGAAAGTGAGTCTGGGAACAGCCCTCCCTCACTTAAATCTGATTCACTTGGATGTATTGTCATCGTCTTCCTGATGTCATGGTCCTCTTCAAGAACAAAGAAGAAAAAACATACATACATACATACATACACACATACATTCATACATGCATGCACACATACATACACTCACATATTATATTGAACGTGGGTAACTAAAAGTGGTATCTGCACTTCCTGTGATCCCCAATTTGCCAGTTACTGAGTAAAACTTTGGATTTTTGAAATGTTACACATTTCTACAAGTTATAAACTACTATTAGTCTAAACATAGGCACACATGCACATATGCACACACATTCGAATGACTATGCTAAGGATAAGGAAGGCAACTGGAAGATATTTTTCCTATCACTACATGCAAGCAAAATAATTTCTTTAGAAATAACAGCATTTCTGATATTGTACATGTCTGCATCTAAGTGGTGTTTTCAAATGAAATTTGGGGAAGTCTACTGGGAAACTAATACTTGTCATATCACTGATGATGGGGGGGGGGAGCTTTTACAAATGGGGCCTCATTGAGAAGTTAGACATTTTGCCATTTGTCCTTTTCTTTTCATAAGCAGCTTGTTAGGGCCTTGACACAAAATTGTATCTTAAAAATCCCAATGGACTGAGAATCATTGTCTTTGGTTTTCTTTCCCTTTTTTGGGAGGAGGGGGTGGAAGGTTCATTCTATTTGCTATTTGAACTTACCCACTTAAAATCAGACATATAAATCTTTGTCTCCTTCCTTGATATGGCTGAAATATTTTCCTTAAATATTTTTCCCACTGGCAAAGATCCATTCCTACAACATTGTAATAGCAACCTGCCCAGAAGATTTTGTTTTCATAGTATATAATATGGTTGGAATAGAGTTCTGTTTTGTAACAATGTAATACGCTTCTCTGGCACACTCCATTTTATTTCTGCATTGATGACTTACTCTTCTAATAGTCTATAGCTTCATGAGAACAGGGACATCCTCTTGTATCTTGCATAACACTTTCCACGTAATAGCATTTTTGTTTTCATATCCCTATAACCTAGCATAATGCCTAACCCTTATTAGGAACTTAATCAACATTAGTTGTTTGATTTAGTAACTTGAAATTGGTCAGAACGCAAACTGTTTGCTGGTGATTAAGTTTTAAACATGGCCTACTGTTTCTAGGAAGAGACAAATAGCCTCCCTTTCTCATTGCGACATCACCTGTTGTGTATATTGCTTTACATGTGTTTAAATTCCAAATTAGATTAAGTACAATTACACAGGTGAAACTCTATCTCATTTGGTCCTGCTTGATTGCATAAGAAAATCGAATCTTTGAAATAGTATTTCAAATCTTGTCTATATCTTGGCCCATCTCAACATTGCAGTTTCGAATGAACTAGTATTGGGTAAGCATCTGTAATTTAAAATAACTCAAGAGCTTGGAAATCAAGATGGATGATTGTACTGAATTTTCCAACAAGAGCTCTCAGAGTAAGGGTTTGACTACATAAAAATTCATGGAAAAAAAATACATCGAGCAGTTGTATATCCACTTCAGAAACTTTGAAAAGCATATGTAGAACTCACAGGAGGGATGGATCGCTTTATTTCTTTGGACCATATTTATATGTCAAAGAGCAAGTGTGGAGAATAATCAAAACTGTAATGCCACCAAATGCCACCAAAAGCTATTGTAATGACAAACAAAAACCAAAAATTATGCTGTTAAGGAGAAAATTGCCCTTTGTTATCATCATGATATTCAAGTTAAAACTTCTTTTAGTTATTTGTTTTGCAAATATATAGTATATATACTATATATGCGTGTATGTATATATGTGTGTATATGTACATACACACATGTAGATCTCACATATCTACTTTTTTTGACTTGTGTACCTTTTTTTGACTTTAGGTACCTTTAGGACAGAAGATTGCTATTTCCTTCCTGGATTATCTTGAACAAATTACATAACATCTTCGTCTCACTGTTTCTACATTTGTAAGATGAGGTGGTTAGGCAACATTTGCCTCTGAAAGAAACTTTTCTCAGCTCTAGATATATGACTCTTCCATTCTAAGACTGAATGTGTTTATATATACATATATGTGTATATGTTTATATATATGTATATATGTTTGGAATATGTTTTCTATGTATAGGATTATGGAGATTCAATTTGCATGTTTTATAGATGTATAAATGTGGAAACTGAGGTCTAGGGTGGCAAAGTGATTTGCCCAAGAATACGCAGGTAGTGTTAGAAGGCAGAATTGATCCCAGGAATTCAGAACCAGTGGTTTTTCTAGATAGGTATTATCAATTGTAAATTTAGAAGTTCAAGAGACTTAGAGGTCATGTAGTCCATCATTCTTTTTTTTTACATTTAAGGAACCTGAGACACATTGAGGTTTAAGTGTCCTGTTCAAGGTCATATAGGTAGCATCAGAAGTGAGATTTGAACACAGGTCTTCTTGACTTCAAGCTTCATAGCTCTGATATTTACATGTTGGTTGCACTGAAGGTGATATTCATAATTTGCAGCTAGAAGGAAATTTAGCCATCATCCAATCCAGACCTATTAATCTTATAGATTAGGAACTGAGGCCCAGAGAGAGAAGTGAATTCCTTATGATTATACAACTGTCCAGTATCAGAGGCTGAGAATAGAAGGAATGCTTTCTGATTTTAAGCTGGGTGATTTTTTCCATTGTTCCATATTTGGAAATTATGTAGTAAGAAATACTACATAATAGCATAAAAAAAGATAAGGAAGTTCTGGGAAACATCTCAGTTAATTGACAAGCTCAAGGAATGATGTTTTCTGATTAAATAACATTCCGTTTAATTGAAACTTGGAATTAAAAAAAAATTCTAACTCTTGTTATTGAGAATCTTTCTAAAACTCTATTTTGAGGCCTTAATAACATAGTGGACACAATTCAACCTTTCTTTGATCATTGAGGGCCTTGCCATTTCTTAAGGCCATTATCTTGGATTTCAGAGCTCAGTAGAGAAGCTAGATACTTAGATTTAAAGGGCTAAATGTATACTAAGTCCAAGATGTCCTCTGGGACTTCCTAACAGAATGATTGATAGAAGATTGCTTTCTTGTCATTAGTATCTTTAAGGATAGGAGAAATGTCAGGGAAGGGAAGGAATTCTGGTTAGAGTTCTGGTTGCTTGAGGTTTTCATGCTTTGAAAGGTACCTTGGCGTATCCTTTAGGAAATGTATTTTAAAAATCTGACTTTGGGATTTCTCTGGTTTTATCAGCTTGTTCTCCTTTTTCTTGGTCAATATGTTGAGTGTGTAAATTCCTTACAAACCTACTGGGGTGACTTTCCATTTTTTTTTCTGGAATTGTAAAGTAAGGCTAATGTTCAGTTTGTCCTCATCTATCCTTCCACAAATGCACATCAATGTTATAAGTGTGCTTTTGGGTAAATGAAAAATGTTTTCACAAGTTGAAAGCTTTCCCCCCTTTTAAAATTTCCATGTCAATTCCAAGGTAAGAACGAGGTAAGGCCATATGTTACAATGGAGAAGAGACTGGCTTTGGACTCAAGAAGAGGGACTTAAATGGAACTTCAGATCCTCATTAGCTGTGTGACCCTAGACAAGTCACTCATGCCTCAATTTCCTCGTTTGTATATTGAGTGGATTGGACTGAATGACCTCTAAGATCTCTTCTACCTCTATCCTTTATTTGAAGATTCTACACATTCAGATGGAAAAGAAACGGGGAATCATCATGAAGAGTAAAAATGTAACTTTGGAGAAGATTCAGAACTCTCTAGTTGGGATACTTTAGGCTGAAGAAAAAAAAAGTAGGAGCACAAAACTTGAATAGGGGTGCTCAGGTATATTAAGATTTTGATTAGCAAAATCATTTATGCATTAAATTAATTTACGGGAACAGTTTATCTCTATTCAGAAGAAAAATAGTGAAAACCAACTTAATTTCTCAATGCTTTTTTTTTAACAGCAAGGTGTAAAATACAAGGCATAATGGTAGAGTAAGAATGAAAAAAATAAGAGAGGGACAATGTTGATGAGAGAGCAGTGAGGATCTTGTTTCTTTTTATAATTGACGTTCTGTGCCTTCATCACCATAGAGAGCTCCCCATGAGAAAGGGCCTTTACCAGCACTGCTCTGTACTTGCTCTGCAATTTATAGACTTAAGAGAGTTTCTTGGGGGGCCTGGCAGGTTAAGTGATTTACCCAGAATCACAGAACTTGTATGTGCCAGGGGAAGAGTTCAGATGCTATTCTTTAGCTCTTTATACACTGCTGCTTCTCATCTTCTCTTTAGTCACCCTCTTTTTAGGAGAGAGGAGATCCTGAGGATATTTAATAAGAACTGAAATTTGAAAATCACTTAGGAATATCCTGTAACCTAGTTATATGTGCATGGTATAGTAGAAAAAGAAATTGACTAGTTTACAGGCTAAGGTTCTCAAGCTGGCTCTGCTGATCACTTACTATGAGAACCTGGGCAAATCCTTTAGCTTTGTAGAAATTCACTTTCTTCATTTGCAAGATGGAATTAGGATCAGAATTCTAAAGCTGCAAGAGACCTCAGAGGCCATTTAGCCCCAACTTCTCACTTTAGAGATAAGGAAACTGAGAACCAGAGAGGTTAAGTTATTCACGATGGGGTCAGAGGATCATACATATAGAGGTGAAAGGGACCTCAGAGGTCAACTAGGCTAATCTTTTAATTTTACAGGTGTGGAAACTGAAGCCAAAGAAGGTTAAGTGGAGTCCCCTAGGAGTCAGAGAATTATGTATCTAGAGATGAACTGAACCTCAGAGATTAACCAGGCTAACCTTTTAATTTTATATGTGGAGAAACTGAAGCCCAGGGAGGTTAAGTGACTTGTTCAACATCTCATCATTAGAAAGCAACAGAAGGGGATTGGAAACCAGCCCCTCTGACTCTAAAGGCAATCCTCTTTTTGGTATGCCTCCCTTCCTTACTCAAGGGAGATCTGTGAGGATATTGTAGCTGAAGAAGTAGCTGAGAATCAAGGCGACTTGGGTTTGAAATCTGCTTCATATGTTTACCAAGTGTATGACCTCAGCCAAATCATCTAACCCATCTGAGCCTTATTTTCCTTATCTGACAAGCAATAATATTAGGAGCCTCTGTCTCATAGGGGTTTTGGTGAAGGTTAAATGAGATAACATATGGAAATGCCAACCTTAAAATAATATAAAAATGTCCACTACAATGGTGATGTTAATGGTATATCAACCAACCCACAAGAATTTATTGTCTACTATGAGCCAGGCCTCATGTGAAAGCACTTCAGAAACTATAAAGTGCTATCCATAGGTAACACCACCATTACAGTTTAGCAAATATACACTCTATTGTCTTTATCCAAATGTGTGGGTGGCCTTTCTAATTATTATTTTTCTTTTACAAATAAATTCTACTGGTATCTTTTGTTTTTACAGTGCCTAAATTCTTTCTATGTTTCAAATTATTTTATATAGCTTGGTGCTCAAGGAGAATTATCATGACTGCTTCTTGTCACAAAAAGACTGTCATGAATTCTTTTCAGGCTCAGCATTCTAGATTGTCATGGAACTCCATGTGTTTCTGTCTAGATTAGGTGAGGTCTGTGCTCTAAAATGGGATCTCCCTAAATTTTGTCACAGCAGGGTATGTTCCAAATTATGGGAAAACCCTTGTTTTTTCTGGGCAGCCTGAGTTTCCAGTCTCTGTATTCCATTTCTTGTCTCAGCCATTGGTTATTTTATCTTGCCATAGTAGAACAGTCCATTAACTACACTAGAAAATCTGTATTTTTCTTTGACTGTCTTTCTTCCCATCCCTGTGATAATTGGAAACCTGGCAGCTTAACTGCTTTCCCAAATGTGTTCAAGATGGGTCTTAGGCAAGTGTTGTTTGAGCAGTAATGGGGTTACCCTATTCTCCTCCTTCCTTGAAATGGGATATTTTCACATTGTCTTTTATATTTTAGAGTCATAAAGGTTTTATTTGAGGATGATCATAGCAAGCAACCTAGGGAGAGAGGCTGTAGCCAAACAATAGTAGAAAATTCTTAATTTACAGGCTGTTAAAATAGAAATATGCGAGAAGAGTGATTAACCTGATTCTCTAAAGCTTGAGAGATTAACACTGATTCAATTTTACTCCATGAACTACTTCACAGAAAAAGAAGAGACAAGGTATCAGAAGAAAGCTTCTCTTTGTTTACAACAGTTAGCAGCATGATTTGAGCAGAGGGACACACAGTGAGACAACATATGCCAGCTCAACCTGCTTTACGGCTTCCCTACTGGGAACAGACCATACAATGACATCAGGTGTTCCCTTTAAAAAGAATTTTCAAGACTGTCTTCCATTGCTAAGTCACTGCGATAATAATAAAAAAAAGGCACTGAATCTTGGCAGTCATCCCATATCGACATGTCAATAAAAAGAGCGTGCCAAAATATGATTATGATAAATTACTGGGAATTAGACTTTTGTCACTTTCATAGAATACTTTTTTGGTACTATGGGGAAAGAGATCCTCTTAGAGACTGTGAGGCAACAACTCAAATCATGTGTTTGGACTCAGAATAGTCACCAAATAATGTAATTGACTGCTTTCCTTGTGTGTTTGTACACACATTTAAAAAGAACTAAATCTAAAATTTTCTGGAAATCAGAGATATGGTGGATGGGTTGGCATGCTTTCTAGGGATAATAACAAAGGTAGTTTGTTCTGACAGAATAAGTTTACTAGGGAGAGATCTCTTAGTGGAAAAATCTGTTCTACAAATTATAAAGCATAAACCAATGAGCCAGAGAGTATTTAGTTCTTGGAAAAAAAAACTATCATAAATTGCGAGAATCAACTGGATACATTTTCAAAAATGTGTAACATACTTGTCAACAGGGTGTAACATAATGATCAGGTCATCTATAATTTAAGTGTATTAGGTCATGTCTGATAACAGGTTAACCTTGCTTTATACAGCAGTTGCATGGATTATGAATCTTGATCTGGCAAATGATTTTTTTCCCCTCTGGCTTCTACTATATTGGCAAAGAAGTATTATCCCAGATAATTTTGTCCCTTGACGTAGTTTTAAAAATTACACTTTAGAATTCTAATATTCATTTCAGTTAAGGTTTTTTCTTCATAAAGAAGGTTGAAAAGGTTGAAAAGATATGGGTTTGAATTCTACCTCAAAATCTCAATTAATTTCTCAGTAACTTCAGTGTTATTATGTGTAAACCGAGAAGCTTGGGCTAGATGGCCTCTGAGTTCTACATCTGTGATTCTAAATCCTGTCCTTTCTCTGGCTTCAGTTTCCTAATCTGAAAAATGAGGGGGTTGGACTATATGGTTTCAAAGGTACTTTTCAAATGCACATCTGTGAGCCTAAACCAATCTTTCAGAGCTCAGTTTTCTGCACCGTAAGATGAGGAGGTTGGTCTAGAAAGTTTCTGAAATCTCATGACTCTATACAATCCCAAATCATCTAATTAACCTATGCTTCCATTTTCTCATCTGTAAAACTAGAAAGTCCGAAAGATTACATGACCTTCAGGGTCCTTTCGAACTATGCATCTATGATTCTAAGTCTCTTGGTCTCTATGGCCTCAGTTTCTACATTTATGAAATTAGAGGTTATACTACATAGCCTCTGAAGTCCTTAACCATTTGGGACATGTAGTCTAATGAAACCATGTTCATGCAACTCTTTCAAGAGGCTACAATTCACATGGCTTTGTATATTTATTTAAAAGTATTTATGTGGGTCACGTGGTTAATTTCCGTTTCACTTGAAAATTCCCATTAACTTTGTAATATTTTATTATCTAGAATTTCCACCTGGCTCTTCTACCATCGTGTCAGGCAGCATGATACACTGTATATAATTGTTGTTGGTCAGTCATTTTTCAGTGGTGTCTGACTCTTTGTGACTCTATTTGGGATTTTCTTGGCAAAGATACTAGAGTGATTTGTCAATTTTTCCCTAGCTCATTTTATAGATGACAAAACTGAGGCAAACAGGGTTAAGTGTCTTGCCTCGGGTCACAAAGTTGTCTGAGGCTGTATTTGAACCTGAGTCTTTCCAATTTCAGGCCTAGCACCCTATCCACTTGTAATGGTAATGGAATTTGGAGATGCCCCTGTATTGGCTTGGTTTTTGGGTTGAGTGTTAAAACCCAGAGCTTGTGAATCCCACTTGTGGGATGGACTTGTTGACATGAAGAGAGAGGACTGAATTGGGAGGAGCCGGGAATTGGGAGAGAGGCCCAAGCCAAGAGAAGGCCAGGAGGACTTTTGGGAGAGCAGTATCCAGTATTGTGGAGCCTGAGTTGCTGAGAAAAAGACTGCTGAGAGCCCGTTGGACTTCTGAGAACTGCCACCTGGAGCTGCCAAGAACTGAGGAGGCCTGGCTGTGATGCTAGTATTTTGTCTGTCTGTTTTGATGTTGTTTTGCCAGATTCACGGGAGGGTGAAGGACAGTGCTGCTGATGTAGAGGTCCTGGGACCTGGCTGTTGGTTCAGAAGCCCTGAAGGAGGATTTTCCTGTTGTATGTTTACAGAAATCCTGGAAGAGGGCCTTGCTGATGTTTTCAGGGGTTCTGGGATTGTTCTGCAGGCAGAGAGTGACTTGATGAGGACACTGGCTATGGCTTTGTTGAGCCTTGTTTCCCCAGGTACTGAGATTGCTGAGGGCTTGCCTTGAGTGAAGATGAAAGAAGGGCCTTTCCTTGGGTATTCAATGCTGAGATAATATCTTAACCTTGTTGTACCTTAAGGGTGGATGGCTTTTTGTGCTCTCCTGCCCCTTTCGAGATTCAGTGATGGGAAGCCTTTGAGTTTTCTTTGTGCTCTGTGATTGACCAAATGAATGTACTTCATTTATGATTGGAGACTAATCTCCATTTGAGAGGAGAGGCTTTGTTGACTGACTAAATGTACTGCCCAGGAGTGGGCTACTTTGACTAATGTACTGGCTAGGGGTGGGATACTTGGACCTTGATACTTTGCAATTGAATTGAGAACTTACTTCCTAAATGAACAAGTTACACTGTACTTTGACTTTCTCTGTTCTGTGAATGTTTGCTGAATAAATGGGGTTTGCTATGCTGATAATCTGAACCTTGAAAGTTGCCTTTCCTTGACATTACACCAATGCACTGCTGAACTGCCTTATACTATCTGTAAAGCTGGCCTGAAAATCACATACATACTCTGGATTCAAACTCTGACTCTGTTACATACTGACTTGTGATGCCTGGGTAAGTCACTGAACCTCTTAATGCCTTAGGCAGCTCTAATATCTAGCTAGCATTTGTACAGCACTCACAGTTTACAAAATGCTTTATCTTCATCACACCTTGGACCAGTATTATTTTCTTTTTATACATGAAGAAATTGAGTCAGACAGAAGTTAAGTAACTTTCTTAGGGTCACACATTGGTTTTGACCTCAGGTCTTTCTGACTCAAAGTTCTTCTGCTCTTTGTCCAAGTTACCATCTAGCTGCCTAATATTATTGGCTGCAGGAATGTTAGCTATATGTGCTAATAAAGATAGTTTCTTCAGCTGAGGATTCTCTCAGCACCCCTTAGAGCAGCGGTTCTCAACCTGTGGGTTATGATCAATTTGTAACAATGAAAATACATCCTGCATATCAGGTACTTACATTATGATTCATAACAGTAGCAAAATTACAGTTATGAAGTAGCAACGAAAATAATTTTATGGTTGGGTGTCACCACAACATGAGGAACTGTATTAAAGGGTTGTGGCATTAGGAAGGTTGAGAACCACTGCCTTAGAGTCTCCTAAGGATTCTTGGGTACCTTAGAAACACTTTCTGGAGCTCAACAAGGTCAAAACTATTTTAATAATATAAAGATGTTTTAATTTCTAATATAGTAAGTATTGGTAGATATGACCTACATAAACAAAAGCTCTCTGGTGAGACTGCAGTAATTTTTAAGAGTATAAAAGGGATCCTGAGAACAAAGAGTGTGAGGAACACTGATCTACGTCAGTGAAACTCAGGTCCACTCTCTATCTCCTATACGCACTTCAAAGTTCAAAATCCTTCAAAAGAGAATAATTATCTTTAATTAGTTTATGTTATTATTATTGTAAACTGTTTAATTTCCTGTTCTAGAGAGTCCTCCCTATTCATGTCTCTTCTTCACAGGCTAGAAATATTATTGTTTGAGTAACATAGGGACAGAGTTGAAAATCAACTTTATTGGGATTGCAATTCTTCAATAATTATTGAATATGTACAGAGAATGTAGTTGAATTTGATTTCCTCCAGCCACTATTGATGAGGCCTAGAGGCCAAAAGAAAGATAACATTTGTCTTTGAATTTCTGAGTGACAGGTGACTGGGGAGTCAAAGAAAATTAGTCCCTTTATCATGAAGGTGATACTAAGATCATAGTCTTAGAACTGGAAAATAACTTTCAGGCTATTTAGTCTCACTCACATTTTACAGATGAAGAAACTGAGGCATAGAGTGGTAGAGTGATCCAAGTCACATATCTAACAAGAATTGGGGCTGGTGTTCAAAATAAGGTCCTCTAACTCTAAATCTAGTGCTTTGGCTACTATGCCTTTTTGCTTCTAAGATTTATGGAGAATTGTTGTATACATGATTAATAATAATAATAATAATAATGATAATAATGAAACATTTGAATGTTTGCAAAACATTTAAAATATCATTTTATTTGTCCCTTACAACAACCCTGGGAAGATACCATTATTATTTTCATTTTCAGGCAGGTAGGTAGTACAGTGGATATAGTTATGGGATTAGAGTCAGGAATATTTTCTTTGTTGGTGCTAATCTAGCCTCAGATACTTACTAGCTGTGTGACCCTGGCCAATCACTTCACCATGTTTGCCTCAGTTTCCTCATCTGTAAAATGAGCTGGAAAAGGAAATGACAAGCCAGTCTAATATCTTTTCCAAGAAAGCCCCAAATGAGGTCATGAAGAGGCAGATATAAGTGAAAAATGACTGAACAGAAGAAGAAACTGAGGCAGACAATGGCTTGTCCATCACTTCACAGCTGGTAAATGTCTGAGGTCGGATTTGAACTCAGAATGTCTCTTTGCTATACTACTTGTCTGCCTCAAGAATAGGTTATATGTTTCTTGTTTGTCTTTGTGACTTTATTACCTAATATAGTACTTTACACATAGTATGGATTTGATGACTGTTAATTATCTTGAACTGATGATATATTGGAACAATACTAGATTTGGTTTTATGAGACCTGGATTTCAATTTCTAGCCCTGATGTTGGCTCTTACCTTTACTTAATTAATTACCCTAATCCATTTCCATTTTTCTGTGCCTCAATTTCGATAACTGTGAGATGAGGATGTTAGATTTGATGACCTCTAAGGGTTCCTCCCAAGTCTCCCATTGTGACTATAATTCGCAACCAGCGGAATTTCTCTTGGGGATTTTTAGAAGTCCCTCTTTTATTTTCAGCTCACATTACTTAGCATGAACACGAGCATTCTCCAGGCCCTCACATCTCTTCATTACCGTGGTTCAAATTTGTTTGCTTTGAAATCTCCTTCGCTTGGAGATCTTTTCATAATTACAGTCTCTTATGCTATTCAACAATTAGATCCTGGTAGTTAACCACAGATTTAGATTCTGGACAAGGAGTATTTATGCACCATTTTATTATTATTATTTTTTACTCACTGTCAAAAAGAGGATAGCTGATTGCATTGGTTAGGAACTGAATCAAGAAACGGAAATCAGAGATTTTGGAATCTCATGTAACTGAACAATAGAATATGAGATTCCTCTAGAAGTTGTATAATACTGGGGAAATTAATGAAACATTAGAAGAGCTTCTCTAATGGGGGAATTCTTCCCTTTCTGTATCATGGCCTCCTTTGTCAATTTAGTACAATCTATGGAACCCTTCTCACGATGATGTATTTAAATGCATAAAATAAAATGCAAAGGACTAGAATGCTAATTAATTACATTTAAATATGGATGTTACCATTTACTATCTAAGGTCATAGACCACTTATAGAGCCATGATTAAGAATAACTTATCTAGTATTCTAAATCACTATTGATCAGGGAAATACAAATTAAAACAGCTCTGAGACACCACCTCACGCCTCTCAGATGGGCTAACATGAGAGCAGAGAAGAAATGACAAATATTGGAGGGGATGGCGGACAATTGGGACACCGATACACTGTTGGTGGGATTGTGGACTAATCTTAACATTCTGAAGAGCTATTTGGAACTATGCCCCAAGGCCTATAGAACTGTACATACCCTTTGACCTGGCTATACACCATTAGATCTGTATCTCAAAGAGATTTTATAAAAAGAAGCAGGCGCTCTCTCTCTCTCTCTCTCTCTCTCTCTCTCTCTCTCTCTCTCTCTCTCTCTCACTTTTACATATATATATATATATATATATATGTATATATGTATATATATTGCAATTCTTCTTGTGGTGGCAAAGAATTAGAAGTTGAGGGGATACCCCTTAGTTCAGGAATCACTGAACAAGTTGTGATTATGATGGAATATTATTGTGCTATAAAAAATGACAAGATGGATGATGTCAGAAAACCATGAGCTTACATGAACTGATGCAAAGTGAATTGGGCAGACTTAGGAGAACAGCATGCACAGTAATGACAATATTCTATGATTTATCAACTATGAACAATTTAGCTATTCTCAGCAATGCAATGATAAAATACAATTCTGAAGGAGTTATGATGGAAGATATGTCCATCTCCAGAGAAAGAACCGATGGAGCCTGAATGCAGATCAAAGATATTATTACTTTATTTTTCTTTTCTTTTTCTTC
>CM053581.1:560377387-560392467 GCA_028627135.1 Pseudochirops cupreus | reverse complement strand
GTGTGTGTGTGTGTGTGTGTGTGTGTGTGTGTGTGTGTGTAAAACCTTTTTAAATTTAATGTAGTAAAAATGATCTATTTTACATCCTGTAACCTACCTCTCTATCTTTGGTCATAAATTCTTCCCTTATCCATACATCTGACAAATAAATATCCCATGCTCCTCTAGTTTACTTATGATATCACCTCTTATGTCTATACATTTTGATCTTAACCTTAGAGAAGGTATGAAATATTGGTCTATTTTCTGTAAAACTGCTTTCCAATTTTCTCAGCAATTTTTGTCGAACAGTGATTCCTTGTCCTCAGAACTTTGATCTCTGTGTTTATCAAACACTAGATTACTAGGGTCATTTCTGACTGTGTATTATGTACCTAATCCAGTTCATTGATCTACCACTCTACTTGTTAGCCAATATGAGATTGTTTGGGGATTGCTCCTTTGTAACATGGTCTGAAATCTGGTATTCCTGGGTCAATTCCTTCACTTTTCTCTTATTGATTTCTCTGATATTCTTGATCTTTTGTTCATCCAGATTAATTTTATTATTTTTTCTAGCTCCCTAAAATATTTTTTGGTACTTTCGTATGCCACTTAGCAAATAAATTAACTTATATAGAATTGTCACCAGTATTTATTAGGGAAATTGGTGTATAGTTTTCCTTCTCTGTTTTTGTGTTTCCTGGTTTAAGTTTTAGCACCATATTTGTGCCATAAAAGGAATTTGGAGGGACTCTTTCTTTGAATATTTTTCTAAATAGTTTATATAGTACTGGAATGAATTGTTCTTTACATGTTTGGTAGAATTCACTTGTGAATGTATTTGGTTCAGTGGTTTTTTTCCTTAGGAAGCTCATTTAGGGCTTGTTCAATTTCTTTTTCCAAGGCAGAGTTATTTAAGCATTCTCTTTCCTTTTCTGTTAATCTGGGCAACTTCTATTTTTATAACTATTAATCCATTTCATTTAGATTGTCAGATTTATTGATATAAAATTAGGCAAAATAGTGTGTAATAATTGCCTTAATTTCCTCTTCCTTGGTGCTGAATTCACCTTTGACTTTTGATTTTGGTAATTTGTGTTTTTTTCTTTCTTTTTAAAAAAAAATTGAATTAGTCAACCATTTGTCTATTTTAGTGTCTCCCCCCCCAAAAAAAAACCAGCCTTAATTTTATTTATTAGGTCAGTGGTTATCTTACTTTCAATTTTATTAATTCTTTTTTTAATTTTCAGGGTTTCCAAATGGGTGTTTAATTGTGGATTTATTTTTTTTTTATCTTTTTGTTTGTTTTTTAGTTCCATTCGCAATTCATTGATCTGCTCTTTCTCTATTTTATTGATGTAAGTATTTAGAGATATAAATTTTCTCCTAAGTATTGTTTTGGCTGCATTCCATAAATTTGTGTTTGTTGTCTCATTGTTGTCATTCTCTTCAATGAAATTATTTTTGGTTTCTGGGACTTGGTGTTTGACCCACTCATTCTTCAGGATTAAATTATTTAGTTTCCAATTAATTTTTAATCTATCTCATTGTGCTACTTTATTGAATATAATTTTTATTGCATCATGATCTGAAAAGAATTAATTTAATATCTCTGCTTTTCTGTATTTAGTTGTGAGGCTTTTATGCCCCAATACATGGCAATTTTTTTTTTTTTGGCATAGGTACCATAAGTAACTGAGAAAAAGGTATACTTCTTTCTATTCCCATTCAGCTTTCTCTAGAGGTCTATCATATGTAAGTTTTCCAAAATTATATTTTCTTGTTTATTTTATGATTCCATTTATCTAGTTTTGAGAGGGGAAAGCTGAGATCTCCCACTAGTATAGCTTTCTTATCTATTTCTTCCCATAACTCATTTAACTTTTCCTTTAAGAATTTGGGTTTTGGTATTACTTCATTATCTATGATACCTTTTAGGAAAATGTAGTTTTCATGCTTATCTCTTTCAACTAGGTATATTTTTGCTTTTGTGTTGTCTGAGATCATGATTGCCATCACTGTTTTTTTTTCTTAACCTCAGCTAAAACATAATGGATCTTGCTCCAGCCCCTTATTTTTTACTCTACTTGTCCCTCTGTTTAAAATGTGTTCCCTGTAAACAATGTATTGTTGGATTCATTTTTTTTTATCCATCCTGCTGTCTGCTACCATTTTATTGATGAGTTTATCTCCTTCACATTCACAGTTACAATTATTAACTGTATATTTCCCTCCTTCATATTTCCCCCCTGTTTATCCTTCTTTCTCTTTTTACCCTGTCCCTCCTTAAAAGTCTGTTTGTTTTATTTCTGATTACTTTCTCCCTTAATTCACTTTCTCATCATTCAGCCTCCTTCCCCTTCTCTTATCCCTTTCCCCTCCTTCTTCCCTGCAGGTTAAGATATATTTCCATACCTAACTGAACATGTATGTTATGCTCTCTTTTTAAAAAAAAATCTTATTAATTTAAAACATTTTTCTTCAAATTTTGAATTCTAAATTCTCTGCTATGCTCTCTTTAAGTCACTTCCAAAGAAGAATAAAATTTAAGCATGGTCCGCCCCCTACCTTCTACTCCATTGTAAAAATTCTTGCTTTTGTGCCTCTCCTGTGAGATCATTTACCTGTTCTTCCCCTCCCTTTCCACTTGGTCCAGTATATCCCTGTTTTTCACCCCTTATTTTTTTTAAATCATACTATCATAGTCAACTTACACCCATGCTCTCTCTGTGTACTTCTTCTAATTGCTCAAATAATGGTACATTTCTTTGGAGTTAGAACTATCATCTTCCCACATAAGAATGTGGACAATTAAATCTTATTGATTCCCTTATGATTTCTCTTTTACACTTCTTCAGCAATACTTCTCTTGAGTCTTGTCTTTGAAAGTCAGCTTTTCTATTCGGCTCTGTTTTCTTAACCAGGGATGTTTGAAAATTCCACATTTATTAAATGTCTGCTCCTCAGTTCCATTCCTAAAAGATTATACTTCATTTTTCTGAGTAGGTTATTCTTAGTTGTAATCCTAGTTCCTTTGCCTTTGGAAATATTACATTCTAAGTCCTCCATTCTCTTTATGTGAACACTATTAAATTTTGTTTAATCCTGACTTTGACTCCACAATAATTGAATTATTTCTTTTTGGCTACTTGATATTTTCTTCCTTGACATGGGAGCTCTAGAATTTGGCCATACTTCTCCTGGGAGTTTTCATTTTGGAATCTCTTTCAGGAAGTGATCAATGGATTATTCAATTTCTATCTCATCCTCTGTTTTTAGGATGTCAGGGCAGTTTTCCTTGATAATTTCTTGAGCTATGATGACTGGGCTTTTAAAAAATAATCACACCTTTAACATAGACTAATATATATACATATATATATATATATATATATATATTTACTTTAACTCTCATATCTATTTTACAGGTCAGTTGTTTTCTTTAAGGGGCTATTTCACATTTTCTTCTATTTTTTCATCCTTTTGATTTTCTTTTATTATTTCTTAGTGTATTGGTAATGGAATGTGGAGATGCCCCTGTATTGGCTTGGTTTTTGGGTTGAGTGTTAAAGCCCAGAGCTTGTGAATCCCACTTGTGAGATCAACTTGTTGACATGAAGAGAGAGGGCTGAATTGGGAGGAGCCGGGAATTGGGAGAGAGGCCCAAGCCTAGAGAAGGCCAGAAGGACTTTGGGAGAGCAGTATCCAGTATCATGGAGCCTGAGTTGCTGAGAGAAAGACTGCTAAGAGCCCGTTGGAACTGCCACCTGGAACTGCCACCCAGAACTGCCAAGGACTGAGGAGGCATGGCTGAGATGCTGGTATTTTGTCTGTCTGTTTTGATGTTCTGCCAGATTCACGGATGGTGAAGGACAGTGCTGCTGATGTAGAGGTCCTGGAACCTGTCTGTTGGTTCGGAAGCCCTGAAGGAGTATTTTCTTGTGGTACCTGCACAGAAATCTTGGAAGAGGGCCTTGCTGATGTTTTCAGGGGTTCTGGGGCTGTTCTACAGGCAGAGAGTGACTTGATGGGGACACTGGCTATGGCTTTGTTGAGCCTTGTTTCCCTAGGAACTGAGATTGCTGAGGGCTTGCCTCGAATGAAGATGAAAGAAGGACCTTTCCTTGGGTATTCAATGCTGAGTTTAAATTTGTTGTAACTTAAGGGTGGATGGCCTTTTGTGTTCTCCTGCCCTTTTTGAGATTCAGGGGTGGGAAGCCTTTGAGTTTTTTTGTGCTCTGTGATTGACCAAATGAATGTACTTTGTTTATGGTTGGACACTAATCTCCATTTGAGAAGAGACTTTTGACTGACTAAATGAATGTACTGTCTAGGGTTGGAGTAGTACCTGGATTGAATTGAGAACTTACTTGCTAAAGGAACAAGGTACACTGCATTTTGAATTTCTCTGTTCTGTGAATGTTGGCTGAATAAATGGGGTTTACTATGCTGGTAATCCAAACCTTGGAAATTGCCTTTGCTTGTCATTACACTTAGCATCTCCTCAAGTCATTAGGTTTCGCTAGCCTGATTCTAAGTTTTAAGGAATTATTTTTTTTCAGTGAGTTTTTGTACTTTTTTTTTCCAATTTGTCCAATTCTGCCTTTTAAGACATTCATTTCTTCAGTGTATTTTTGTGCCTCTTTTATTATTTGGCTAATTTTGTTTTTAAAGTATTTTTTTCAATTTTTGGAGGGACTCCTTTCCCAAACTGTAAAATCTTTTTTGACAATGATTTTCTGCATCACTCTTATTTCCTTTCCCATTTTTCTTTAGCTCTCATATTTGACTTTTAAAATCCTTTTATAGCTCTTTCAGGAATTCTTTTTAGGTCTGTGACCAATTCACTTTTTTTCTTTGAGGCTTTGCATCTAGCTCTTTTATTTTGATGTTTTCTTCTGAATTTGTGTCTTGATCTTCCCTACCAACATAACAATTTTCTGAGGCCGTGTTCTTTTTGGTTTTGTTTGTTTGCTTATTTTTCCAGCATATTTCTTGATTTTTAACTTTATGTTGAACTTGGACTTTGCTCCCAGGTGGCACAGTCTTAAGCTTCAGATCCATTCTGTTGTTTTCAGTTAGTTCTGGGGTGTCTGTTGGTTTTCAGTGCTTCCAAGGTTCTGTGGTTTAGGAAGAGGTGTGATCACTGCTGTCCTGATTTGTGTTCTGGTCTTTATTCAGGTAGGGACCTTGTTACCCTGTAGCTCTCAGTGCTAGCACTCCTCCTATCCCTGATACTATGACCAGTTCCCCTGGCCTTCTGCAACTGCACTTGCTGGTACCCCTCTCTGTCTTGGAATGGAGAGTAGGGTCTCTATTGCCCATAAGTAACCATTAACACTCTTTTCTGCCCTGGAACTATGATTAAGGCACCTGTTCCCCTGGGACTGTGACCTAGAATTGCACATGGGTAGGGCAACTGAGCCTATTACTAGAAAAGGGTCCCTGCAATCTTCTTCCAACCAGTTGTTTGATCCCTAATCCTCTCACTATATGTGGGCAGAAAATTCTGAAAGTTACTATTGCCTCTAATGCCTTCAAGGCCTGCTTCTATCTGTCCAGGTCTGTCCTATGCTGCTCAGTCTTCCCTGTGCTCAAAGTCTGTTCAATAACCACACAGTTGAGATGGGCATTTCCTGTTGATCACTTCAGTTGTTAGACTGGAACATTCTTTCACTTGATCTTTTGTTGGTTCTGCCACTCCAGAATTTGATTTAAGGCATTGTTCTTTGAGCCAATTCTGATAAAATTAAGTAAGGTTCAAGTGTTCCCCTCCATCACCACATCCATTTCCTCTCCACTAAAAAAGTTCTTCCTTTTGGGTCTCTTTTACATGAAATAATTCCCCCATTATACCTCTCTCTTCACCGTATGTTTTTCTTTCTCACCCCTTAATTTTATTTTTAAAAATCATTCCATCATAGTCAATTCATTCCCATGTCCTCTGTCTATGTATGTTCCTCCTAACTTCCCTAATAATGATATAGTTCTTAGGAGTAGCAAGTATCATCTTCCTATGCAGGGATATAAAATATTTAATCTTATTGAATCCCTTATAATTTCTCTTTCCTGTTTACTTGTTTATGTTTCTCTTGAGTCTTGCGTTTTATTCAACTCTGATCTTTTAATTAGGAATTCTTGAAAGTCCTCTATTTCATTGTGTTTATTCCCTGTCTCTCCCCCTCTCCCTCCTGAAAGGGTTATATTCAGTTTTTCCAGGTAGATTATTCTTGGTTATAATCCTAGCTCCCTTGCCTTTTGGAATATCATATCCCAAGCCCTATGATCCTTTAATGTAAAAGCCACTACATCTTGTGTGATCTTGACTGTGGCCCCAAGATATTTGAATTGTTTCTTTTTGGCTGCTTGCAATATATTTTTCTTCCACCTGTGAGCTCTGGAATTTGACTGTAACATTCCTTGGAATTTTTATTATGTGATTTCTTTCAGGAAGTGATTGGGGAATTCTTTAATTTCCATTTTACTCCCCGATTCTAGGATATCAGGGCCATTTTCCTTGATAATTTCTTGAAATATGATGTTTAGGTTCTTTTATTGTTTGCTCATGCTAGTAGTTCAGTAATTCATATAATTCTTTCTCCTCAGTCTATTTTCCATGTAAGTTGTTTTTCTAGTGAGAAATTTCACTTTTTCTTCTTCTTGTCATTCTTTTGATTTTGTTATATTGTTTCTTGATACCTAATGGGATAATTTATTACCTTTCACTTGCCCAATTCTAATTTATAAGGAATTATTTTCTTCAGCAATCTTTTGTACTTCTTTTTCACTTTGGTCAATTCTACATTTTAATAAATTCTTCTGTTTAGTATATTTATTTCCCCTTTCTTTTACCATTTTGCCTTTGTTTTTTAATGTCCTATTTTCTTCAGTATTATTTTGTGCCTCTTTTATCAAGCTGTTGATTCACTTTTCATAATGTTCTTTATCACTCTTATTCCTTTTCCTAATTTTTCCTTGGTTTCTATTATTTGATATTTAAAATCTCTTCTGAACTTTTCTAGGAATTATTTTTGGTTTTATATCCAATTTACATTTTTCTTTGATGCTTTGCATGTAGCTATTTTGACTTCATAGTCTTTTTCTGTGTTTGCATTCTGATTCTCCCTGTCACCATAGTAATTTTCTATGGTCAGGGTTTTTTGTTTGCTCATTTTTTCCAGCCTATTTCTTGGCTTTCATCTGAGTTTTGAGACTACTCTGCATTGCGAGGATTAAGATAGTTGTAAGTTAGAACCTGCTACCTAAGGATATAATAGCTGATCAAGATATGTACTTGAATAGGACAGGATTGATAGTAAAGGTGTTTAGAAAGGTCATAAGGTTCAGTGTTGTAGATCTAAAACTAGGACCTCAGATTCATTAAGTCCAGCCTCTTTGTTTTATAGAAGAAGAAAGTAGAGCCTAGAAATGTGCATGCATGTGTAGTGATTCATGAGTGATATAGGCTTAGGAGTCAGGAAAAATATGAGTTCAAATCTCAATTCTGACACTTACAAGCAGTGTGACTTTGGGCAAGAAGCATGACTTCTGTGATTCCCAGGTGCCTCATCTGTAAAAAGGGACTGTTTTCAGGAATGTTCTTGGTAAACCTTAAGATGTTGTATCTTTGTGGACTGATAGTAAAGTGAAGACAAATCAGCCGATAATAAAATAGATATTTATTTTTCACCAGAGTTGCAGGCTAGTTCACTTTGCAACTTCTTAAACTGCTGTACAGCAGAAACGTTCTTCTTTGGTTTGAGACTGTGTGATAATGATACACTGTGCTCTGTTTTTCATTTGTGAAAAAACTTCATTGTGTCAGAGTCAGAAAAAGGCACCATATAATTATGCATGTGTGTGTGAGAACTTCTCGATGATTCAAATATATTTCTTTTATTTTGATGTGTATTTCTGCTACTTTAAATATAATTAATGTGTTCAAAATAATTGCAGAGAACCAACTACAACTTAGAATTTCATTTCTTATCATCTCTGCATAACTGTTGCTGCTTGCACGGAGACCTTTGCTCACTCAATGAAGAATTGCTTGATTTTTTTATGGCACTTTTATTTGGGATTTTATACCACATATATGTCCTTTTGAAATAATTAACTGAAGATCTACTTCACATTCTGCTCAATGATATCTAAATGAGAACTTTGTTGTTCAACCATTTCGGTCATGTCTGACTCTTATGTGACCTCCATTTTGGGGTTTTCTTGGCAAAGATACTATAGTAGTATGCCATTTCCTTCTCCAGATCATTTGACAGATGGGGAAACTGGGGCTAACAGGGTTAAGTGACTTGCCCAGGTTCACAAAACTAGTAAGTATCTGAGGCTGGGTTTGAACTTGGGGCTTTCTGATTCCGGGCTCAGTATTCTATGCACTGTGGAGCCACCTAGCCACCCAAAATGACAGCTTTAAATTCTCTATATTAATTAGGTACCACTATTGGGCAACAGTTTCACATTTAGCTTATATTCACATTCCCTTTCTTGATCTTTAAGTGACTAAAGAGGTAATACTTTAAAAATTAAAATCTCATGCCCTTTGCTTGTGGATGACAGGGCAGTGAAGTAGAAAGATATTTAGATTCAGAATCAGAGGACCTGGCTTTCCATCTTGGTTCTGCCATTTACCAGTCAGACAAATACAGCTGAATACACTTAACCTGTCTAATTTCTCTTGCCTGAAAATGAAGATCAGCTCAATATCCTCTAAGGTTCTTCTTAGCTTCAAATTTATGATTCTACCATTTCTACACTGTAGTATTTGAAGTCTTTTTTTACTAATAGAATCCTATCGATATTTCTGTAGTTCTTTGTAATATTTCACATTTATATAGTGCTTTATGGTGTGCAAAGTGCTTTCATATATCATCTCATTTCAGCCTCAGAAGGTTGAACCCTGTGTATTTGTGCAAAGTCTAGTATTATTCCTATTTTATAGAATAGAAACCTGAACGTTGGAGAAGCCGTGAGTTTTCCAGGGTCACGTTGCTATGGGTTATTAGAGGGGCATTCAAACCCAGGTCTTCCTGTCTCTGGGTCAAGCATTCTACCTCCTATGCCACTGTGAGTCTTCATGATGATGACAGAAAGAGTTGATCTGATGGAAGGAATGGCACTGGGGAGCTGACCATGTCAGAACTAGTATCAACACCTGGGTTCTTCTCTCACCAACTGTATTATTTTTGTCAGGTATTTAACCTCTTCTGAACTCACTGTCCTGTTTTTTAAGACCTGCCATGAGTCTCAATTGAAATGATATGTGCAAGTTTCTCTGAGACCTCAAAGAGTTAAGCAAATATAAGCAATTAACGTTCTCACTGATGTGAGGACTGTTATGCCTGAGGAAATGGGACAACGGAGATTGTCCTTTTCCTCAGACACACTTATCTCGCTTTATATCTATCCTTCCTGATTTTTTTTTCCTACTGAATTTCTTCTTATTCTTTAACACCCAACAAGTGTCATTTTTTGCCATGAAGATTGCCTCAATCCCTTCTAAAACTCTCCTAACAGAAAGCAATGACCTTTTTCTAGGTAGCCTGGTCAGGTGGAAAGACTGTTGAATTTGGAGTCATAAGACCTGAGTTTAAAAATGGATCTTTTACTGCTACTTACTGCTTTGTGACCTTTGCATAATCACTTCATTATGAAGGCCATAGTTTCCTCCTGTGAGAAAGAGGTGGGGGATGAGCTTGATGACAACTAAGGTCCTTTCTGGCTCTTGGTCTATGACCGTATAGGACCCTTCCAGCCCTAGAGCTATATTCTATCATGTTATGATCATGAGATCACAGGCTTAGAGTTGGAGGGGACCTGAGAAGCCATGGAGTACAGCTTTCTCTTTTTACAGATGGGGAAATTGAGGCTCAGAGCTGTTAAGTGACTTGCTCAGGATTCCTTGGGCTTTATTTATCACTGTATTTGGATTTCCCTGATGCTTACACATATTTTTATATTAGAATTATTCATATATATCATCTCTCACTATTATTCTAAAAAGCCCATGGGACCTTTATTTAAATTTTCACAAAACTGAGTTGAAAGAAACTTTGGAAGCCATCTTGTCCAACTCATACCTGAATAAGAATGCCATTTTTAACATCACTGATCTCCAGTGAGGGAAATAACTTTAATGATAAAGAAACATGTTCTGTTTTCTTTCATGTGAAGGCTACAGTTGCCTCTTTGTCCCTTCTACTCACTTCTCATAGTTTTGCCCTCTTAGGTTAAGTAGAATAAGTCAGATCCTCTTTTTCTATAACAATGATCAGATAGAACCTTCCTCCTTCCTCCAACCCCTCAAACTAAACATCTTCAGTTCTTTTATGTCATGTGGTATGATATTGTGGCGCTTTCACCAACCTTCTTGCTTTGCTCTGGACCCTCCTTTTCAGCTCACCAATATCCTTCCTGCTGAGCCAAATATTTAGAATATGATCTGCTCAGGGTAGAATACAGAAGGACTAGAGCATCCTGTCTCTGTATACTATGATACTCTTAATATAGCCTTAGATTGCCTTAACATTTTGGGAGTGCCATACCACAGTGTTGTATTGTATTAACTTTGCAACTGTGAAAACCCTGTTTTCCTTTTCAGTGTGTTCTCTCACTCATAAGTTTATTGTTCTCTCCCATTTTGTTTTTAGAAAATTGAGTTTTTGATCCTGAGTATGTGACTTTTATGGCTACAGAAGTTCTTTGGGGTTCAATTTGCCCCAGTGCTTCAGCCCAGTATCGTCAAACTCAAATAAATGTGGGGGCCACTGAACAGTACATAAAGATCCCTGTGAGTTGCATAGTGACTTAGAAAACCACATTCATATTGCTTATGTTCTATGGCATTTTTATTCATTTTGTTAAATATTTCCCAGTTACATTTTAATCTGATTCTGTCTGTACTAGGGAATATTGTGTGTTTGATAGCTTTGCTTTAGTTCATCAAAATATTTTGGGATTGTGGTCTTGTCATTTGTCCCATTAGATATCTCCCTAGGCATTTTCATAAACATGCCATTGATCATTTAAATCATTGATGAACATCACTCTGATACTTCACTGGAGACCACCTTCTAACCATTAAGATTATTCCTTAGGCTTGGTTCTTCAGGGATTTCTTTATCCCACTGATTCTAACATCAGTTAGTCTAGATAACAATTGCAAGAAGAGCATGACAGTGTCTGTCAAATGCAGTGTTAAAACTTTCTCTCTTTCCAAGCACCCAACATAATGGACTTTGGAGTAGGTACTTAATAAACATATAATGCATTAAATCTAATCATCGTCAACACTTCCCTTTTTCTCTTCCTTATTCATATTTTTCTTTTTCCTCAAGGGGAAAAAAAGAAAACATGCTATCCCTATGGCCTCAGAATTCATTCTCTCCCAGTCCCTGTCCCTGTCCCTCCCTCTCTCCTTCTCCCTTTCTTTCCCTCTCCCTCTCCTCCTTCTCCTTCTCCCTCTCCTTCTCTCTCTCTCTTTAGGATTTTTTTAGTTAAATCTAGAACATTTCCTAAATTCTTATCAAAGGCAATAATAAAATATCTGTAGTAAGGGATGTTTATATTTTTTTACCTATGAAATATTTGTATTACTTGGTCCCTCGATTTCCCTTTTCTGTCCAAACAGTCCCTAAGTCCTAGCTTTTGAAGTTATATGCTGTTTTAACCAGTAAAACAATGAGAGTCCCACAAAATGTGCCCTCCACATGTTCTCACACTTGCACAAGTGAAAGACTTAACAGACAGAATGTGTATCCTTTGGTTTTGACAACGGATATATGCTTTTTCCTACGTTATTTTGGTTCAATTTGCTGCAAGATGCTGGAAATTTACAACCTATATTCAGAGAATAAAAAGGCTGCTCATAGAATCATAAGAAATCTTTACTAATTTTAATGTTCAATTAAATATTATATTATAAACATTGTATCATGATTATCCATGTGGGAACTCCTAATGCGTTCACTTTATGGAATGAAAACGTGTATACCTTTGATAACAATGCTCACTGTACAACAGAATTTGAGCACAGGATTATGTTGTTTTTGTTAATAGCCACTCTCTTCTTCCTCATTTAAAATCTAAGTGCCTAAACAGCAGGAGTCAGGCATGTTTTTCTCTCTCTTTTAAATGCTCATCCAGGGAGGCTTTTTGACAATTGAATAAAGTGCTAGACACATCTGGGTCCAAATCCTAAAACTTTCTAGTAGTATGACCCTGGACCAGTCACTCATTTCCTCCTGAATCTTAGACAGTGTTCTAAAAATTTTCTCTGAATTTATTGGTAGCTTGTGATCTGTTCAGACAAAATCAAAGATCCTTGATGTATCAATGGCCTTATAAAACTACTATTTAAGAGTGCTGTCTATTTAAAGACCCCATAAAATGTTAACCCAAAAGTTCAAACTCCATATAAAGTTAGTCTTTTCCCTTAGGAATGTGTAATAAAATGCAAAGACAACAAAAGAAGGAAAAAACAGACAAATGACATTTAGAGGCTTTGTTTAATTGCATTTGGAAAGTACCTTTAAAATGGTGCATTTTTGGCTATTTTAAACTCTTACCCTATAGTATCTAATTATGCATTTGATAGCATGAGAATAAAATTTGGAGAAGAGGTAAAAATAGGATAGGAATGCAGTAAATTGAGATAATTTTCAGGGGGAAAAGGAGAAAACCCTTCAATATGAAGTTTCACAAACCTCAGGTGAGGGTCTGCCCTATGAAAGGCGAGAGCAAGTGCAGTGTAATTGGTAGGAGGCTGACTTTAAAGTCCAGAAGACACAGGTTCATGCTCCTTCTATGATAAACTCTGGGCAAGTTACTTAATTTGTTCTTGCTTCAGACAGTTCTCTAAGGCCAGAAACTACAGAAGCTTGGCAATTTACATTGGTGGAAGGAATTTCCACATTACAAGAAATCAAAGCCTGGGCTCTCTCCCCTCAATATATTGTTATAGGTATAGATATAGACATAGATGTAGATATGGATATGGTCATAGCTGTTGAGATAACTACATAGATATAGATATGTACATATATTTGTATAGATGTAAGGAATATGTATGTACACATACAGACATATACATGTAGATACATATATATGTTGGTATATGTGGGTGTATATATGTACACACATTATACATGTATGCATATGCACATATGTTGTGGTTGTGTTGTTCTTTTTTCTAAAAGAGGACCATAGCATCACAGAAATGATGACATGACTTGCAGTTGACTTTGATTTGAGGGAGGGAGGGCTGTGCAAGGTCACCAGCCTCACTTTCTCCTCCAGAGCCATCTGGGTCCAGTGGCTTGATATCTATCAAGATGACTGGAAATAGCCCAGGATGCAATGGGACACCTTGGCCCTTTTAAGCTAAGGTCATTTCAGGTTCTCACTTTGAGTGAGGCAATATATACAGAGATATAGGGAACTATGTTATGTTTCAGACCTTGTCATCTAGATCATTCTGTCCAGGTTGTTTCTTGATGGACTTTTGGTATTCAATCCTCCAAAGTCTTTACGTCTTCTATTGTAGGGGCAACTCCCAGTCCAATTTTAATCCCAAGGATCTTTTGTTCTTTGAATTACAGGAATTATAGGTTCAATTATAGGACAGAATTGGGTGGGAGAGAGGATGGAAGGCAGCTATAGAGAAGAGATCCTGATTGCCAACATATTGTATTTGTTAAGAGTCTGCATTGGTAGCAAGGCTTTAGTGAATAAAGATATATAACTTCTGAGTCCTGAAGATCATGGATCAAGTCCCACCTTTAACATGTTGCTGTGTCACCAGGGGAAACACATTTAGTTTCTCAATGGTCAAGATAATTCTCTGAGATTATGGATTGTAGACCAGTTCTTGATTTGTATTTTTAGGGTGAATTTCCTGACACCAATGAAATTATCCAAAATTCATGTGAGAACCAATAAGACAGGTAACAATATAAATAAATATATACATATAATATAATTTATAAAAATGACATATATTTATATATGCATAAACACAAAAAGAAAAGAAAAAAAGAGGTAATTAGGAAGATGAAATATATGCAAAACTCTGTGTATCTTGTTCATGAATAGAACTCCTTTGGCATCAAGTAGAGCCTGCTTAACTCTTTTTTAAATATAATCCTAACAAAACCGAATTTCATGTTTCCCAGAATACTAAAAGATGAGAATTAGGAATCCAGAAATGGGTAAGTTGACACTGGTAGGTCTACACTGTTAAGAAAAAATGACAATCTTATGTCAAGAGGGAAAGCTGTAACGTGCAGACAAAGTAAGCCTAAAGCAGATCTCATTTGGGTCTATTTAATTTATCAGCAGATAAAGGTTTGAGATTTGGAGTCAGCCATATTTGAGTTCAAATTCAGCCTCAAGCACCGACTAGATGCATGACCTCAGCAAAGTCATTTAACCTCTTGGCGGAAAAAAAAAAAGGCCTTCATTGCCTCATCTATTAAACTGATATATTAATAGTACCTACCTCATAGTATTGTGAGAATGCTGGGAAAGACTGTCTGCAAAGGTCTTTGCAAAATTTAAATCCTGATTTAAATGTCAGCTAGCATGATTGTTGTTGTTATTATCTCAAGAACCTCGGGGGCATCCTTATATTACAGGGCGATGATGAATGTTCCTAAGAAAACGTAATCTGTTCATCATGTTCTATTTAAGAAGAGAGAGGTACATTTGAGAAATATTTCCATTGACAATGGTTCAAATCCATTTTTGACACTTAAAGGAGTAGTCTGAATTCATCTAGATTACTCACTTATGTTGGATGCCTTACTCTCCGATGGTTCTGGATAAATGAAGACTGAGCATGTGTTATTCTACTGTTCCCATTTTCAGTTGTTCGGAATAGCTGAACAGGTTAACTTTCATGGTTTAAATATCAGTAGCATGTGACGAATTTTAATATTTTAATATTAATATTAAATTATATAATTATAATAAATTATAATACTTAATATTTCTATTAATTATACTATTCAACATTAATATTTAATAATATAATTATAATAAATTATAATACTTGATATTTCTATTAATTATAATGTATTAATAGT
>CM053581.1:560343178-560376887 GCA_028627135.1 Pseudochirops cupreus | reverse complement strand
CTCTGAATGTAGATATCTCCTTCCATCCTGAGACTTGTAGAGTTGTCTTATAGCTGTATGTTGCTGAGAAGAGTCCAGTTCGTCAAGGTTGGTCATCACCCACACGATGTGTCTGTCATTGTGTACAAATTTTTCCTGGTTCTGCTCTTCTCACTCAGCATCAGTTTGTATAAGCCTCTCCAGGTCATTATGAAGTCCATCTCCTTCCCATTTCTCATAGCACAATAGTATTCCATTACATTCATATACCACAACTTATTCAGTCATTCCCCAATTGATGGGCAACCCTTATATTTCCAGTTTTTTGCCACCACAAAGAGAGCTGCTATGAATATCCTTGTAGATATGGGTCCTTTTCCCACTTCTGTGAGCTCTTTGGGATATAACCCCAAAAGTGGTATTGCTGGGTCAAAGGGTACGCAATTATTTATAGCCCTTTGAGCATAGTTCCAGATTGCTCTCATGGATCCTTTCTCAGAATGTTTTTAAATGAATAAAATAAATAGGATTATAATGGAAACCAATTATATTGAATTACAATTATTTAAAAAAAAAAACAATTAAGTTCACTATGCCCAGGTTAAGAACTCCTAACTAAAAACTAAATGAAACTAAAACTATTGTTTGAGCTGGATATTTAAAGAAAGGAAATATGAGGCGCAAGTGACCAAGGAGGGTATTTTAGGGAGTACAAAAACAAAAAGATATTTAGGCTCTTACACATATTCACCAAGAAGAGAATTATAGGAGCTAAGAGAAACACTAGTTTAGAATTAAAATTCAATTATAAATTCTCACAGAGGAAGATGGAAAAAAAAAGAAGAATATCATCTCATAAAACAATGAGAATAAGTAGAGGGAAAAAATGATTGAAGGAAGCTTGACTGGAGACTCAAATGAATGTATCATTCCAAGAAAACTAAAGAAGAAAAGTGGAAAGAGAAAAGAAATACAAAAGTTCTGTTAAGATTTTTTTTGCAACAAACTATTTGATCTATCAGTGAGTGTGGAAACACCATCTCTGCACTCTACTATCATAGTACCTCAAGTGTTTCATTAAGAAGTAGAAAGAGTACATAGGCAGACAAAGATATTAAGAGTAACTTGACCCCTGCATTATCCAACAAGCATTAAAAAGTCATTTTTCACGGATGAGGAAGCTACAGCAAATTCGCAATGAAGAACTGCATAGAAGAAGGAGGATGAGGTACAATGAAAGTCTTTGGCATGAAAGGATCATTCTCCATAACAAGTTGCCAGCCTACATTCTCCACTGTTAACTGGTCAATCATATCATTGTCAGCTATGTGCCAACCCCTTTGCTATATGCTAAAGATAAAAATACAATGAATGAAACAAGAAACAAGCTCAAGTAGCTTATATTTTATTGGAAAAAATGAAATTTATCCATATCTATATCTACATAGAGGAAGATATGAAAGCATATGGGGTGAAATCTATATGAAGGATTTATGGGTAGATATGGACAAGACTCACTTGGCATAAGAAAGCTTGAGCTGCAGTCAGCTCTGTGGGTGGGAGAATGCAAAACCATGTGACTATGAGTCTATTCAGGAATCAAGAAGTCATTATCAATGCTATGAGAGCCAGAGTCATAAGAAATTTAGAGTCCCGTAGTCTCAGAAGTAATTGTTGAGCATATAAAGAGGTAAGTATCTAGTAATGCGGGATTGGAGGGGGAGGATGAGTATGTTGGGAGGATACTTCTGGTTAACAGTTAGACATCACCAAAAAGAGCAAAATGGTATGTGCCCATGACATGCCATAGTGTGGTTACGTGCTGGTGGCATTTAATAATTCATAAAGACTTTCCAACCTCCATTAAATGCTTCAAATTTGAAAATTAAAAACCCTAGAATTTTATCTGAACGTAGGCTCTAGAGAATGAATAATAGATTCTACTTAGTCAATTGAGTATGGATGGCAAAGGTGTACTGCCAACAATGACTAAAATAGTGACTTATCAATAGGGCGAGATTTACTTTTAAGAACTGATTTCTCAGATACTAATTTCATAAATCACATTATGTAGAAAACTTGGGATTCCATGAGACATTAAAATAAGCATATTTTTAAAACCCTCTATATTTACCTCGGTGCTCAAATTTGTTAATAAGGATTTGGGTACTTCCAATAACTTTATTTGCCTTATTTTCAAACAATTTCCTCAATGGATATCCAAATTTCTTTTTTTTTTTTACTTTGTGAACCCTGATGTCATCACCAATGTACATCACCAAAATCAACAACAAGGACAAAAAAATAGGGCTATGCAAATGTCCTTCAAACTAAAACAGAGTGACCTATGAAACTCAGGGCTTCCCACATTTCCTGTGGAATATTTATCACAGACCACTGATATTTTCAAATAGCTCTAGTTAAAAATAGAATTTACATGAGCCAGAAAGCAAACAAAGACTGTGTTCCCAGGAAATGCTAGAGGAAACAAACTGACAAAGAAAAGGATGATCAATTCCACCATTACATCATGGTGGTGTGGTGACTAAAACAGTATAATCCACTTTTGACACAAAGCTGGGTGGAAGAGATCAAAGAAATAGATAACATTGGATAACAGCGCCAGGCTCTAGAAAATGTCTTGAAAGATTAGAACATTAGGACAAATTGAGCATGATGAAATTTAGCTGGCACAAATAGAATCTGTATACTAGAATTAATAAAAAATCAATTGTCTAAGTCGAGGATAGCAGAGTAGGGTTGGATAGTAATTTGTTTAAAAAGAGGAATAATCCTGGGGGTTTAGTGGACCTCAATCTCAGTATGCTAATAGTATACTTTGGAACTAAGAAGAAATTGAATGTAATTGACTACATCATGGTAAAACTTCGAAGAATAAGGAAGACATGGTTTCACACAACTGAAGCACTTCACACAACACATTTTACCAAGAACTTTGATAAGCTAGAGAGCATCTAAACGCAAGCCAGGGTGGTTTTGGCTCCAGTGATCATGCCAAATAAGGACTGATTGAAGGAACTGGGGATATTGAGCTTGGAGAAGACTCAGAAAGGGCATGACATGTAGGAAAACCATCTCATTCAATCCATGTCTGACCACATCCTCTCTCTAAATATATGATCACTTCATGCTTGGAGATCATTTAATGGTTTAATCCCTTCATTTCGTTGTGACTGGGAAATAAGGTGGTTAATTGCTGATAAGGTCATAGTTTATAAGTAGAATTAAATTTTAACTCAAGAACTCTAACTGCAAATGCATTATGCATTCTACTACACATATGGCACTATTATCTGTATCAACTCTTCAGTGTGAAATGTTTGTCTCCATCTAGTCTCTGGTACAAACACAAAACACCTCACTGTTCTATCTGGTGATTGTGGCAAGTTTAATTCTCTACTCAAAATCGCCTCCTTCAAATAAGACAATTACTGTATGTTTATTCTGCTTTCCCTCCACTGCCCCACCAAGTCACACATCCTCATACACTTACAAGAGTCCTCTTCTTTTCTCAATCTGTCTCTCTGAATGTCTGTCTGTCTCTTTGTCTCCATCTTTCATTTATAAATGAGCACATACACGTAACAATTCTCCAAAAACAAATATCCATAAATCTATGTGTGTGGTTAAAACTCATGGTCAAATGAAAACTAAGGGAAATGGAGAGGTACAATTCTAAAGCTTTGCTCAGTCTCTAGCAATATGCACATAACAATGCAGAACCTTCATTTGCAAAGTTTTATAATTTGAAGAATTTGGAGCTTGTGAAATTGGTAAAAGAGAATGAGTTCAGTCTACACTCAGGCTCATGGAACTCTTCAGGGAATGACTTCCTTCCCTGATTATTAAAATTAGAGTCTTTTCTGGTCCAATGATACTAATGGCAACTGAAGGACTAGATCCTAGGTAAGTCACAACATTTCAGGATTAGTTTCTAAATCTGTAAAATGGGGATAATAACAGCAATTATCTCCTAAGATGGTTGGAAGGATAAAATAACAAATGTAATGATATTTTACAAACTTTAAAGCATTTATATGGATGTGTGTATATGTATGTATATATATATATATATACACATACATATATATATATACACATACATATAAAATTAACATTATTATTCCTCTGAAAGTTGATTGTCTAGTGCTCTCTTAAGACAAAACCACTGAAGTTTTTCTAATGGGTTGGACATAACCAAAAGCCAAGGATCCCACTTTCCTGCCTATAAACATTTTTAAAGGAAGTACAATAGGAAGATTATATTCCATATTTGGAAATTCACTGGACAGCAACTCTTCTATTTCATACTTTTGAAAGGCTTCTCTATCCAAATGATTTCACAGCAAAATGGTCAAGGGCTACTTGAGAAAATAATTTCCTTTCTCACAGTTGGACAGAACTGAAACTTACATAAAGTCATCCAAACAACTTGTCCTTGTATAAAGTCTCTCCCTTAGCCTATTCTCTAAACAGAACTCATGAGTCCCTGGTGGGGATACCAATCAGCTGTCAATTTGATTTATAAAACAAAGGATTGGATCATTGACCTGCAGGAACTTCTTTCTCCTTTATTAGACCAGCATTTGCTCATGTCAGATAAAACAGGAGGGATCTGGATACCATAATGATGCATTTAACTTGGCATAGCTAGATAACAGAAAACAGAGAATTTAAATTGCCTTGGTAATAAGGAAAAGAGGCACTGGCACAAAAGTAAATTAGCTGACAAAGTGGCTCCAATGCTGGGCCTGGGGTCAGGAAGACCTGAGTTCAAATCTAGCTTCAGACATTTACTAGTTGTGTGACCCTGAGAAAATCACTTAACAGCTGTTTATCTTGGTTTCCTTATCTACAAAATAAAGATAAGCTCTCTGGGTTGTTATGAAGATCAAATGATACAATAATTGTAAAACATTTAGCACATAGTAGGTACTATATAAATGTTTATTCTCTCCCATCTTCCCACTAATGCAGGACTCAGGAAACCATCAACTACATGATAAAGAATGTCACCTAAATAGCATCAAAGTTCCAGAAATCAAGGGGTCTTCATATTTTTTTTTCATTTTTTATTTTGTCATGAAAAGAGACAAAGGGGTGGAGAAAGGGAGAGGTGGGGTAGGAGAGAGAGGAAGGAAGGAAAGAAGGAACGAAGGAACGAAGGGAAAGGAGGGAGAGAGGAAATAAGAGGAGAGAAAAAAAGAAAAGAAAGAAGACTTGGTCACACCAGAGGAAAATTTATGGAATAAAATTATTCATCTATACCCCTGGATTCCTTTGTACCTTGCTTGTTTCAACTGCCACCCCCCCACTCCCTACCACCCACACACTCAGAATGGCTCTATGCTCCATATACCTCTTAATGAAGACAAACCATCTCTTTTACAGAGAAATTGTATATTTCAATCTTTTCACAAATTCCCAAAGAGGCAGCATGGCCTAATGGATGTATTCCTGACAGAGAAATCTGGAAGCCTGGGTTCAAGTCCTTTCCCAGTACATACTGCTTGTGTGACCCTGGGCAAATCCATTAACCTCTCAGGGCCTCAAGCAACTCTCAAAGAACCTAGGTTTCAGAGAAGGCACAAATGTATATGTGAACAGGGAGCTTCCTCTTTGGGTTCTCCCCCAAATCGATGAGATCACAAGTTTAGCCCTGAGACCCTCCCTGACCCACATATCACTGGTAAGGATGTCCAACACATTGCTACCTCCACAAATTCTAAAAGTGACCATACAATTAGCAAAATCCAAAAGTAAACAGGGCTACCCCCCCCCAAAAAAAAGATTAAAAAGTGTTCTCTCTCTTTGCTGTTCCAAAAAGCAAATTCATTATAATGCTTCTAAAAATTAAGTCCCACTTACGCTGGGAGTTGGCCACAATGTGATTTAACATGGTTGAGCTATTACAGTCTAAAACGCAGAGTAGGGGTGGTTAATGGAAGTACCAACTGAGATTTAAATTGTTTATTACAGCGCTGATGTTAATGAGTGACATCCTTAAAACACACAGTACAAAGACTGCTACATTATTTTTTTCCACAGTAAAGAATGAGCACTTATTTAAAGGGGGTGGGAATTTTATGTATCTTGAATAGGCACATATAGGACCTTTTCTTTGTCCATAATTGCATGATTCAAATAAAGATTCCTGCAAGCATGTTCAACTGCCTGCTGTTATGGATTGGAAAGTCACTTAGAATTACAAATTTAGTAACTTTTTGGGTCATTCTGGGGATATTTTATGGACCATTACAACATTTGGAGAGTAATCAAAGGTTTGAAATAAAGCTTAAATTTTTCCATTAGATTTTTTATGTGCAGTGCTCATCACATGAATGAATAGTTCCAAATTTTATTCGAATACCAAATTTATTAGAACTACATCTTGACATCCTGAACCAGGCAAAATGCCCATTGAGTTCAACAATTATACTAAGTACATAAGAACGGGAGGCAAAAGTCTTTGGAATTCATTTTTACCTTTTGATCCAACCTTGAAAATGTATACTGTCTTCCATGCACAGATACTAAAGAAAATTAGGATCGGTCCAATGGGAACCAAGCAGGAGCCAAAACAGAAATCAGCCAGCAGATTTTCAAAAATGGTAATATTGCCAGCCTTCATTTTCTCTTCATATTAAGTATTTATATGAATCATGTGAATCTACTATTGAAGAAGAAATCTCTGTACTAATGGCTAGCTACTCACATCTATCTATGCCAACTCTGAGACAAGTTGGCACAGGCTACAAGAGGAGAAGGCGAGGGTCACAGTCCAATGGCTAATAAGTCAAATGAGAAGGTAAATTTGTCATCCACAAGCAGAGGAAGGGGTGATGCTTTGGAGTCCAGCAGCTGGGTCCTTTTCAATGTATTTGCCCATATGATCACAAACCTTTACCTAGTATGGCCTCCAATGGCTATAAAGTTTAGTTTTACCATTTGATGCCCAAGAAAGCAGGCTAAATAAGGCTAAGTACCTTGTTCAGAGTTGAAGACAGGTGTTAAACATTTATTCTGTGACAGGCACTGTTAAATGCTTCAGATAAAAAAAACTGAGTAGTTTCTGACTTCAAGAAACTCACAAAGTGTTTACTGAGTTAATATGACACATCCAGAGACTGGTAAAAACAAATGATTTCAGGAAAGAGAGGGCACTGGTTCCTGGAGGAATCTAGGGAAGCTGCAGATAAAAGATAGCCTCTTGGCTGAGCCTTGAAGAAAAGAAAGGATTCTCTAAGTTACAGATGATGATAGAGGTCATCACAAGTGGACTGTCAGAGGCGAGATGCAGAGACATAGAATAGGGTGTCTTTTGGGGGGAACATATAAAGAGGACTATGTGGCTGAAAGAGGGTTCACAAAATGGAATAACATATGGCAGTTGGGAAGCATAGTGGATGGAGTGCTGGCCTCGGAATCTGGAAGAAATGAGTTCAAAATCTGCTTCACAGACTTATTTGTGAGACCCTGGGTAAGTCACTTAAGTATTCATAGCCTCCATCTCTTTACATGTAAAATTTAGATAATAATAATCACCTTCCTCCAATGGTTACTTTAAGGCTCAAATGAGATAACAGAAAATGCTAACTACTAAAATTATGGTCCATGGATCCCAAAGAGTCGGAAATGACAGAATGACTGAACAGCAGCAGTAAACTAAAATTATTTTATTAAACAGATTTTGATAGGTAAGTGGGAGCTAATTACCTTTATCCAAAGGTAACAGCCAGTAAGAAGAAAAAAATGTGAAAAAATAAAATTGTAAAAACTCGCTATAAGAAAATATGTGTGTACATATTTCCATATATATGTATGTGTGGATATATGTATATGTGTGTATGTGTCCATATATACATATTATATATGCCTGTTGAGTTGTACTCATTTTTTAAAACTTTATTTTTGGTTTATAACATTCAGCTCCCCAAGTGTTTGAGTTTCGAATTTTCTCCCCCTCCTCCCTTCCCAAGACGTCATGCAATCTGATATAGGCTCTACATATACATTCACATCAGATATATTTTCACATTAGTCACGTTGCAAAAACAGAATTATATCCAATGGAATGAACCACAAGAAAGAAGAAACAAAACAAGACAAAAAAGAAAAAGTACGAATAGTATGTTTTGATCTGCATTCAGATCCCGTAATTCTTTCTCTGAATGTGGATACCATTTTCCATCATGAACCTTTTGGAGTTGTCATAGAACCTTGCATTGCTGAGAAAAGCCAAGTCTATCAAAGTTATTCATCCCATAATGTGGCTGTAACTGTGTATAATGCTCACCTGATTCCTCACTCAACATCAGTTCATATAAGTCTCTAAAGGTTTTTTCTGAAGACTGTCTGCTCATGATTTCTTATGGCACAACCATCCCCCCAATTTCTAGTTCTTGGCTTCCACTAAAAAACTACTATAAATATTTTTGTGCATGTGGGTCCTTTCCCCATTTGTATGATCACTTTGAGATACAGCCCAAGTGGTATTGCAGGGTCAAAGGGTATTCATATTCTTATAGCCCTTTGGGCATAGTTCCAAATTGTTCGCCAAAATGGTTGGATCAGTTCACAACTCCACCAACAATGCATTAGTGTTACAATTTTCCCATATCTTCTCCAGTATTTATACTTTTCCTGTTTTGTCATGGTAGGCAATCTGACAGGTGTGATATGGTAACTCAAAGTTGTTTTGATTTGCATTTCTCTAATCAAGAGTGATTTAGAGCATTTTTTTCATATGACTATAGATATCTTTAATTTCTTCTCCTCAAAACTGTCTATTCATGTCCTTTGACCATTTACCAATTGGGGAATGACTTCTATTCTTGTAAATTTGACTCAATTCTCCATATATTTTAAAAATGAGACCTTTATCAGAGATACTGCTTATAAAAATTATTTCCCAGTTTTCTGTTTCCCTTCTAATCTCTGTTGCATTCACTTCGTGCAAAATCTTTTCAATTTAATGTAATCAGAATTATCCATTTTACATTTCATAATGTTCTTTATCTCTTGTTTGGTCATAAATTCTTCCATTCTCTATAAATCTGACAGGTAAACTATCCCTTGCTCTTCCAGTTTGCTTATAGTATCAGCCTTTATATCTAAATCATATTCCCATTTATTTTATTTTATTTTATTTTTTTTTTATTTTTGCTTTTTTTTTTTTTGGAGGAGGGCAGGTAGGGCAATTGGGGTTAAGTGACTTGCCCAAGGTAATACGGCTAGTTTTGTGTTAAGTCTGAGGCTGGATTTGAACTCAGGTCCTCCTGACTCCAGGGCTGGTGTTCTACTCACTGCACCACCTAGCCGCCCCTTGAACTTTACTTTGATATATGGTATAGGATATTTGTTTATGCCCTTTTTATGCCATTCTATTTTCCAGTTTTCCCAGCAGTTTTTGTCAAATATTGAATTCTTATTCCAGAAGCTGGGGTCTTTGGATTTATCAAATAGTAGATTACTATAGTCATTGACACTGTGTCTTGTGTACCTAACCCATTCCACTGATCCACCATTCTATTTCTTAGTATCAAGTAGTCTTGATGCCTGCTGCTTTATAATACCATTTAAGGTCTGTTATGGCTAGGTCACCTTCCCTAGCATTTTTTTTCATTAATTTTCTTGATATTTTGAACCTTTTGTTGTTCCAGATGAATTTTGTTATTATTTTTTCTAGCTTGATAAAATAAATTTTTGGTAGTTTGATTGGTATGACACTGAATAAGCAAATTAATGTAGATAGAAGTTATACTCATTTTAATTTTTTTTCACTTTAGTTTAAATGTCTTCTTTTCTTATCTCATCAAAGCCCAAAGGTCAACCTGCATCCTCAAAGGCTATACCAGTGGAAAACACATGCCAAGTGGGAGTTTCTCTCTGTCAGTCTCTCTCTCTCTCTCTCTCTTTCTTGTTCTCTCTCTCTCTCTCTCTCTCTCTCTCTGTGTCTCATTTTCTCTCTCTCCCTCCCTCCCTTTCTCCCTCTCTCTGTCTCTCTCTCTCTGTCTCTCTCTCTCTGTCTCTCTCTCTCTCTCTCTGTCAGAATGACTTCTAACTACTTTATTGTGGCCACCACTGTTTCTGGTAGTTGGAAAACTGCTCCTATAGCCGACAGCCCACAGCTTGGGTGCCCAGGAAAGTGGATGTATGGGGAAAGGGAGATTTTATCTACCTCTCAAGAGGGAAAGACTTTGAGCACAGGGCTAGACTGTACATCTATTGCTTGAAGAGTAGCCTAGCAAAGTTTGGAAAGACTCATCACCAACCTGGTTCTAGAGAAGTAAAATTTTAAACCACAAAAATTCTTAAAGACCAACTACTAAGCTGGAGGGGAAGTGGACTGGGTTTCAGTGGAGGGGGTCATCACACTTCTGTCATTCATAGAATCTACCAACAAAGGCTGGATTATCACTTATCACTTTGAGCTCAATTTTTCACTCAAAATGTCCCAGAACTCTTAAGAGAATAATTTACATGGAGTTTTATAGAGCTTACCATGTGCCCATCACTGCCCTAAATGTTTTACAAATATTTCTCATTTGACCCTCACAACAATCTGGGGAGGGAGATGCTATTATGATTTCCACTTTACAGATGAAGAAACTGAGGCAAACAGAGGTTAAGTGACTTGTCCAGGGACACACAACTAGTAAGTGTCTGAGGCCAAATTTGAAATCAGATCTTCCTGTCGCCAGGCCCGGTGTTCTATCCACTGCACCACATAACTGCCTAATAAAGAATATGGTATCTATATGTTTCTCCTTGTAAATGATTGGGAAACAGGTTCATTTTTTTTTTTGCAAAAACAATCTTCTTCACCCATTCTGGCTCCAGTTTTTATCATTCGGGGAGTGCTCTTAGTTCAAAGCATAATGAACTGCCCTGTAAATGAAGGATGTTTGCTGCCACAAAATATTTAAAAGGTTTTAAGCAGCTCAAGAGCATACCAGAAGTATTTGAAAATTGATTTCCTTTTGCTACATTTGCCCTAAATAGTATTTTGATTCTATTTTTTTGGGGGGGGGAATCAATTTAGGAATGAAAGAGAGAGAGAGAGAGAGAAAAGGAGAGGAGAGGGGAGGGGATGGGAGGGGAGGGGAGGAGAGGAGAGGAGAGGAGAGGGAGAGGAGAGGGAGGGGAGAGGAAGAGAGGATAGGGGAGGGGAGGGGAGGGGAAGGGAGGGGAGGGGAGGGGAGGGGAAAAAGAGCACTGTCAGAATTTAATAACTTTTCTTAGATCATGATTTAAAGGACCTCAAATTTTTAGCAAGAGTGATGATTCTACAATCAGCAAATGCTTGCCTCTGAGCCAGAATATCCTCATGGATGAAATTAGGACATTATTAATTTCCACACCTAACATAACAAAATATTTGTGATGCAGAAAATACTTTTTAAACTAAAGCATATTACATAAATGTGAACTATTATATATAGCAAATTCACATATTTTCATATGCTTATTTCAATGATCTGAGAACTCACAATTGGATCTGTTGAGATATTCCCACTACTGACACAGATTGCAAATGCTCAATATTATAGTAGTTCTTCATTGAGAATTAGAGCCAGTAAATAAATCATGACCCTGGCTGGCCTGCTACTGACCTTCCTTAAACTTAGATATATGCATATATCTGTGCGTCTTAGATGTATGTATATGTCTGTGTATATGTGTGTATGTATACATTTACGTATATGTTGGGCAGCTAGGTGGTGCCATACTGCATAGAGTGGCAGTCCACAACAATGTGTGTGTGTGTGTATGTGCATGCGTGCGTGCGTGTGTGTGTGTGTGTGTACAGTATACAGTATAAATTAACTATATTTATGTTCCTCATCTATTGCATAATGGCTATTTGATGCTGGACAGGTCTCAAAACCCTACGTCATTCACCAAGACTCTGAATTTCAGAGCATCTGTGTGCTCAATCATGGGGAATTCCTTATGCTAGTGAAATTGTTCATTTAGTCCTCTCCCTCTATATCTGTAGCTATATACAAACATAGATTTTAGTCAAATGACGTATTTATGTCTGTATATCCTAAAGTCATGATCTGATGTCCCTTGGCAGCCTGGAGAGGACCTTTAGTTCTCAAATGTTATGCTTAGGAAAATCAAGCCCTGGCTTGCCTTCCCTACCAATCTGGAAAGGCTACAAGTGTGGATTCCATGATGAGCTACATGAACAGGCTATTTAAGTTCAAAGAGGTCACCACCAGACTGGCCAGGGCAATGGATTTTTCAGCTGCAGAACCTTTCCAGGACTACCTACTAAGCTATTGAGAGTTTATATAATCTGTGTCAATGGAGTCGAGTACTGAGACAAAATTATGAATCATTGAGGCATTGAAAAGTGTATGTGTATGTATATACAAACACATATGCATTTTATATATATGTTTATGCATTTATTTCTTGCATATATAGTTATACTGTAAGCCTAATCTTAATTCTAATATAGAATTGTAATTCTAATATAATTAAGCAGTCTGTTTCTTTGTTGCTCTTATACATATGAATCTCAGGGAGTTGACACTCCTACATGATACCCAATCAAATGGTCTTTTCTCAAACATCTTTTTTGACCTTTCTGTACCCTTGAACACTACTGATCACCTTGTATCCTTGCCGTTCTCTTATCTCTAGGTTTTCATGACACTTCTTTCTCCTGGTTCTTTTTCTCCCTAACCATTCCTTCTCAGTCTATCTTGCTGAATCCTCAGGCAAGTCACACCTGCTAACCATCAGTCAGTATCTGCCAAGGCTCTGTCCTGGACTCTGTTCATGTCTCACTCCATACCATCTCACTTGGTAATCTCATCAGGTCCCAGAGATTTCACTAGTGTTTAAGTAAATGATTCTCAGATCTACTTATCCAGTCCTAACCACTCTCTGATCTCCTGTCTTACATTTCTAGGTAAAGATAGTCAAGTAGATCTATTTTAGTCTCCAACTAAATGTCTTACAAACATCTTAAACTCAACACGTCCAAAACTGAACTATTGTCTTTCTCCCCATGACCTCCCTTCTTCCCAACTTTCCTATTACTATTGAGGATAGCACCATTTTCCCAGGCTCCCAGGTTCCCTACCTATGTACCAACTTCAACCTCTTAATCTCTTATATCAACCTCATATTCAATTTATTACAAAGGATAGTCAATTTTACTTTTTCACATGTCTTGCATCTTCCCCCTTCTCTCCCTTAACATTGACATCATGATGGTCCAAGGCCTTCATTACTTCATGTCTCAACTTTTGCCATAGCATGCTGATTGGTCTTCCTGCCATGTGTCTGTTTCTACTCCAGTTCAACTTTGGCTCACTTCCCCAACTCAATAAACTCCAGTAAGTCCCTCTCACTTCCAAGATCAAATGTGGAATCCTCTGGCATTTAAATTCCTTCATAGATTGTCCCTCATCCCATGTACTCTTAAAATCAGTGACATTGGTTTCCTTGCTGTTCCCCAAACAAAGCACACCATCTCCCAGGCATTTTCGCTGACTGTGTCCCATGCATGGAATATTCACCCTCCTTTTGCCTCTTTGCATCCCAAGCTCCCTTCACATCTTAGCTACAGTTCTACCTTATAAAGACTTTCCTAGTCCCACCTCATCTTAATGCCATCCCTTGGAGATTTTCTCTGATTTATCCTGTCTACATAATTGTTTAGATGTTATTTCTTCCATTGAACTGTGAGTTCTTGAGGGGCATAGACTGTTTAGGGCCTTTGTTTGTTTCCCCAATGCATACCACAGTGCCTGGTATGGAGTAGACACATAATCAATGCTTTCTGGTTTGACCTGAATTCCCAGAAGTTCATCTTTTACTCAACATAAATAAACAAGTCACTAAACTGAGGATGAACTCTTGACTGAGTCTACAGTCTTGATGGCTTTAAGGTAATTTCACAGGAACAAGGTTTTGTATTCAGTTCAATCATTTCTTTCTCCATTGCTTACTATGTACAAGGTCATGGATCTAGAGTCCAAAGGGTCCTCAGAAACCATCTCATCTAGCATCCTACATTCTACAGATGAGGAAACTGAGGCCTGTGACTTGTCCAGATTCTCATAGGTAGAGTCAGAGGAAGAGACTGTGTTAGGCAATAGGTCTGAAATATGACATATTATATGGCTTGAAAAGTTTTCCTTTTACTGGTGGTGTTTGGAGTGACCAATTTTCCCATTAAACTGCTATTTGGACAGGAAGTTTGTATCATTGCTATGATATAAGACAAATTGTATTTGGGTTAAAAGTTCTACAAAAGATAAGTTTTACACGTATTCCAATTTCCAAGGAAACCTGTTCCCTCTTTCTCCAAGTTCTACCTTTGCCCCATTTCCACCTTAAACAAACAAACAAACATGGCCCCTGTTATTTCTCAGAGTACTAGTCTCATCATTGTAACATTCTGTTCTGGATCATGATCAGTCGAACATGTTTAATATGCTAGCAAGACAATCTACAACCTGCTTATTCACCTGTGGAGAGGGCCATCTGTGTTCCTTTAATCCTCTCTGATGTAAGTGCCAAACCCCAGTATACTAAATCAAAAAACAAACACAAGTCGAAAAAGAAAAAAAGAAAAGAAGAAGAAGCATTTCACCTACTGAAAATTTATTGAAGAGCCTGGAGTAGGTAAAACAACATCGAGATTCATAGTGTTTATTGCCAGACTTTTTTTTATTACCCTTTCCTTTAAATCAGTTATAAAATATTCCTTTTGCTAACAAGGAAATCCCAATAAAGTAATAAATCAAGTAATACTTTGCACAGTTCCCAAGGCATCTTTTTAACTTACTAGTCAGAGAAAACCCAAAGCAGTCAACAGAACATGCCAAATAAGTGGGTTTTTTTCTTAAATAACCTAAAAGAAAATAATAGTCTACCATATCACATTATTGTATAAAGAAATATTCTCCTACCTCATATTCTGTCCTACATTTATGGTTCTGAACTGAAGCTAGGAACCATAACTTGAACTTTCATGGATGTAGGAAAGATGTGTGATTTCATTCATGTGAGAATCTCTCTCTGCTGCTGTAACACACAAGACGTCTATGATTTGGGTCATCATCACTTTAGAGACAGAAGGGACCTTAGAGATCATCTAATCCAATTTCTTACTTTACATGGGAGGAAACTAAGGCTCAGAGAGTTTAAGACTAGAAGGAAAGGGTGTATTAATTAACACAAAAATCTGTTTGGCCATTCAAGATACTCTTAAATTCTGGTTTTTCTTGTTACTTGTCATGGGTCATACAATTGAGTGTGTGTGTGTGTGTCTGTGTGTGTGTGTGTGTGTGTGTGTGTGTGTGTGTGAGTGAGAGTGAGAGAGAGAGACAGAGAGACAGAGAATGTGAACTTGGATCTCCTGATTCAAAGCCCAGTACTTTATTTTGTGGCTACTGATGCTGTTCTTGAGTTGTGTCTAACTCTTCATGACTTCATGGACCATATTCTCCGTGGGGCTTTCTTGGCAGATTTACTACAGTAGTTTGCCATTTCCTTCTCCAGTTCATTTTGTAGATGAGAAAACTGAAGCAAACAGGGTTAAGTGATATTCCCAGAGCCATACAGCTAGTAATAAATATCTGAGGCTGGATTTGAACTCATATGTTCCTGACTCACTAGGTCACATAGCTCTCTCTTTGAAGTGTCTTTAAGGGCTACCTAATCTAGCCACTTCAATTTAGAGATGAGGAAACTAATGTCCAGAGACAGAGGTCCTTAACTCTAGGTTTATGAATGTATGTGTGTGTATGTATGTGTGAGAGAGAGACCTATACATACATATATAAAGGTTGATAGACACCCACATATATAAAATATAAGGATTATATGTGTATATATATATATGAGTGCATGCATGTGTGTGTGTGTGTATGAAAGAGAGAGAGAGGTCTATACATACACACATAGAGGTTGATAGATACACATATAAAATATAAGGATATACGTATATGTGTATGTATATGTATGTATGTACATATATCTAGATTTCAATAAAATGTATTTCCTTTGCAAGTCTAGGCATTTTATTTTATGCATTTAAAAAAAACTGTATTCTGAGAAAGGGTCCACAGGTTTCACCAGTCAAAGAGGCCTATAGCTTAAAATTGGGTAGATTCCAGAAAATAGATGACTTACCCAAGGTGATCCAGCCACAAGAAGTTAGAGGTTGAATTTTAATGCAGGGCCAGTCCTGGCCCTAAATCCATCCTCTATCTACTTCATCAAACTTCCCTTAAAGTATGACTACCAACAATTATAATAACAAATATTTATAAATAATTTTAAGGTTTGAACTAGAACTCAAGTCTTCCTGAATCCTAATTCAGTTGACTACTCCCATAGGGAATATCATTTCTTGTCAAAGTAAGAGACAATAGACCCAGTAATAGCACTTCTGGGGTTGTATCCCAAAGAGATCATAGAAGTGGAAGGAAGACCCATATGTACAAAAATATTTATTGTAGCTCTCTTTGTGGTGGCAAAAAACAGGAAATTAAGGGGATGCCCATCAATTGGGGAACGGCTAAACAAGTTGTGGTACATGAAAGTAATGGAATACTATTGTGCTATAAGAAATGGGGAGGAGACGGTCTTCATAGTCACCTGGAAAGGCTTATACAAACTGATGCTAAGTGAGAAGAGCAGAACCAGGAAAAACTTGTACACAATCACAGACACACCATATGTGTGACAACCAGCTTTGATAAACTGGACTCTTCTCAGCAACACACAGTTATAAGACAACTCTACAAGTCTCAGGATGGAAGGAGATGTCTACATTCAGAGAAAGATCTAGAAAGACCAGAGTTTAAACAGAGACTGAAGCAACCTACATGCTATCGCTCTTTTCCATGTTTGGTTCTCTTTTTTCCCATTGATCACTCCATTGGTTACAACCCTTCTGTACAACCAGACTAATGTCCGATGTGAAAGTATTTGCACATCCTATACTTTATTGCATGCTGCCATGGAGGGGAGGGGGAAAGGGAGTGGAAAAAATTTGAAACTCAAGGGATTGTGGAAATGAATCTTGCAAACTAAAAGTAAATTAAAAAATCAATTTTTAAAAAAAGTAAGAGACAATAGGCCTTTTTTTTTTTCAAATTCAAGTATATTGGCCATGTTGGAATACTCAATAAGAACAGAAACTTCTTGAATACCTAGCCCAAACCTACTGGTTGTAAAATCCTTGCCAACAGTGCTGTTATATATATCTGAAGAAAGATTGTTAGCACAAACCTGTTCAAGGACCAAGAAATACACTGATGGAGGAATCAGACTCTAGGGACATAGTCACATGATTCAATCAAATATAACCCCTCTATGAAGATGATATGATATGGAAAATTTTGAAAGCACTTTAAGGGAGAAAATACCAGACAAATTCAAGGTTGGGTTATTACTACTGTTTTTGGCAGAATGGTGTAGCAATGAGAAAGCTATCCTCAAATCCACAAAGACCTGATCTCAGGTTCTATCTCTGATACAGAGTGCATGACCCTGGGCAAGTCACATAATCTCCTAGTGCTCTAAGTCAAAGGTATCAAATAGTCATCTGTGGGTCAAAAACCAGATTAAAAATGTCACTGGGAAATATTTAGCAAACTAAATAAGAATTCAAGCAAGCAGAAATAATATTGATACGTGGTTTCTAGTTCAATATGCAGATTGCAAAGATGCTTACATAAGGTTTAGTGGCCATGTTTCTTTTTGAAGTTGACATCATTGCTCTAGGCAATTCACTCAGGCTAGAAGTTGTGGAGAGGGTACATTAGTAGAGGGAATTTCCTCATCTGGTAGTTTCCTAGACCAATGATATGCCAGGCCAAGTCTCTATCCTTTATCATTGTTCTAATGCTGAAATGTAAAGTTTTTGCGTGTCAAACTGCACATTTCATAAACTACGAGTGATTGCCTGTCTTCTCTAAGTTGAGTGAAGTTAACAATATGGTAGAAATTCCACAGATGAATAAATATAAACAATGCACATTTGCTCACGTATATAAATGTGTAAACTCGAGAGATAGTTTTGCTGCATTTTCCCCACATAAATAAAGTTGCAGGAGCTCATAGTTCAGTTTAATTGCTAAAGATACTGTCATTAAATACTTCCAAAGAACTTCAAAATGTGGTAAGAACACCTGTTCCCAGCCCACAGGCTGTGGACTTCTGGGATGTAACAATCTTATCAAAACACATCCATGTCTAGTTACACAATTTTCACTGCTAACAGGTACTAAAAGTATATCTAGGAACATGTGGGGGCCTGCCAATTATTTGATGTTTAAAAGAGGTTGTTATATTTGAGAAAGCCCAGAAACACTGACTTAGTATCACAGATTTATAATGGGAAGGGAGTTCAAAGGTCATCTAGTCCCAATCTGCCATGTTACAGATAAGGAAAGGGAAGGACCATGGAGGATGAGGGACTTATACAAGGACATGGAAGAATCAAGTGACAAAGCTTGGATTTGATCTCGGGGCTCATCTGAAAGTTCAGTGTTCTTTCTTCTCCAACTCCTGCCTAATGTTCCTTTTTACTGTATGTATGCTCAAAGGAAAGGACTCCCACCTTCACTAGAGCCTTTATACATCACAGCTGAATCACCTGCTCATGAGATATTAATAATAATCCATAGTAATGATAATTAAAATGGTAACATAATAACTAGAACTTGTTGTTCAGTCATTTTTCAGTCCTACACTTGCATCTGCACTTGGGGTTTTCTTGGCAAAGATACTGGAACGGTTTGTCATTTCCTTCTCCAACTCATCTTACACATAAGGAAACTGAGGCAAACAGGGTGAAGCAAATTGACCAGGGTCACACAGCTAGTAAGTGTCACAAGACGGATTTGAACTCAGGAAAGTGAATGCTCCTGAATCCAGGCCTGGTGCTGTATAGACTGTGCCACCCAGCTGCCCCAGCTAGGATTTATATCAGGTTTTAAGGTTGGCAAAGTGCTTTACATATGTTGTCTCTTGATCCTTACAATAGCACTGTGAAATTGGAGCTCTTACAATGCCCATTTTACAGATGAGGACTACAAGTCAACACTGTGCCATCTAACTGCCAATAGGATACCTATATAGGTGACTCTGAGACATTAAGGTGTGTCTGTTCTTTACATTTTTTTTCTACCTCCATTGTGCTATATGGGATTTCATTATTTTGTTTTTATGTTTTAATGAGACAATTGCTTAGTATTTAGAGCATACTCAGATTTGCCCTTCTTGGTAGGTTATACAGGGCACGTAAAATGAATGAATGAAAAAAGCATTTATTAAGTGCTTGCTGCGTACCCGGTATTGTGTGAATCACTGGAGATATGATGAGAAAAATAGTCCCTTCCCTCAAGGAGCTTACAGCCTAATTGGAGACCATATATCAAATAAAATTCTATTACACAAGAGATGGAAAGCCTCGGGAGTCCTAGGATGGCTAGCCCAGCCTGAGAGCTTACCAGTAGGACAGGTGATAGTGCTGGGGATCTGCAGAACATGGTGTCAGCACAGATGATAAAGCCTGGTATTTTTCCATTTCATCAGAAGGAACAGCATTTATTTCTACTATTTCATCCAAGACATATGATCAGCCAAGCAGCCAGGATAGGTTATGGACAAGGGAGATGCAAAAGGAGAAGGTAGAGTGGGAAACATCTTGACTAGTTCCAATCCAACAAGTGAAGTTTTGAGGAGCCGGTTTCCACTTGAGAGTCACTCAGGGGCTAGTGTTGATTTATGACAAACTTCCTGGTTGGCTATTGGCATTGTCTGCTTTGTATCTCCAGGCCTTAGCACAGTGTCTGATATGTAGTCATTGCTTCATAACTGCTTCTTGGCTTGACTTTTCAGACAAGTGGCACAAAGCCAGACCGGAACCAAACACACACACACACACACACACACACACACACACACACACGCACACACTTCCTTTGGTGCTTTTCCTTCTATTGATGAATGAGTCAAGAGCCACTGTGGCCACGTGGAGGTGAAAAGAACAGTGACTGCCTTAGCTCCCACATGGCTATGTGTGCATGAAGCCATAAAGTCTCTGTTTCTTTTCTCTCTTTCACATTTATTCTTTCCTTATCTTATGTGAATGAATATCAGAAGATGGAATCTACATTACAACCTTATGAGCTTTGAAAAGTGATCGGGGACGTCAGAGACCTCTCTGCAACCAGCATTGGAAGCAGCAGCAGCTGAGACAGGTGGGGAATCAGGAAAACAGTTGGGTGACCTACTTGACCCAGCCCAGCAAGGGTTGGCTCATCAACAGAGTAACTGATCTTACAAGGAGCTAGCTCATATGGACATAGTCATCTCCTAAATAGATATCTAGATACAGATCATTCTTTAATGTCTTGTACCTAATGGATGTTTTTACTTAATTTCTAGATTCTCCATCTTCTTTCTGAGTTTGCAGATGTACTTAAAAGCAATATAATTAATGAGAGATGGAGGGAGGAAAGGAGAAGGAGAGGGAAAGGGAGAGAGAGAGAGAGAGAGAGAGAGACAGAGAGACAGAGAGAGACAGAGAGAGAGAGAGAGAGAGACAGAGAGAGAGAGAGAGAGTTAGTTATTTCCAGTGTGGTATCAGTATGACAGTGCACATCAACACCAACTTGAATGAGTTCCTGGTAGTGTCAGAGGTCAGGAATTCCTCACAGTAGAAAGGCATGCTCTAAACCCCAATTCCAAGCATAAATGTGGGTTGAAGGACCCTTTGTCATTCCAAATTTAGCCTTAAAATGGTGCCAGATCTCAAAGAAAAGGGAAGAATCACCTGCCTTCCCCTCCCTGACCCTTTGTGGGGCTTTCTTTTCTGTACATGTCTTGTCATTACCTCCCGTGCAGCCCATGGCCTTGGATGAAAAGAGGTCCTTTGTTTGCACTTATCTCAGCCAGGCACAGACCTTTACACAGTGTCAAAGAAAGAATGATTCCCCAGAACAATGGATATTAGAATTTTTTTTTCCATTTCTGAAAGGACGAGGTGGTCTGGAATCAACCCAAAAGTGCAGCCAATTCTATTTCCAATCTTCTCTGGAATGCACAAAACAAAAAAAAGCTAAGAAAAAAGGTCCCTGGTATTTATTTTCACCTTCAAATTCATGATGAGTGAGCAATCAGTACCCATCTGATGCTCTCTCAGCAGATCCACAAACATCCAAAAGAACACAGAGCAGGCACCAGGCCCCCTGAAACACCCACCCGTAGCCTCATATGTCCAGCAGAGATCAAATTCACTGCAGGGGTTATTGTCCCATTTCCATAATTTCCCAAAAATATTTCCTTTATTATTGGCAGGGCCACTGATTTTTCAGGTCTCATTTTTAGAAGCAAATATTATAACTCACTCCATGTTATGGAGCTGGGTAAGGGTGGGGAGTCAGGGATTGCTGATAATAAAAAGGGAAAAAAAGATTACTTTTCTTCCTAATAGCAAAATTCTCACTTCTTACATCAAAAAAGTAAACTTTTTTCTGTTAAACTTTAACTTGTTTATTGACACAGGCTGCTTTGCTGTTCAGTTCTGTCTGACTCTTCATTAGCCCCGCGGACCATCCTATCCAAGGAGTTTTTTCAGCAAAGATAGAGCAGTTTGCCATTTCCTTCTGCAGTGGATTAAGGCAAATAGAAGTTAAGTGAAATGTCCAGGGTCATACAGCTAGTAAGGATCTGAGGTCACATTTGAACTCGGGTCTTACTGACTACCAGGCCCAGAACTCTATCCACTGAGTCACCTTGCTGCCTTTAATGACACAACCACCATCCAAATGAAGACAGTGAAATAGTCCTCATTTGAAGCCCTAAGAGTGAGTCACAAACAAATAAAAAAAACTGAAGGGCAAAAATCAATGAGTATTAAGTACTTTCTCTATGCCAATCACTGTTCCAGACATAGGGGCTACAAGTACCAGCAATTTAAATGACAACACAGGCAAAAGTTTTCAAATGCATCTAAGCAGTCTTCAACCTAGTTGTTTCATTCTTACTAGTCCAGTGAAGGGCTGATCAGCAGAGAACAGGAAAAACTAAACATCTGAAAATGTGTAATTTGAGAAGAGATGGAGACTCAGTGTTAATTATTTCATATAAGTAAAGAATTTTAAGATCACTCATTATTGTTGTCCCTGTTGGCCCACACCTTTGATAGATGCTTCTTCTGCTCCATAGCTCCAACCCTTCCCTGTCTTGGAGAAACGACTGGGGCATTGAGGAGTTATAATCATTCTCGTTCCAAAACTAGTCTTCTTCCCACTATGCCAAGTAGCTTCTTTAAACTATGCTACAAATGCAAGAACAGTTCAATATAATACTTTTTGCCCTCCACTAATGTCATGAAAGTTGTACCTTGGGATCTCCAAGGCTATCCCAGAGGGAGCAAAACCTTTGGCAGCTTCTCCTTCCCAACCCAAAAGGCAGTGGTTCTCAACTTTCCTAATGCCATGACCCTTTAATACTCATATGTGGGAGTATCTGCATGTGGGTAGACCCACCTGGAGACAGATAGAGGAGCCATGGTGTCTCGGTTCCTAAGACCATAGGAAATATGTATTTTCTGATGGTCTTAAGTGACCCTTGTGAAAGGGTCATTTGACCCCCAAAGGGGTCGTGACCCACAGGTTGAGAACCGATGCCAGAAGGTTTCAAGTGTAGACCTTGTATAAGACTGCATGTTGATTATATTTTGATCAGCTTGTCAAGTTCAGAGATGCCCATCTCATGGTATCAACTGGCTGATGATAATTTTGACCATAGCAGCTTTCAAATACCATTGAACTAAGTCATAGAGATGCTGCCATCTGAAGATGTTACTAAAGAAAGAATCAATGATAAGGAAATCGTGGATCTTTAACAGACACTTTACAACAATGTATATTAAAAAGCAGTAAGATGGAGCTGATCGGGTCCTAGACTTGGAGTCAAGATAACCTATACTCAAATCTTACGTTATCTTAGCTGGGTGAACCAAAGCAAGTTCCTTAATATCTATTCTTCAGTTGACTCAACTGGCCTCCAAGGATCTTTTCAGTTCTAAATCTATAATCCTTTATGTCACATACTTTCTAAAGAAAGTCAAACAATCATTAAACATTTAGGAAGCACCTACTATGTGCCAGGCCCTGTATGAAAGGAAAGAAAAACAACAAAGAGCCTCTGAGTTTAAGGAGTGTTTATTCAAAGCAGGGGTTCTTTTGATCTGAGGTTCATGATTTTTTAATATTTTTGACAATTATATTTACATATTTAGAATCACATTGTTTTAGTGTATCTAAAAGCATCATTCTGAAAAAGGCTCTATAAGCTTCATCTGACCAGCAAGCGAAATGAATTTCTATTTGCTTCAAATAGAAAAGATATACTTTTCCAGTTTCTTTTGCGAATATGTTGTTGTGCGTGTGGTCTCTAACACCGAAATTTAAGACCATGAGTGAAAAGGAATGAACAACTTAATGAGAATGATGGCAAATAGGTAATACTCAACAAATGGACCTTAGAAAGAAGAGCTTGTCCAGACTCAGGGTGTTTGGGAAGCACAGAAATGAACACTTGAGGATAATATAATTATTTGTAAGTTTTTGTTCCCTGAATATATAAATGGCTTCTTCAACCGGCACTTAACTGTCTTAGGGAGAAGGAAGAGAATGCTTCAGTAAAAACAAAGTAAGACATAATTAGCCAGGAAATTTTGAAAATCAGCCCCCAAATTTCAGAATAATTAAGGGAAATCAAAATTAACAACACATCCTTCAAATGTCCAACATATTGAAACTGTTCCAGTCACAGAGGGTAGGCAAGAATTAGTGCTCAAGCTCTCATACAGCTACCACAGCACCGAGTAGATTTCCTTGATTAATCCAAAGGGTTCTTTTTCCCCTGCTGAGAAATAATGGCAGTGTGAGTGCTATCATCTCTTTATGCATAAGCTAAAGTAATTACCAGAATACAAGAAATACATCCAAATCTGCTGGGTTTTGGGTATGCACTAGCACCACTGCCTACAATCCCCAAAGCTATTCACAACTCTTGTGGTTCAGCCATTTCAGTTGTGTTCTGACTCTTTGTGACCCCATTTGGGGGTTTTCTTCACAAAGATAATGGAGTAGTTTGCCATTTTCTTCTCCAGCCCATTTTGCAGATGAAAAAACTGAGGAAAAAAGGAATAAATTTATTTCCCAGGGTCAGAAAGTTAGTAAATGACTGAGGCAAAGTTTGAATTCAGGAAGATGAGTGAGTCTTCCTGACTCCAGGTCCGGGGTTCTATCCACTGTACCACCTAGCTTCCACAGCCCTGATTCTATGCTACTCATTTAAGAGAATCTCATCATAGAGTCATAAATGTAAGCCAGAAGAAATTTCAAATGCCATGTAGTCCACCCTCATCCTTTTTGAAGAGGAGGACACAGAAGCCCAGGAAGATTAGTTGATTCCAAAGTTACAAATTAAGCACCAGAGAACAGACTTGAAGCCACAGGTTCTAACTCCACAGCTACTCATTCTTCCCTTGCACAATGTAGTCTCCATCCTCTTCCCAAGGTCAACGTCCTCATTGCTTTGGGGCAAATGAGATGCTACCTCTCAGACATCTACCATACATTTGAATCTCCATCTTTCCAAGATGCTTTATGAGTTCTTCCCAACACCAAATAGTGTTTATGTTTTAGAGAAACATCTTCCATCGATGTCTCACTTTCAGCTCAACATGTTCTAGTCTCTTTATGTCCTGGGCCATTCATTTCCACATCATTAATCATTTAGACCTTGATGCTACCAAGGTCTAGGAAATGCACAATCTTGCAAAGCATCTTAAGTCTATACAAATGTTCAGTTCTTTCAGTTGTATCCAACTCTTCATGACCCTGTTTAGATTTTTCTTGGCAAAGATACTGCAGTGGTTTGCCATGTCCTTCTCTAATAAGAATGTTAGACTTAAAACAAAAAACTATACTGATGATGGTTTGAACTAACTGTGTTTGAAATGTTTCCTCATGGTCAGCTTCAGTCACTAAAATTAGAAACAAACCCCAAGAGAAAGTCAGAATCCTACTAAAAACAAAAGACTTATAAATGTTTTAATTCAAATCAACAGATATCTGTTGATGATCTCTATTCCAGGCACTATGGTAGGTGTTAAGGACACCAGAACAAAAGTTCCTACCTTCAAAGAGCTTCCAATCTAATGAAATCATCTGGAATGTACACAGAGGAGCAGAGACAACATATCATCTGATTGATCTTAAGAGGAAAGTAACTAACAATACAAGTGATGAGGAAAGGTTTCATGTTATCATGTGGCATCTAATTTGGGCTTTGAAGGAAAAGAGAGATTCTGGCAGGAGGAGATAAGCAAAAATTCTAATCTACAAGCTAGGTGGCACAGTGCATAGGGTGCTGGACTTAGAGTCTGGAAAGACTGAGTTTCATAAGTTCAAATCTGACCTCAGCCACTTACTAGCCATGTGACCCTGGGCAAGTCACTTAACCATATTTACCTCAGTTTCCTCATCTGTAAAATGAGCTAGAGAAAGAAATGGCATACCCCTACAGTATCTTTGCCAAGAAAACCAAAATGGGGTTATGAAATTCGATACAAGTAAAATAACTCAGAACAACAACAATTATTATTCCAGATGTGAAGACACCCAGGAAAAGACACAGAGGTATATATTTCAAGTGGGAAAACAAAACTAATTATAATAAAAGTGACCCTGTTCATAGTGCCTAGCACATGGTAGGGACTTAATAAATACTTGTTCATGTGACTTTATTATAGCCTTTTAATATGTCCATTAGTTTATTGTGTTTTTAAGAGTCTTTTGGAGACAACTAAGGTATATAATGACTTTGAGAGCATTAGCTACTCACAAGGCAGTATTTTTAAGGTAATTTGACCTAAAAGGTCATGTATCTATATTACCACATATAGCATAATACTGTATAATAACTCAATTAGAGAGCAGAATAATTATTCCACTTATGGGATGGATATTTTCAAATTCTCTTTTCAGATTTTCTTCCCAACAAAGAATTCATGCTATATATACATACATACATATAGATATAATTTATTTATTTCAATTAACGAGAATTATTTTTCTATTTCTCCCACCTCCTCACTTAGAATCAGGGTGGATGGGAGAGAATTCCTATATTGGCCAAATACAAAAATGTGTGTCTCATTCTGGCTATTCCATATATATTACCCCTCTGTCAGGAGGTAGGTAGCATTCTTTCTCATCGGACCTTCCAACATTGTTTCTTTTTACAAGGAATTCATTTGAATTTATAAGAATGTATGTCATTCCCCAATTGTTAATAGGCTAATGATTTGAAAAGTCAGTTCTCAAGAGAAGAAAAACAAGATATTTGTAGCCATATGGAGAATGCTCCTCATCACTAATAATTAGAAGATTACAAATTAAAGCCACTCTGAGATTCTATCTTATACCCATCAGTTTGGCAAAGGTGACAAAAAGGAAAATTATAACTATAGAAGGACTATGGGAAAATAGGTAACATTACATTATTAAAAACGATGAAATCACAGATACACATGAAATGCCACCATGCCCTACTATCTCATCAAAAGCATAATGCCATATTATCTTCTCTGAAATGCTGCTAACAAGTTGAAATTAATTAACTGACTATCTTATATCATAGAGGCAGCATGTTTCTGTCTGTCTCTAACCCATTTTCCTCTTCAATCCATTCTTCCTTTTCTGGAATAGAGTTTGTCATATTTTGCCAAACAGGGAGGAACAATGTCATTACATACCATATGTGCTGGAAGGTACCAAAGGACTAAAAACCTTTCTCCCTAGGAAGCATGTATGAATGACTCCCTGTCTTCTCTGGCTTGAAGGATTTTGCCTTCCTCAAAGATAACAAAGGTACCTGTGAGCACCGACAAATTATTTTTAATTGGATAGGTGGTAAGGAAAATAATTACGAGCAAAAATCATATCTTCAGGACCAACAATTGCCTCCCGAAGAGGGTGATCCATTTTAAAAGAGATAACAGATTGCCAGGTAAACTAACATCACTAACCTACAACCACTGAGAGTATAAATCATCTTACTTGGTCTATAACCAGACTGATATTAGAATTAAGTTTTTAAATTAAATTACAGTCCACAATGAAGATCTCACGTTTTTGAGAGAGGTTTTGGTAGAGGAGAGGAAGAGAACAAAAGACTAAAAGAACAGAACTTCTGGACTAGACAAAACTACTAAGAACTGACATGGCAAGGCTCCCATTCTGCTCATCTACCTGCCCAGTCTGCCAATTAGAAAAGCTGATCATCTGCCCACTGGAACTGAGCAGAACTGATAGAAAACATCCTGGCATATCTGCACTTTCCCATAATCATTATATTATTAGACTGACTTTAATTAAAAAAGAAAAAGAATTATAACCAAAATCAACTACTATTTTTTTCTCAAATTAGTTGAATTAGGTTTTCTTCCACCCAAATTCTGCTCTACCTTTGTATTGTTTAAAGGTTACTTTGGTATCCCAGGCCAGACAAATACAAGCTTTATAACAGGGATCCACAGAACACCCCCACACACACACCCCTGCAAAGGAGTTCACGGATAGATTTTTCAAGAAAGCCACGAACTTGGATGGGAAAAAAATTACATCTTTATTTTCATTACCCTGTAGCTGAAAGTAGCATTTCAATGTTTTTTCATAAAAAATTATTCTTAGCAGTCTATACCAGACTTCAAACTATATTATAAAGCAATTAATATCCAAACTCTCTGGTACTGGCTAAAAAATAGAAAGCTAAATCAATGGAATAGAGTATATATACAGTACACAGTAGTAAAAGAGTATAGTAACTTTGTGTTTGAAAAATGTGAAATTTAAATTTTCGGTATAAGAATTCACTAAGCTAGAAAGCACTCTGGAAGAAATTGTTCATAAGCAAAAGTGTGCATACTATGGTTTTTTGGGTGTGTGTGTATCTGTATATGTGTGTGTTCATGTTTAATTGTTGTTTTCTACAGGATGGAGTAGAGATGGAGGGAAAAAATAAAAAGTTAACAGCAGCAAACAAAAGAAAATAGAAGGAACCACAGAAAAACTGGATAGCTTTGAAAACAATGTGTAGTATTTATTACATATTTTTTAATAAACAGTCTGAAATGGGAATGCATATTTTTATATTGAATCCTCTCTTTATGTTCTGCTGTCTACATGGAAATGTTCTTTTTATTCTCTTTTTTGTACTTGTTTAAAAAGTATTTTAAAGTCTATAATCTATTTACTCAATTTTCAAAGGGATTTATATCACACATACACACACACTCACACTCACACACACACACACACACACACACACACACACACACAAACACACGGTTAAGAACTCCTGTCCTACTATCTCCTACTCAGCTGAAAAGGTTTTGAATATTGGACCAGAAATTTATTATCATCTGAGGAGCAACCTAGCTAAATCCAAAAATACTCATCATTAAATATTTGGTTACAATATTTTTTGTTTTTGTTTTTAACAAAATAACTCATGAAATTATCTGTTAAGTTATATGTTGTAGGAGGCACCTATAGTGGTTATCAAAATAAACAAAATACTGGAATTATAAATTGTTTTAAACATTAAAAATAATCTCTCACGTTTTGTCATTTGTCCAGCCCAAAGAATTTCCTAGCAGAGGCAAATCAAGGAGTGATGACCTTGTTTACACTTAGCCAGGTTGGTAGAGCATAGAGTCTACCAACACACCAGAGTCATTTCCAGGACACAATGTAGCATCACGGAGCAAGAACAAAGTGTGATAGATGAATAGACTGAACATTGCACTGGTACCTGCAGAATATAATGATGTCTAAAGAAAGGCTTTCTGCAAGGTCAGTAAATCTTCTGAGGCTTGGAGCAGCAAGGTGGCACAGTGAATAGAGCACTGGCCCTGGAGTCAGGAGGACCTGAGTTCAAATACAGCCTCAGACACTTGATCATACTTACTAGCTGTGACCTTAGGCAAGTCACCTAATCCCAATTGCCTTGCCTTCCCCCCTCAAAAAAAAATCATCTGAGTCCTAGAGGACCAAAAGAAAATTGCAAGGATTATATCAGACATGAACTCACGGATGATCTGGGCCCTGTTCTTCACCGGAAATGACTCAAACAAGTGAGACCTTCTAACTGCTGTCTTCTAGAATAAATATTATTTCATTTTTATCTCATCTTAATAATTTTTTTTATTTTGTGGGAATTTTATTAAGTAAATAATTATTAGCAAGTGAGTATGTGTATATAATTTTAAAATAAGTAAAGATACACAAATTGGGGGTGGATGCTTAATTTTTTTTGAACTGATAGGGGTATATGTTCAAACAATTTTGGAAACCACTGGTCCAAAAGACTCGGGAATAACAGTCACTTTCTTAAATAATTCAATCTCTTTGTTAGCAAAATACAGGCGATAAGGACGGACTGTGATGTGCAGACATGGAGAAAATGTCCCAGCTGATATAATCAGAGAACCATTGGACCGTTGGAGCACTTTAAAAATGTAACTTTATAAGTTGCACACACAATTAATTATGAAACAACATTCCATTTGTAGCAAGAGTATAAAAGAGCATATGATTTTAGTACAGAAGGCACTTGGCTCAGCTTATCCCAGAACAATGTAATGAAGAGGCAGTGACCACACTACAGAAATAGTCCCAGATAAATAGTTGGGTCATCTGGGTTTAATTCCTGTCTTTGCCACCTTTCACCATGTGACCTTGGGCAAATCCATTTCTCTGAGCCTCAGTTTCCCCAAACATAAAATGTAAAGTACAAGATAAGCTGGAGCCGAGTTTTAAGACTTTTCTTCCTCAGTTCAAATCCGGCTTCAGATACTAACTATGAATTTACGTAAATCACTTAACCCTGTCTGCCTCAGTTTTCTCATCTGCAAAATGAGCTAGAGAAGAAAAAAGGCAAACCACTCCAATATCTTTGCCAAGAAAACCCCAACCAGGATCATGAAGAGTCCAAATATGAGTGAAGAAACTGAATAGCGATAAAAAGAGCTTTAATCAGCCCTACTGTCAGCAAGTGATCAGTCACTAAGTACTGGGAATAAAAATAAAAGCAGAAAGAAAAAAAGCCCCTGCCCTCAAGAAGCTTATATTCTAAAGGGGGAAGACAACACATGAAAGGAAACTAAGAGCGGGGAGGGAAAAGGCACAAAAGAGAAAGAAAGCCAGAAGGTCTGGAAGGAGCCTCAGGGAGGAGTGAATGAGTGAACACGGTTGGTCTGAATCTTTCCTTTAAATAAAGATTCTGAGAAGAACTGAACAATCAGAAGGTGTCATGGGGCTGGAGTGATCTTCCAGGGTGAAAAGGCAGTTGAAACATGTGCAGAATGAAGCCAGGAGAGTCAAGAGTAGGGTCTATAGAAGAATACAAACCTTAAAGCATAACCTGGGCCTTCATACCCTCCCAGTGCTGTTATACTTCGTTGTTCAATAATTTCAATCATGTTCAACTCTTTGTGACCCCATTTGGGGTGGTTTACCATTTTCTTCTCCAGCTCATTTTACAGATGAGAAAACTGAGGCAAACAGGGTTAAGTGACTTCCCTAAGTTCACACAGCTAGATTTGAGTCAAATCTTCCTTACTCCAGACCCAGTGCTCTATCCACCGCACTATCTACTTTCCTCTTATACCTCACTCCTGTCTACCTACTCTCTGATCCAGGGTCATTGGCCTCCTTTCTGTTCCTCTATGATGATACTCTATATCCTGACTACACATATTTTTCACTCATTGTCACCCATGCCTGCAATGTTCTCCCTCCTCATCTCTCATCTCTTTCTCCTGGCTTCCCTGGATTCTTTCAAATTTCAGCTAAAGTCCCTCCTTCTAGAAGAGCCTTTTCCATGTCCTTAATCTCAATGCCTTCCCCTTGAGACTATCCCCAAATTATCCTGTTTGTGCATGGTCATTTACACATTGTCTTCCCCATTTGACTAGGAGCACCTTTACAACAAAAACTGTCTTTTGACTTTCTTTATGGGCTCAACCCTTAGCACAGTGCCTGGAAAACTGGAGACACTTAATAAATACTAATTGACTGACTGACCTTGTTATAAACACCCTAAATTATTATCTGAGAAACTGACATGACGCATTCATACTTTGGTTGCATTCATTCCAGCACTACAGATTTTGGCTACTAGCAGCTCTGGTAAACAAATGCCTTTAAACTGTTTTTGGATCTCTGGATCTTGGAAACCCCAGGAATTCTGGGTTTGTCCCTGCTAAGAAGTTATTTCTAAAATACTTCTGAGAACTGTCTTTAAAGAATTACTCTAATATATTAACTAACATTATCTGAAATTGTCTCTGCTCTTCCCGGCGAGGTCATTGAAAAACTCTTGCATTTGTGGTGTCTCTTTTACAATCCCCAATCTTTTTTTCTTCCAAGGAACAACAGAAATGATTCAGAAAAGTAATTGAAGACAACCCCCCCACACACAGTGGTTTTCATAGTCTATATTAACATGTACTTTCCTCCCAGACTTCTGGTGCCAAATCAGGACCAAAACACTTCCCTTACCCAAGGTGACAGGGAGCTACTTCAAATTCAATTTTCAAATGAAAATTAAATTAAGCGTTTACTGAACATTATACATACAAGGCTCTGTACTAGGTGCTGGGACTGCAGAGATGAAGGCAAAACATTCCTTGCCACGAACAACTTACTTTACTAAAACACGTTCATAGAAAAGTAAATACAAAATTCCATAAGCAGTCATTAGATGCCTCCTGCATTCTGAGTTCTAGCAGAGAAGGAAAGAGGTTACATTTCTATGGTATTTTATGATCTACAAAAGTTTTTGCACTTTGTACTCTGTAATATACTGAATCAGTCACTAATAATGTCCGTTTTCTTTCATGGATAACAATTGGTTTTAACTTGCATCCTTCAAGTGAAGAGGCAAACCACAGACACATTGATTGGGGTGGTTTAGGGAGGGGGGGACCATAGTGAAATACTCAGTTGCATGCAGCTGAACAATTTAAAATCTTTTGAGAATGTGAAGGGGATATGAGAATAGTACCAAGTTACCTAGGAGAATATTGCAAAGGTTGGAAATTGATGAGGCTGTACAAAGCTGGGAGACTTAGCAAGGCTCAGTAGGCATGTAAGGGGTTTGGGAATATTCTGCGAAAGTTGTAAAATATGAAAGCATAATTGATTTCAACAAGTTAGCCCAGCACTTATATTATTCTGCCTGAAGGTACCAAGTTTCTAGTGAGTAAGTACTTGCTCATAGTTTTTTCAGGATAGTAATATCTACCCTACCCATAGTCCTTTGCAGCAACATCAAGCTGACTAGAAGGATAACACAATGAGTTTCTGTGAAATTATCCTCCAATTCCACTGAGGGCACAACAAAAAAAATAGATTTAAAGTATATTAAGATATATAGATCAGTTGTTAAGAACTTCACTGACTGTGAGGGATAGTGAATACTGATGCAGATTAACAAGGGAAATGATGGGATCCCTGTTATGAAAGAGAACCTACAAATATCTGTTGTTAAATTGACTGATAGTTGTTTTTTTTCCTTTTGATGGATTTTTTTTTTCACAAAGAGTTTTTTTCTTTTTAGAAACTCTGTAACTTTGGGCAAGGCATTTTATATCTTGGGGTCTGTTTCCTTACTGTAAATGAGGGAACTAGACTAGATGCACTTTAAGGTCACTTCCTATTTGGACAAGTTACAGTCCAGTAGTCCTTGTGTGGACATTCAGTTAGTCTGTTTGGAAGTAATGGAATTTATTTCACAGGTCTTTTCACATGTACCTTTCCAATTAATTCCAAGGAATTATTCATATACTTTAATTGGACAAGTGTAACTTGATGGGCCATATATATGTGTATGTATGTATATACATATATATATAATCATGTCATATAATATTACCAGCATTGACAAGTTATATCAATACTATTAATCATACTATTCATAATATTATTTAATATTAATAATATACTAGTAGGTATAATAAACAAACACCATCATCAAGTTGTGAAGAATCCGAGAAATGGAGTTGAAATATTGTTTGTGCCTCTAACTAACTATGTGACTCTGTACACATCATGGAATATGGATGGGCCTCCATTTCCTCGTAAATAAAATGAGAAAGTTGGAGTAGAGCAGTGGTTCTCAACCTTCCTAATGCCGTGACTCTTTAATACAGTTCCTCATGTTATGGGGACCCCCAACCCTAAAATTATTTTCATTACTACTTCATAACTGTAATTTTGCTACTGTTATGAATCATAATGTAAATATCTGATATGCAGGATGTGTTTAAATTGAACATAACCCACAGGGTGAGAATCACTGAAGTAGAGGAACTCTACAATCTCTTCCCAAATCTATAATCCTGCAATCTCAAATGCTGCAAACTATTTCATAAAAATGCCTTGTTTTCTGAGAAACAATTAGGGAGGATATAAGTAATTAGAAATGCTGCTTTACTAGTAGTAAATAAGCAGTTTGTTGCAACCAAGAAATCTTTTGTTATACAAATCTTCAAGATGTGGAGAAAGAGAAAGAAAGCTATATGCCCATTTAAATAGTGGTAAATGATGGAAAATAACTCTTTTTTGGGGGTGGGGGG